>FMWQ01000049.1:1200000-1665130 GCA_900102585.1 Microbotryum saponariae | reverse complement strand
CTAACCCTAACCCTAACCCCTAACCCTAACCCTAACCCTAACCCTAACCCTAACCCTAACCCTAACCCTAACCCTAACCCTAACCCTAACCATATACTTCGGGGCCCATGGGTCAGGGTAGGTGGGTGCATCGCAAGGGGGTTGCGATAACATGTCGGGCATGGCGTTCGCCTTGCCTGCGGTGTGCTCAGCCGTGTATGCAAATTCCGAGAAGTAGAGATACATGCGCGTCTGTTTTCTAGACAGCGTTGGGAGTGTTGTGAACTTCGCAAGAGTCTGGCTGTCCGTGAGGACGATGAATGGACGTCCTCGCAGCTTTGTTTCGAAGCGTTGAAATCCTTCGTACATGCCCTGGAGCTCTTGGTTCTGGGTGTTGTAATTGAATTGGGAAGGCGAGAACTTTCGCGAGTGGTAGCCCGTGGATGCTTAGCATGTAGCCGACTCCTGTACCTGAGGCGTCGAATTGGAGGAAGAGGTACTTCCCTTTGGATTCGTTCTCTGGCACCTTTTCTCCTTCGGCCGGGAGGGGTGTCTAGGTGGACTGGGAAGGTACCATCGGGTGCAAGCTCGTCTGAGCGAATGCAGGTGAGTTTGGCACTGTCGTCAAATGCAGCCTTGATACTTTCAAAAGCGTCGCTGCAAGCTCGGGACCATCTCCAGGGGCTGTTCACCCCTGTCAGTGCATCCAAGGGCGCCGCTAGCTCGGCAAGGTGCGGGATTGATCGATGGTTATATTCCACCGCTCCTAGGAAACGTTGAAGATCCTTCTTGTTCTTAGGAGCTGGGGTAGCTCGGATGCCAGCCGCCTTTTCCGGCTGCATCGAGCTTTCTCCCGGGCGAATCTTCCTGCCCAGAGAGTCGCGAATCTCTGTAGCGAATTTGAACTTTGAGATAGGAATGCGGATGCCGTGGACTTCGGCTCGCTCGAGAGTCTCGCGGACATCCCGTTTGTGTTCGGCCCAGGTATTAGAGATGGGCCACAGGTCGTCGGCGTAATGTTTGATCTTGCGATTGATGAGTCCAGCAAAAGCAAATGAGACGAGCCGGTGTAGTGTAACCGTGCTGTTGCGATCGCCTTGTTGAGCGACAAGTGAGTACAGGATCCCGTTAGGGGTGCTGAACGCGGTCTTCTTCACATCTTCGTCCTTGATGCGACTTTGTTGGAAAGCACCTTGAAGGTCGATCTTCGTGCAGAAGTTCGCCGCTGCAACTGCGTTTACTTTCAGGAACTGAGGCCGAGGCACGAAGTGCGTAAGTACGAGAGCCGATGAAGATAGTAAAGATAGTTGGAGAAAGAAGATAAGCGCTAAGGGAGCGCGCGCGAGGCAGGCTCGAGACGCGCGGGGCGACTAATATCAACAACTAGTAACTAATCATAATCGGGAATACCAGTGGGATGAAACAGCAATATATTGACACCCCCCCGTGCTGTCATACCACTGCACCTCGCAAACCCAAATTCTCCCGATGGAACATGAACGGCTTGGGACCCAAGGCTTTGGTGAAAATATCGGCAATCATGTCGCCGGTGGCGATGTAGCGGACCTCGATCTCCTTCTCAGCTACCCTCTCGCGGACGCAATGTTCCGAGATGCGAACATGACGAGACCCCTGATGGTTGGTCGGGTGCTGCGCAAGAGCCAGCGAACCTTGGTTGTCCCCGTAGAGTACGACTGGACCGGAGACCGGAGCGCCAAGTTCAGCCAGGAGTTCGCTCAGGTGGATGGCATCACCGCTTGTGTACGAAAGAGAGAGGTACTCTGCGTCGGTAGTGGACTTGGCCACCCTGTGCTCGCGTTTGGAGCACCAAGCAATAGCGGCTCCGGACAAGATGAACGCGTAGCCCATGGTCGATCGTGAGGTCGTTAGACAGGCTCCCCAGTTCGCATCCGAGTAGCCACGGAGTGGTTGGCTGGTCTTGCGATAGGTGAGGCCCAAGTCCAGCGTGCCTTTGATGTAACGGAGGACCTGCTTGATGGCTGTCCAATGCTCCGGGCCAGGCTGCTGGGAGAAGCGAGCGAGGTAGCTGACCACGAAGGCGAGGTCCGGACGAGTTCCAACTGCGGCGTACATCAACGAACCGATGGCCTGCAAGTAGCGCGTACGATCCTGAGGAGTGGCCGCCAAGTCCTCGAAGTCAAGGACGACACCTGGCTGCATTGGAATACTTGCCGGCTTGGCATCGGTGAATTGGAACCTGGCAAGGATGTCCCGAAGGTAGCGCTCTTGTGAGAGCGTGATAGAGCCGTCTTGTCCACGTTTGACTTGGATGCCTAGAATATATTCGGCAGGTCCGAGACGTTTGATGCCGTATGCGAGTTCCAGCGCGTCTATATCACGAAGGACGAAGATAGGAGAGGTGAGCCGGACGAAGGGGCTCGAGACGAGGGCAAGGGCGAGTGACGAGTTGAGAGGTGTTCTAGGGACTTCTCACAAGAGGCGAGGACGAGGGACGAGTGCAAGGATGTGACCTTTGACGAGATTCGAGTTGCAGAAGGGAAAGAGAGAAGTGAGCTACGGAACTGGGAAACTAGACCAGAGGAGTCGGGGACGAGGTGGCGAGCTTGAGGAGGCGAGGCACGAGGATCACGTAATAGTGTTGAGGCCAAGGATCACGTAATAGAGCTTGGTTGATGTTCACGTAAGAGTCGGGGGCGAGAGGGTTGTGAGCGTATAGTTGGAGGAGAAGAAGGCAGTGCAGGTGCCGAAGCGGGGAGAGGAGGTCCGAAGCGCGGGAAGGCCCAAGTCACGCGGATGACGTGGGTGCTGAGAGGCCGAACTTGGAGTGGCGAAACTCCCATTCGTGACACCTTCGTTCTCAATCTCGAGGCGAGCCGGCAGGGCGCTAGGTCACCCACAAGAGTTCGGATGGTTGGAGAAGCCTCCTCGCACAGGACATAGGACATCAGCAAATATCGAGTCTTGGGTGGCGGAGACAGCAGCGACAAAGACAAGAGCCTGCATACTCGTCGACGAGTGATCTGTCGCACCGAGTTGAGTTTTGAGGTCGGGGCCGATGGAGAGGAGATCTCCGTCGAGCAGAGCAAGTCCTGCCGAAAAAGTCTGGATCCTCAAGTAGAAAGAGTCGACGAGCATTCTGCCGGGAGACGGACTTAAAACGGTTGCGAGTGATTCGGAGTCCAAAAAGTCGAGTTGAGCGCAGGCGGAAATCAAAGACCTGGTGGAGCAAATCAACCGTCAAACATGAGCAATAGTGCACACACTTGCAACACGAGAAGTGGAGGGAGGGAAGGACTTCAGGTTGAGGCCATGCACTAACCTTTCGGACGTTTGCGCGCTTAGTGACTGCCAAACGAGTGCGTCGCTACCAAGCGAGGTGACAAGCGAAGAGAGAAGGGTTGGAACACCGTGCGTGGTTGAGCGCAGTCCATGACCGCATGTCCAGAGTTGGTGAAGCATGTACAAACATGCAAGTCGCCGAGGTGGGATGGTACGTATCAGGCTGGTCGAGCGAATCGCCGAGGTCGATTGAGAGTACGAAGGATCGTCACGATCCGACGCTGAAATCGAGCGCCGAGTGGTCCGGAGAAGCCCGAGTCGGGACTTTATGCTCGACGTGCACAACGTAATAAAGAGTTCGAGTAAGATGTGAAGCAATGAGGAGGTGTTCCGTGGCACATCTCAGGAGCTTTGCCGTGAAGTCGATCGGTCGGAGCGATCGACGAGGTTGAGAGTCAGCGTGCAAGTCCGGTCGAATTGACCGGCAAGGAAGACGAGCGGGAATGTGAGATGTTGAGGTGCCATGAGGTGAAACGTAGCGCTTAGTGGTGTGGACGGATGACTCGACGAGCCGGATCACGAGGGCCGGCGATGGAGTGAGTCGCGGCGGGGTCGAGACGGGGTGATAGTGCTTGAGGCAATGCGGGTCTCCCATCTCGACATCGGCGCACTCGTGCTTCAAACTGGTGGCGAGAGGTACCGAGGGATGGTGATCTGCGGGCTCAAATGCTGGGCGTGCGAGCTTGTAAGCATCGCTGCGAAGTTCCGTTCGAAGGAGCGCTCCTAGTCCGGGTCGTTCGTGACCATCAATCTACACTGTGCACTGTGGGCGGTCTGAGCCCGTCGTCGGTGGTCGAGCACGTGGTCCCGTCGCGACGGCTGTCAGAAAGGAAGGGCTGTCGACGTTCGAAGTATGGTTGAGTTAGAGCTCGAGTTGACCGAGCGAGTTGGAGTGGCGATTCGGGCAGGGTGGGCACATCGAGGCGGACCCATGTCAGTTGGTGCTTGATCGTCCATCGAATAGTGCTTGATCGTCGCTTTGATAGAACTGAAGCAAGTTGCCTGAGAGATGGACGGGTCCAGCTGATCATCGGAGTGCCGAACGGTCGAGCCGAGACAAAGCTGCTCGATGAAATGGCTCGAGTGCCGAGCCAGCCAAAAAGAGCGCCGAAGAGTCAAGCTGATCCCAAGAAAATGACAGAACTCGGGTCGAGCGAAGTCGTATTGGCGATCGTAGTATTGAATCACAAGCTCGTGGCATGGGGTGGGGGCGATGTTTGAGCAAGTCGGTGCGAAGCTGAGGATGGGCGACGTGCGAGTCGGATCTAGCGCGCCAAAAATGTCGGGGCAATGCTGTGAAACACAGATGAGTGTTTGTAAACGCGTCAGTATTGAAGGGACTCGAGACGATGGAGACCCGGGTTGGAGAGGAGAGCATACCAGACTGGGGTCCTGATTGATCGAGCTAATTCGCCGGTGTGAATGCGAAGATCACGGGGGAGTGTAGAGCTGGGTGTAGTGGCACAAATCAAGACAAAGTGAGGTGAATCGTGTTGATAAGTGAATTGCCAGAGGATTAGAGAATGGGGCGATCGTGGGGTCGGCGCTCATGATGAGTAGGTCAGGTCAGTTGATGACCGTGAGTCCATGTCGATCGAGTTGAAGGTCGACGGTTGAGGCGGTCGCCATCGCGATGGGCGAGCGGGTTGTTACTTCGCACGTCTTGGTGATGGGGTGAGCACGGACAGGGGGCGAGATCGAGCTGGAGAAGTTTGCCAGTTCGGTCGGTTGATCGATCAATCGGACCGAAGGTCGATGATGGGTGCGAAGCTTCGAACGGGCATCGAGCGAATGCTTGCCGAGTCGTGCAATACATGTTCCAACAGATTCCGAGAGCTTCCCGCGTCGATGAGACTCTTCGATTCAAAGAAAGATATGTGACAGCGAGTGATTGCACTCGAGTGATCGGTCAATGTTGACGACGAGAGTGAACGATGTGGAGTTGGCGGGGGAGATCGCCACCGGTCGACAGTGGTGTTCGAGGTGCGGCGATATTGGTCGAGTGACATTTGCATCGATTCGAGACCTGGGCAAGGGTGAGCGACTCCTCGATGGTGTTGACGAGGAAGTCGCATTGTGATCGCAGAGTATGGTCCTACAAGTCACAGAGCGGTTCGGTGCGAAGCTCGGATGCCAGCGAGTCGGCCAACGCGCGATCTGAACTAGAGTGATGAGCAGCAAAGACGATCACGAGGTGAGCGAATGAAGTGAGACCGTGGTACTATCCGAATGAAGAGCTCACCCACACTCATCGGTCGAGTAGCAAGTCGGCGATCGGGGTGATCGAGGCGATGCGGTGACTGAGCACGTGTCTGACCGAGTACGCTCGAGTGATGCATCGACGTAAGGTAGGACACTGCTGAAAGGGTCCACGCCCTCTCGGATCGATCTGGTCATCGTATCGTGTTGAAGATGGCAGTGTTGGACTTCATGTTGACCGTGCTGTGCGACGTAGCGCGGGGCCCACCTCAGTCGGCTTGAGGTGACACGTTGCGCCGAAGTTGAGAGAGATCGAGTTGCATCTTGCGGATTGACTGGCGCATGTGACGTCGAGTTGTGGCGTGGTGCGATCAGTGCCGAGTCCGAGTCGAGTCAAGTGGTGCGAGTGAGTGGGGAGAGGGAAAGGAGCGTCGGCGCGCGCGACTCTGAAGTCGAGCCGTTGGCTGACCGAACTCGGCTGAACTCGGCTGAACTCATGCAGACTCTGCGACGGGAAAGCTTAATTAGGCGCGCTCGGCCGAGAGATCCGACGGTCTCCGATTTGCTCGAGTCCAGTCGACCTGTTGCACTTCAAGACTCGAAGATCGAACAGGGATCCGAGGGAACTTCAGAGCTAGAGAGAGCGAGTACCTCCGAACTCGGTGCGAGCGCCCGGGCGAGTCGGCCGGCGTCCGCGGCAAAAAGGTCGACTCGCCCAGGTCACTGAGCACACTCGTACCCTCATCAATCTTTTACTCAAAGGCTATTCCCAAAATATGTACGAGGTGCGTCGGAATGTTTGAGGGCAAACACATCTGATCCGGGAGCAGATCGTTGGTCCGATTACTCGGAGTCGAGATGAGTCATCGATGGGAGATGAGAACCGCGGGCGTGTCCTGGAAGCGCATCTCACTGGCACTCTCTCGCAGACCGCAATGCTGTGAAATGCATGAAGAGATGAGTTGAGCTCTCAAGGGGTATCTGGTGGTGTGGATACAGTTTGAGAGCTGGCTTTCTCCAAAAGATCGTCGGTGAGAACTCGCTGCGGTCGGCACTTCGTTTGCGGACAAGTTCGGTCACTTTCGACGATGATCGCAATGCTCTGTTAGGTCGATCTGACGACTTTTTCTCGGTACAGAACCATTCGTTTGAAATAATAAAGGGATATGGTCATGGCGCGGAGAAGATCGTCCAGTTAGCACTGTCGGCAAAAAGGCTCGATGGTCGCCGAGCCGAGAGACAAGTAAGGAGTAATCGACTCATTCTCGCAGCCCCATCCGGCAGATAGAGGTTTCTCATTCTCAGAACACTCAAAAATTCGAATATAGTTGCCCATACGCGTGCAGTGCTAGATTGCGGTCCTGTTGAGGCAGTATTTTCATCGGGACCGGTCTTCGAGATCACAAAGCCAAGTGATCCGCAGCACACATGATCTAGGTCGATGTGGCCCTTTCCTACAGGTCATTGCTGCAATCCATATACCTCGCATCGAAGCATGTTGCAAGCTACATGAATACTTTTGAGAGATCTATCACATGGTGGTCACTGTGTTGGAGTCACTTTCGAGTGCTGATTTGGAGTTGAAAAGTCGCGCAAGGAGGTCGGCTCTCGATCGCGCAAACTCGGCCCCTTTAGTTTTCGCGGGTCGATCGGATAGTGATCTTCGACACTCGAAGGAGGACTTTCTCAATGAATTTTTTCAATCTTGACGGAAGAATCCATGGGGTGCTTTGCGGTGTCAAAGCATACTTTCAGTCATGATCGTCGGTGAGGGATGCGGGTCACGGAAGTTCGACTTTGCGTGAAAGTCGAGGAAGCCCCTCCCTGTTGAATCACGACCTACCTCTGCAAGCAGCTGTTCTTCACACTTGATTACTTGCTAAAGCCGGAAAGAGGCTATAGTAAAAGGCTAGGGATGCGAGTGCAAGGTTGACGCTATGGTATAGCAAAGCGGTCGATCAAAGATGAAATGTAAAGATAAGGGGAAACGATGGAACCGAGACCGAAGACGAGGGAGACGAGATACGAGAGAGCGACCGGAACGGCCGAGAGACGAGAGACGAGAAAGGAGCCCAAACCGAGAAACGAGACCGAGTATGAGAACGAAACGCTGAGACCGGAGACTGGAGACGAGAGACGAGACTTGAATCACGCAGAAAGTGAGAACCAGCTAAGATGCTGTATAGGATCCTAGAAGTGGTCTGCCTAAGAACAAGAAGCAAACTCTCCTCAAACGTTCCGATCATTCAGGCCGCTGCGCTCCTTTCATTCCCCTTCACTCCTTCATCCGCGCATCCGGCCCGGTCTTCCACTCAAATCCTGCCACATGATTTGTTGCTGACGGTCAATCCTTGAGTCATCGAAGTGCTGAGTTTACTCGGGACCGCTTTATCGCTGAGAAATCTGCCGAAACCGGTGTTTGATCCTGCCCGAACCGGTGTTGACCTTGACAATTTGAAACGACTCCGGAACTCGGTCCCGCCACAACCGAAATGACTCCTGAACCGGGCCGGCTACATCCGCTGCTTCTGACGGGATCCCGAGTACCACAACGCCCACTCTAAACGGACCGCGGCATGTCACTGCAGCTTGGTCGGCATGGGCGACGCATACGCATGAGCGACAAATACGATCGATCCAGTGTGTCACTTTGACATACTCCCGACACAGTTTTGCTTGCGTTCAGCAGTTGGTAGGCCAGAGTTTATGTCGGATTTGATACAAGAACATCCCATAGAGGTCGTTTGCGGCAGAACCATGTCCGAGGCCGCAGGAAAACCCGGCAAGAATGGGTCAAGAAGATCCAAAGGTTCTCAGACACGCACACATGAGCTCAAAGACCACCTGGTATTGCATCAAAGAGCACATCCTCAATTATTCGTACCCCAGAAATGCAGGGAAAGAAGTGAAAGGAGCAAACGTCGCTCGAGCAGTTGGCCAAAGAGTCAAGGTGGTCGTTCGTTCTCAATGTTAAGGCGAGCGGGCAGGGCGCTAGGTCGCCCAGAAGAGTTCGCATGGTTGACGAAGCCTCCTCACACAAGTGATCGGCGATTGTCGAGTGTTGGGTGGCGGAAGCAGCAACGGCAAAGACGAGAGCTTGCATGCTCCTCGACAAGGGATCTGTCCCACCGAGTTGAGTTGTGAGGTCGGGGGCGATTGAGAGGAGATCGAAGTCGAGCAAAGCAGGTCTCGCCGAAAAAGTCTGGATCCTCAATTGGAAAGAGTCGGCGATCATTCATCCATGAGAGCGAGAAACGGTTTCGAGCGATTTGGAGTCTGAAGAGTCGAGCTAGGCGCAGGCTGGAATCTGAGAGCGAAAGAAAAGTCAAACATAAGCAAGAGTGCACCTACTTGCTAAACAAGGTGTGGAGGAAGGGAAGGCCCTTAAGTTGATGGCACGCACTGACCTTTCGGACGTGTGCTCGCTTAGTAAATGCCAAACGAGTTTGTCGACACCAAGCGAGGTGAATGCATGAAGAAGCGAAGCGAGGGGAGATGGAACACCGTGCGTCGCTGAGCGCAGTTCATGAACGCATGTCCAGGGTTGATGAAACGTGTACGATCGTGCAAGTCGGAGAGGTGGGAGGGTGATCCCACGTAACAAGCTGGTCGAATCGCCGAGGTTGATTGAGAGTGCGAAGGATCGTCACGGTCCACCGCCGAAAGCGAGCGCCGAGTGGTGTGGAGAAGCCCGAGTCGCGAAGCTCCCGAGATGTGCCACGGAACACCTCCTCATTGCTTCACATCTTAATTGGACTCCATATTACGTTGCGCACGTTGATCCATAAAGGTGTGAAGCAGTGAGGAGGTGTTCCGTGGCACATCTCGGGAGCTTTGCCATGAAGTCGATCGGTCGGAGCGATCGACGAGGTTGAAAATCAGCGTGCAACTCCGGTCCAATTGACGGGCGACGCAGGCGGAAACCAAGATGTTTGAATCTATGAGTTGAAACGTAGACGATCTGTGTTGCTCTGACAAGCTGGATGACGAGGGCGGGCGATTGAGCAATTCGCTCGCAGCGGGTCCAAAGCTGCTGGGCGAGCAAGCGTTCCTGGCGGATCTCCAGTGGCAAGAAGGCCGACACTAGTCTGTGTGCTGGAAGCTTGTCGCAAGATAAACCGGGGGGTGGCAATGCGCGAACTCGGATGTGGGCTATGCGAGCGTGTGAGCGAATCGGTGCGAAGCTCCTTCGAGGGAGCGCTTCCTTTCCGGGTCTTCCGAGACCAACGATCTGCAGTACGCGGTGACACGGCAGATCTTCGTCTCATCAGCAAGGAGTGAAAGTCGCAAGTGAGAGCTAAGATCGAAACAGCTCACGGTGGGCGGTCTGAGCGAGTCGTCCGAGGTCGAGCAATTCCGGTCGCGATGGCTCAAGTGAGCAATCGACATAGCCCGGACTTATATGTAGACACTTTCGAGTTCGTCGTCGAGTCGTTCCGATGGGTGATGGTGAGGGTGTTGCAGTTGCTGAATGGGTTCCGCTTGCCTCAGCCGGTTCCGGGTGACACATCAAGTGCCGGGTCGAGCAACTCGAGCCGAATGTACCGAGCAAGTGACGTCTCACCGTGAAGGCAAAGCGTTGCGTCGTCGTGTCTTCGTGCAATGAGAGAAAGACGAGTCGAGTCGGTTGCCACGAGAATCGGCGAATGTCGAGTCTTGGGTGGCCGAGGCAGCAGTGGCAAAGATACGAGCTTGCACCATCGTCGATTCGCAGATCGAGGTCCATCCATGAGAGCTAGAAACGGTTTCGAACGAGTCGGAGTTTAAAGAGTCGAGTTAAGCGCCGGCGAAAATCCATGACCTGGTGGAGCGAAAGGAAGGTCAAACATAAGCAAGAGTGCACATACTGGCATCACGCGGTGCGGAGGAAGGGAAAGCCCTCAGGTTAAAGGCACTCTCGGACCTTTCGGACGTTGGTTGGCTTTGTGACTGCCAAACGAGTTCGGGGGATGATTATAGCGAGACGTAGTGGCTTTGGACGGATGACTCGACGAGCTGGATAACGATCGCGGGAGGTTGAGTGATTTGCGGCGCAGTCGAGACGGGGTGAAAGTGCTTGTGCCGATAAACGTCTCCGATCTCGACATTCACGAAATCAGTCGAGTCGTGCAACAGATGTTCCAACCAACCCCGAGCTAGCCGCGTCGATGAGCTCTTCGATTCGATCATGAAAGAGATGAGAGGGATTGCATTCGTGTGATTGCTTAACGTTGATGACGCGAGTGAACGATGTGGGGGTGGCGGAGCAAATTGTCACTGGTCGACAGTGGTGTTTGGGGGTGGGGCGATGTGGGCCGAGTGACATGTGCATCGATTCGAGAACTGAGGAAAGTAATTATCTCCTCGATGGTGCTGACGAGGAACTTGCGCTGGCGTCGCGAGCATGATTGTACAGGTCACAGAGCGGTTCGGTGCGAACCTCGGATGCCAGCGGGTCGGCCAACGCGCGATCTGAACTAGAGTGATGAGCAGCAAAGACAAACATGAGGTGAGCGGATGGGGTGTGAGCTGGAAAGTATCTGAGTGAAGTACTCACCACACGCATCGGTCGAGTGGCGAGAGGGCGAACGGGGCGATCGAGGCGATTGGGTGACCGAGCACGTGTGCGACCGAGGACGCTCGAGCGATGCATCGACGTAAGCTAGCACGCTGCTGACAGCGACCGCGCCCTCTCAGGTGGCGGTTTTAGTTGTATCTTGTTCAAGATGGCGGTGTTGTTGACCGTGTTGTGCGAAGTCGCACCGTGCCCGAATCAGTCGGGTTGAGGTGACACGTCGAGCTGTAGTTGAGAGAAATCGAGTTGCATCTTGCGGATCGAATGGCGCATGTGAGCGATGTGAAAGCATGTGATGTCGAGCTGTGGTGTGGTGCGATCAGTGCCGTGCCAAGTCTAGTGGTGCGAGTGGTGCGAGTGAGTGGGGAGAGGGAAAGGAGCGTTGGCGCGCGCGAATGAAGTCGAGCCAATTAATCAGCTGATCAAGCGCGCGAGATTTCAAAGCCATGTATCTAAAACCGCAGTTTTTGACTGTATTGCCGCCATGTGGTGAATGTACCAGTACACTGTTGAGTCTATCCAAGCCGCCTGTAGTATCGTCGTCCCGATCAGACGTCATGTACGAACATTTCTGCATTTGCTGGACCATCAAAATCGAGCTACAGCCCGAGTACGATTTTTGTCGAGTTTCTCCGTGATGCTGAGCGGTTCATGTAGTATTTAAAAACGAGTGGGCGAGCATGACACTTCTTCTACAGAGCCGGCAAGAACAGACCGCTTCGATCTGACCTGCACACAAACCAAGTCTTCCGCAACACGCGGCGCCGTCAGCCCGACGATCTCCGACGATCTCCGACGATCTCCGACGATTTCCGAATGGGAATCTCGTTTCGGATCCCATCTCGGTTCAGCGCTCTGGGCTCAGGGGTAGCCCACAGAGTTGCGCGCCTCTCAAATAACTAGCGCATCAAGTTTGCAAGGGTCAGCGTCAAGTGCGCGGAGAGCTGGCCGGCAGCGGGCCGGAGGATCTAGCATTTGGTCTTTGAATAGTGTCTATATAGTCAGGCGGTCATTGCGAGGTCCGAGCAGATTCCTACTTCGCATGTAGTGGCAAGGGGATGAGCGCGACGGTTGGGGGCGAGATCGAGCTCGAGAGCTGAGGTTGGTCTGTTCCGTCATTCAGTCGGTTGATAGTCGGATCAAAGGTCGATGATGGGTGCGAACCTTCGGACGGGCATCGATCGATCTGACGATTTCCTTTCGGTGTAAACCTTCTCGCTTGGAAGGTTGCAGGGATATGTTGGTCGTACGGAGAGAAAGGTCCACTTAGCATCGTCAGCGAAAAGGCTCCGAGTCGATCGTCGCCGACCCGAGAGACAACTAAGGATCGACTCCTTCTCGTTGCTCCATCCTGTAGATAAACTTTTCTCAATCTCAAAACACTCTAATATCCGAACAAAACTTGTTGATAAGCGTGCAGCGCTGGATTGCGGTGTTGATGCCGTATTTTCATCGGGACCGTTTTCCGAGATCAAAAGGCGAAAGTTATGCCGCAGCACATGATCTAGTTCGATCTGGTCCTTTCGAACGGGTCACTGCTGCCAGCCATATGCCTTGAAGCCTGCCATATTTGAAGTTGCATCACTACGATCGAAAGGTCTATCACGAGATGACCACTGTGTTGAAGTCAATTTCGACTTCTGATCAGGACTTGAAAAGTCGCGTGAGGACTCGGAGGTCCTTTCGATCGCGCAAACTCGGCTCCTTTACTTTTCGCTGGTCGATCGGATAATGATCCGCCGACGCTCGAAGCAAGGACCTTCTGAATTTAATTTTGCAACATTGACGGATGATTCCATGGGGTACTTTGCGGTGCCAGAGCAGACTTTCAGTCAGGATCGTCGGTGAGGGATGCGGGTCGCACAGGTTCGACTTTGCGTAAAAGCCGAGGAACGATTTGGTGTCGAATCACGGCATACGCCTGCAAACAGCTCCCCTACACACTCGATTGAGTTGCTACAGTCGGAAATAGCCTCTAGAAGAAGGCTAGGGATGCAATCACAGGGTTGAAGCCAACTCTAAATGGACCACGGCGGCATGCCATCAGCTCGGTCGGCGTGAGCGAGGAGAACAATCGATCCAGTGACTCCGCAGAGGTCACGGCGACGTACTCAGATAGCCAAGTTGGATGGCGTTCAGCAGCTGGTAGTCCCATTCTCATGTGAGATCGATACAAGAACATTCCATTCGGCTCCTTCCCGGAAGCACCACATCGGAGGCCGCAGGAAAATCCGGCAGAAAGATCCGAAGGTTCTCAGACACGCACACACGAGCTCAAAGACCACATGGTATTGCATCAAGGCGCACATACGGAAATATTTGCACATCGAAAATGCAGGGAAAGGAGGAAACATCGCTCGAGCGGTTGGGCAAAGAGTCAAGGTGGTCCGTCGTTCTCAATTTCGAGGCGAGCCGGCCGGGCGCTAGGTCACCCACAAGAGTTCGGATGGTTGGAGAAGCCTCCTCGCACAGGACATCGGCAAATATCGAGTCTTGGGTGGCGGAGACAGCAGCGGCAAAGATGAGAGCCTGCATGCTCATCGACGAGCGATCGGTCGCACCGAGTTGAGTTGTGAGGTCGGGGCCGATGGAGAGGAGATCAGCGTCGAGCAGAGCAAGTCCTGCCAAAAAAGTCTGGATGCTCAAGTGGAGAGGCGACGACCATTCTTCTGGGAGACGGACTGGAAACGGTTGCGAGCAGTTCGGAGTCCAAAAAGTCGAGTTGAGCGCAGGCGGAAATCCAAGACCTGGTGGAGCAAATCAACCGTCAAACACGAGCGATAGTGCACAGACTTGCAACACGAGATGTGGAGGGAGAGGACTTCAGGTTGAGGGCATGCACTGACCTTTCGGACGTTTGCGCGCTTAGTGACTCCCAAACGAGTTCGTCGACACATGCGAGGTGAGTGCATGAACAGGCGAGGCGAGAGAGGATGGAGAACTGTGCGTCGCTGAGCGCTGTCCACGACCGAATGACCAGAGTCTGTACGAACATGCATGTCGCAGTGTTGGGATGGTGATTGTACGCAACAAGCTGGTCGAGCGAATCGCCGAGGTCGATTGAGAGTGCGAAGGATTGTCAACGTCACGCTCCGAAGACTGAGTCGAGCGCCGAGTGGCCCGGAGAAGCCCGAGTCATGACGGTATGGCTCACCGTGCACAACGGAGGATGGTCTTCGAATAAGCTGGGCCTTCGAGGAAAAGGTGATGGAACGAGGTGGTGTGCCGTGGCAAATCTCGAGGGCTTTGCCGGAAAGTCGATTGGTCGGTGCGATCGACGAGGTGGAAAACCCCGTGTCCAAGTCCGGTCAACTTGAACGGCAAGGAGACGAGCGGGAATGTGGGATGTTGAGGTGCAATGGGTGAAACGTAGACGCTCTGTGAGTTCGGGCGGATGACTCGACGAGCTGGATCACGAGGGCGGGCAGGTGAGTGATTCGCGGGGCAGCCGACACGGGGTGATACTGCTTGAGGCAATGCGGATCTCCCATCTCGACGCAATCGTGCTTGAGACTCGTCGTGGGATGTATCGAGGAAGGGTGATTTGCAACTCGAATGTAGGGCGTGCGAGGGAAGCTCCATTCGACTGAGCGCTCCCATTCCAGGTCTTCCGTGATCAACGATCTGCAGTACGCGGTGACACAGCATATCTTCGTCTCATCAGCAAGGAGTGCGAGTCGCAAGTGAGAGCTAAGATCGAAACAGCTCGCTGGGGGCGGTCTGAGCGAGTCATCGGAGGTGGAGCAGTTCCGGTCGCGATGGCTCAAGTGAGCAATCGACATAGCCCGGACGCAACTGTGGGTATCTTGGAGCTTCTTATCGAGTCGTTCCAATTGGGGAGGGTGAGGGTGTTGCAGTTGCTAAACGGTGTCATGCTTGCCTTAGCCGGCTCCAGGTGACACGCCAAGTGCCGGGTCGAGTAGGGTCGAGCCGCATGTACCGGGCAAGTGACGTTTCACCATGGCAGCAAGGCGTTGCGTCGCCGTGTCTTCGTGCAGTGAGAGGAAAAGTCGAGCTGAGTCGAATGGTGCGAGGGATCGGCGGATATCAAGTCTTGGGTGGCGGATGCAGCAGCGGCAAAGTTGAGAGCTTGCACGCTCCTCGAATCTGTCGCACCGAGTTGAGTTTTGAGGTCAGGGCCGATCGAGAGGAGATCGAGGTCGAGCAAAGCAAGTTTCGCCAGAAGGGCCTCAATTCTCAATCGGAAAGGGTCGACGATCATTCATCCATGAGCTAGAAACGGTTTCGAGCGAGTCGGAGTTTAAAGAGTCGAGTTAAGCGCAGGCCGAAATCCATGACCTGGTGGAGCGAAAGAAAAGTCAAACATAAGCAAGAGGGCACAGACTTGCCACACGCGGGGTGGAAGAAGGGAAAGCCTTCAGGTTAAAGGCACTCACTGACCTTTCGGACGTTTGCTCGTGTTGCGACTGCCAAACGAGTTCCCAAGCGAGGTGACAACCGAAGCGAGAAGGGATGGAGCACCGTGCGATGCTGATCGCGGTCCATGACCGCATGACCAGGGCTGCTGAAGCGGGTACGAATGCGCATCTTGCAGAGGTGGGATGATGATCGCACGAATAAAGCTAGTCGAGCGAGTCGCCGAGTTGGATTGAGAATGCGAAGGACCGTCACGGTCCGAGGCCAAAATCGAGCGGCGACTCGGGACTTTATGTTTCAACGTGCGCAACGTAGGATGGAGTTCGAGTAAGTTGCAAAGCAATGAGGAGTGTGCCGTGGAACATCTCGAGAGTTTTGCTGGGAAGTTGATCGGTAGGAGTGATCGACGAGGTTGAAAGCCAGTGTGCAAGGACGGTCGAGATGTTTGCAACGACGAGTCGGGACATAGACGGTCTGTGATTTTGGGTGGATGACTCGACGAGGAGGATGAGGTCGCGAGAAGGTCGAGTGAATCGCGACGCGGTCGAGACGGGGGGGCAAGTGCTTGAGCCGATGAAGGTGTCGGTCTGGACGTCGACGAAATCAGTCGAGTCATGAGATGTTCCGACAGCTCCCGAGCTTACCGCGTCGTTGAATCTCTTCGGTTCAATCAAGAAAAAGATGTGAGGGTTTGCATTCGTGTGATGGGTTGACGTTACGATGTGGGGGTGGCGGAGGAGATTGGCGTAGGTCGCAGTGCGTTCGGAG
Source organism: Microbotryum saponariae (assembly GCA_900102585.1). Taxonomy (NCBI): domain Eukaryota; kingdom Fungi; phylum Basidiomycota; class Microbotryomycetes; order Microbotryales; family Microbotryaceae; genus Microbotryum; species Microbotryum saponariae. Next base: position 1,648,932 of record FMWQ01000049.1, on the reverse strand, counting down.
TGGAGCGACGAAAATCAATTCGAGACCTCAGCAAAGTTGAGCGCCTCTTCGATGGTGCTGATGAGGGATGCGCAGAGTATGGTCCTACAAGTCACAGAGCGGTTCGGTGCGAAGCTCGGTTGCCAGCGGGTCGGCCAACGCGCGATCTGAACTAGAGTGATGAGCAGCAAAGACGATCACGAGGTGAGCGAATGAAGTGAGAGCTTGGTACTATCTGAATGAAGAGCTCACCCACACTCATCGGTCAAGTGGCGAGAGGGCGACCGGGGTGATCGAGGCGATGCGCTGACCGAGCACGTGTCCGACCGAGTACGCTCGAGCGATGCATCGACGTAAGCCAGCACGCTGCTGAAAGTGACCGCGCCCTCTTAGGTCGCAGTTTTAGTTGTATCGTGTTGAAGATGGCAGCGTTGGACTTGCTGTTAACCATTTTGTGCGACGTCGCACCGTGCCCGAATCAGTCGGGTTGAGGTGACACGTCGAGCTGTAGTTGGATCGAGGTGCGTCTTGCAGATTGAAGGGCGCATGTGAACGATGTGATGTCGAGTTGTGGCGTGGTGCGGTCAGTGCGGTGCCGAGTCAAGGGGTGCGAGTGAGAAGTGAGTGGGGAGAGGGAAAGGGGCGTTGGCGCGCGGGAACGTGAAGTCAAGCCAATCAGCTCACCAAGCGCGCGAAGTCCCAAGGTTGAACCCGTCGACCCGCAACCCATGTACCTAAAACGGCTGTTTTTGGCTGCATTGCGGCCCTGTAGTGGATGTACCAGAATACTGTTCTGCCGCAGCGGCCTGTCGTATCAACGTCGTTCCGATCAGACGTCATGTACGAACATTTCTGCATTTTCTGGACCATTAAAACCGTGCTACAGTCCGAGTACGATTTTTGTCGAGTTTCTCCGAGATGCTGAGCGGTTTGTGTAGTATTCACAGACGAGTGGGCGAGACATTTCTTCTACAGAGCCGGCAAGAACAGACCGCTTCGATCTGACCTGCACACAAAGCACTGCAAGTCTACCGCCCCACGCCACGCCGCCAGCCCGACGATCTCCGACGATCTCCGACGATTTCCGAATGGGAATCTCGTTTCGGATCCCATCTCGGTTCAGCGCTCTGGGCTTGGCAGGGTTACTCGGTGTGTCGCCCTCCAGCGTCGAACAACCGGATTTCATCAGTGCACGAGCAATTTCCCCTGCACTGCGATTTGGCGATTTTGACCCCGGGTCGCCTTCCATCCTCGAGCAACCGGATTTCAGCAGTGCACGAGCAATTCCCCCTGCACTGCCACTTTTCATTTTCACTGGGGATTTGGGGTTCTAATCCAAAACGTAAACCGGAATTGGGCTGTACCCCACCTATGATACCTATATACTTGTGGTATCTGACAGGCTGGGCGCGCGGATGTCACATAGCACAAGATGCTCGCGCGAGCATCTTTGCAAGGCAGGCGCCGGAGTCTGTGGTATCTGACACGCTGGGCGCGCGGCTGTCGAATACCACAAGATGCTCGCGCGAGCTTCTTTGCAGGCTAGGCGCGGGCTTGTCAAATAGCACAGGGTGCTCGTGCGAGCTTCTTTGCAAGGGTCTCTCGGGAGTCTGTGGTATGTGGTATGTGGGAATTGCCCATATATATAGGGGTGCAAATCGCAAGCGAGAACTCAGATCGAAACAGCTCACTGTGGGCGGTCTGAGCGAGTCGTCCGAGGTCGAGCAGTTCCGGTCGCGATGGCTCAAGTGAGCAAGTGACATAGCCCGGACGCAACTGTACGTACCTTCGAGCTCGTTATCGAGTCGTTGAAAGCCGATTGGCGATGTTGAGGGTGCTGCAGTTGCTGAATGGGTTCCGCGCTTGCCTCAGCCGGCTCGGGTTCACACTTCAAGTGCCGGGTCGAGTAAGGTCGAGCCGCATGTACCGGCCAAGTCGTGTTTCACCATGGCGAAGAGGTGTTGCGTCGTCGTGTCTTCGTGCAGTGAGAGAAAAGACGAGTCGAGTCGAGTGGTGCGAGGGATCGGCGAATATCGAGTCTTTATCGAGTCTTGGGTGGCGGAGGCAGCAACGGCAAAGATACGAGCTTCCACCATCCTCGACGAGCGATCTATCGCACTGAGTTTGAGGTCAGGGCCGATTGAGAGGAGATCAAAGTCGAGCAGAGCAAGTCCCCCGAAGAAGTCTGAATCCTCAATTGGAAGAGTCGACGATCATTTATCCATGAGAGCTAGAAACGGTTTCGAGCGAGTCAAAGTTTAAAGAGTCGAGTTAGGCGCAGGCCGGAATGAGACCTGGTGGAGCGAAAGAAGAGTCAAACATAAGCAAGAGGGCACAGACTTGCAACACGCGGTGTGAAGAGAGTTAAGGACGTCAGGTTGAAGGGCCGCACTGACCTTTCGGATGTTTGCTCGCTTTGTGACTGCCAAACGAGTTCGTCGACACCCAACGAGGTGAGTGCAAGCGAAACGAGAGGAGATGGAGCGCCATGCAACGCCGATCGCAGTTCATGACCGCATGTCCAGGGTTGCCAAAGATTGTACAAACGCGCAAGTCGCCGAGGTGGGACAGTGATCGCACGTATCAAGCTGGTCGAGCGAATCGCCAGGATCGATTGTCGCAGGATCGTCACCGTCCAACGCCGAAACCGAGCGCGGAGAGGTCCGGAGAAGCCAGTCGTGATTGTACGGTTCAACGTGCGCAACGGACGATGGACTTTGAGTAAGATGTGAAGCGATGAGGTGGCGTTCCGTGGCCAATCTCGAGAGTTTTGCCGGAAAGTTGATTAGATGGTGCGATCGACGAGGTTGAAAGCCAGCGTGCAAGTCCGATCGATTCGAATGGCGAGGAGGGCGAGCAGGAACGTGGGATGTTTAGCACGAGATGAGACTTAGTGGCTTTGGATGGATGATTCGACGAGCTGGACGACGAGCGCGGGAGGTTGAGTGATTCGCGGCGCAGTCGAGACGGGGTGAAAGTGCTTGTGCCGATGAACGTCTCCGATCTTGACATTGACGAAATCAGTCGAGTCGTGCAACAGATGTTCCAACAAACCCCAAGCTAGCCACGTCGATGAGACTCTTCGACTCGATCAAGAAAGAGATGTGAGGGAATGCATTCGTGCGATTGGTTGACGTTAACGACGCGGGTGCACGATGTGGGGGTGGCGGAGGAGATCGTCACTGGTCGACAGTGGTGTTTGGGGGTGGGGCGACGAGGATCGAGTAATGTTTGCATCGATTGATGACCTCGGGATAGTTGAGCGTCTTGTCGATGGTGCTGATGCGCAGAGTATGACCATACCAGTCAGAGCGGTGTGGTGCGAGGCTCGGATGGCAGCGAGTCGGCCAATGTCGAGGGCGCGATCGGGGTGACCGAGCACGTGTCCGACCGAAAACGCTCGAGCGATGCATCGAGGCAAGCTAGCACGCTGCTGAAAGTGACCACTCCCTCTCAGATAGGATTGCCCATCGTATCGTGCCGAAAATGACGAGGTTGGAGGTGTTGATAGTCTTGTCGTGCGACGTCGCACCGTGCCCGCATCAGCCGGCTTGAAGTGACACGTTGAGCTGTAGTTGAGAGAGATCGAATTGCATCTTGCGGATTGAATGGCGCATGTGACGATGTGAAAGCATGTGAAGTCGAGGTGTGGCGTGGTGCGATCAGTGCCGAGTCCGAGTCGAGGCCAGTGGTGCGAGTGGTGCGAGTGGTGCGAGTGAGTGGGGAGAGGGAAAGGAGCGTCGGCGCGCGTGAAGTCAAGCCAATCAGCTAACCGCGCGAGATTCCGAAGCTCGGCGCACTCGGCCGTGAGATCGGTCTGCGATTGGCTCAGGTCCAGTCAACCTTCAAAGGCGTATATCTGTTTGAAACTCGAAAAGGGGTGCGAGAAAGCTTCAAGGCTAGAGAGAGCGAGTAATTCCGAGTTCAGCGCTTGGCGGCGGGAGTCGTTGCAGTGAACGAGTGAGTCGGCCGGCGTCCGCGGCGAAAACTTGGTCGATTCGTCCAGGTCACTGAGCATGCTTGTACAATTGACATTCCTTTACTGAAGGGCTGTTCTTCGCATGTAGACGAGCTATGTCGGAAGATTTGAGGAAAAGACATCGTATTCGGGAGCACATTTTTGATCCGAGTACGGGCGAGATCATCGCGCGATGGTTGACGAGACTCCGAGTCAGAGTCAGCCGCCGGGCGTGTCCCTGGAAGCATGTCTCACAGGCAGTCTCCCGCAGACCGCACTGCTGTGATATGAATGAAGAGATAATTATACCTGGTAGCGTGAACAGAGCCTGAGATTGGGCTTTCTTTAATAGAACGTCGGTGAAAAGGTCGGCACTTCGTTTGCGCACAAGTTCGGTCACCCGCCTTCGACGATGATCGCAATGCTCTGTGAGGTCGATCTGACGCCTTTTTCTTCCGTGAAAAGGGATTCGTTTGCAAAAGTACAGGGAAATGATGATGACGCGGAGAAGATCGTCCACTTAGCACTGTCGGCGAAAAGGGGCTCGATCGTCCGGCGTTCATGACTTGCACTATACATGGCCTTTGACGGGCAAAATCACCACTCGAAGATGATTCCTAGGTATTCGTTGATGTAATGAGGTATTAACAAGGTTTAATCTATACAGCCACATGTATTCTGTCACACTGACCACTTCGGAGCGAGCGAAGCCGCGGCGTTGCAATTGGTCGGATGTGTGCCAACATCTCCTAGCCATGTCCGTACCGCAGACCGCGCGACCGACAAGTGGACGGACATGCGGTGGGGTTGCGGTACGGACACGAGATCTGCGGTACAGACATGACAATTTCGATTCATCATGAGTACTAAAATACCCATGCTATCTTGTTCTCCTTGCAGACTCAAAGTGATTCTACTCATATAATTGCTCAACAGCATCAGTATTATCTGATATTATGGACCTAAAATCAAGGGACGGACATGTCCGTACATTTGTTCTGGCCCGACGACAAGAGGCAGTGGACCGCGCGCGGCAAAGTCGTCAAGGCCAAAACGACTAGTGTAATTGAATACACTCAAAGCACAATGCATAATAGCACAAATTAAGCATGTACACACCAGTTGGGATCGGTACAGATTTAAAATAAACTTATCTACGTCTACAAGTCCTCAAGTCTGCCGTGCCTCCGCTCCAGCGATACACCGAAGCCCGAAATGGGCTTCCCATTTCGGAGATCGCGAGCGCCGGTGGCCGAAGGCTGCGAGGGCCGGCCTCAAGTGCGCTGGTGGGAAGCATTTGCCCTGGTATGGAAAGTGCCCAAATAGTGAGATCTGTTTCGGCACCGGCCGGTGCGGGAACAGGGATCGTGCGCAGTCTTCTCCCTCGAGTGAGATCTGATTCGGCACCGGACGGTGCGAGAACTGGAATCTGATTCGGCACCGGACGGTGCGGGAACAGGAATCTGAGTCGGCACCGGACGGTGTGAGAACAGGAATCGGCACCGGCCGGTGCGGGAACAGAAATCGAGCGCAGTCTTCTCCCTCGAGTGAGATCTGATTCGGCACCGGCCGGTGCGACAACTGGAATCTGAGTCGGCACCGGACGGTGCGAGAACTGGAATTGGCACCGGACGGTGCGGGAACAGGAATCGGCACCGGCCGGTGCGGGAACAGCAATTGAGGCAATCTCTCTGCATGGCCACGAAAAGTTCGAGCTACACTGGGTCGTGCTGATGTTGAGTCGATGCAATGAAGATCAAAAACACAATATCACGTGACTTTTTTGCCTCTGGGGCCACGACCTAAGTCCAAGAGCTAACTTTTTTAAGGGGGGGGGGGGTGATTTACCTATAGACTCGCCGAAAAAGTCTGGATCCTCAGTTGGAAAGAGTCGACGGTCATTCATCCATGAGAGCGAGAAACGGTTTCGAGCGATTTGGAGTCTGAAGAGTCGAGCTAGGCGCAGGCTGGAATCTGAGAGCGAAAGAAAAGTCAAACATAAGCAAGAGGGCACAGACTTGCAACACGCGGTGTGAAGAGAGTTAAGGACGTCAGGTTGAAGGGCCGCACTGACCTTTCGGATGTTTGCTTGCTTTTGACTGCCAAACGAGTTCGTCAACACCCAGCGGGGTGAGTGCAAGAAGCGAAACGAGAGGAGATGGAGCGCCATGCAACGCCGATCGCAGTTCATGACCGCATGTTCAGGGTTGCCAAAGAATGTACAAACGCGCAAGTCGCCGAGGTGGGACAGTGATCGCACGTATCAAGCTGGTCGAGCGAATCGCCAGGATCGATTGTCGCAGGATCGTCACCGTCCAACGCCGAAACCGAGCGCGGAGAGGTCCGGAGAAGCCAGTCGTGACTGTACGGTTCAACGTGCGCAACGGAGGATGGGCTTTGAGTAAGATGTGAAGCGATGAGGAGGTGTTCCGTGGCAAATGTCGAGAGTTTTGCCGGAAAGTCGATCAGATGGTGCGATCGACGAGGTTGAACGCCAGCGAGCAAGTCCGATCGAGTTGAATGGTGACCAGGGCGAGCGGGAGTGTGGGATATTTAGCACGAGATGTTGAGGCGTAGTGGCTTTGGACGGATGACTCGACGAGCTGGGCAACGATCGCGGGAGGTTGAGTGATTTGCGGCGCGGTCGAGACAGGGTGAGTGCTTGAGCCGATGAAGGTCTCGGACTCGACATCGGACGAAATCAGTCGAGTCGTGCAACAGATGTTCCGACAAACCCCGAGCTAGCCGCGTCGATGAGACTCTTCGATTCGATCAAGAAAGAGATGAGAGGGATTGCATTCGTGTGATTGCTTAACGTTGATGACGCGAGTGAGCGATGTGGGGGTGGCGGAGGAGATCGTCCCAGGTCGACAGTGGTGTTCGGGGTGGAGCGACAAGGATCAAGTGATGTGTGCATCAATTTGAGACCGCAGGAAAAGTTGAGCATGTCTTCAATGGTGCTGATGTGAGTTGCGTGCATTGTGATCGCAGAGTATGGTCCTACAAGTCACAGAGCGGTTCGGTGCGAAGCTCGGTTGCCAGCGGGTCGGCCAACGCGCGATCTGAACTAGAGTGATGAGCAGCAAAGACGATCACGAGGTGAGCGAATGAAGTGAGAGCTTGGTACTATCTGAATGAAGAGCTCACCCACACTCATCGGTCAAGTGGCGAGAGGGCGACCGGGGTGATCGAGGCGATGCGCTGACCGAGCACGTGTCCGACCGAGTACGCTCGAGCGATGCATCGACGTAAGCCAGCACGCTGCTGAAAGTGACCGCGCCCTCTTAGGTCGCAGTTTTAGTTGTATCGTGTTGAAGATGGCAGCGTTGGACTTGCTGTTAACCATTTTGTGCGACGTCGCACCGTGCCCGAATCAGTCGGGTTGAGGTGACACGTCGAGCTGTAGTTGGATCGAGGTGCGTCTTGCAGATTGAAGGGCGCATGTGAACGATGTGATGTCGAGTTGTGGCGTGGTGCGGTCAGTGCGGTGCCGAGTCAAGGGGTGCGAGTGAGAAGTGAGTGGGGAGAGGGAAAGGGGCGTTGGCGCTCTCGAATGAAGTCGAGCCAATCAGCTAATCAAGCGCGCGAGATCCCAAAGCGATGTACCTAAAATCGTTGTTTTTAACTGTATTGCGGCCCTGTGTTGAATGTACCAGCATGCTGTTGAGTATGCGGCAGGTTCCCGTCGTGTTGTCGTCCCGATCAGACGTCATGTACGAGCATTTCTGCATTTTCTGGACCATTAAAATCGACCTACAGCCCGAGTACGATTCTTGTCGAGTTTCTCAGGTTGGCTGAGGGGTTCATGTAGTTTTTCACTAACGAGTGAGCGAGAATGACTCTTCTTCTCTGTAGGAGAAAGAATCGCTTCGATCTGACCTGCACACAAACCAAGGCAAGTCTACCGCGCCAGGCCGCGCCGCCAGCCCGACGATCTCCGAATGGGAACCTCGTTTCGGATCCGATCTCGGTTCAGCGCTCTGGGTTCAGGCTTACCCGGTGCCGAAGTTTCACGCTGTACTGCCAACTCTCAGTGCACGAGCAATTCCCGCTGCACTGCGATTTGGCGATTTTTCCAGCGTCGAGCAAGTGGATTTCACCAGTGCACGAGCAATCCCCCCTGCACTGCCACTTTTCATTTTCACTGGGGATTTGGGGTTCTAATCCAAAACGTAAACCGGAATTGGGCTGTAACCCACCTATGATACCTATACACTTGACTTGTACAACATTCGATCCAATCAAGTAACATTGCAATGCCAAGCAACTAAGGGAATTAAAATAATAATAAAAGTGCGACGAACTGATGCTTGCAAACTCGAGAGGGGTTATGGTGACGACAGACACGATTAAGCGAGGCAAGAAAGGGAGCATAAAAGACGAAACGTGGAAAGATAATGAACGAACGAATGAAGAAAGGGGCAATGCGATGATGATGATGATGATGCTGTATGCGAGCGTCCACAAGAGAAGAAAACCCTCGAAACGAAGATTTCGCCTACTCGTCGGGGAAATGGAACAACTTCGGCTTCGGCTTGCGGACCGTCGCTTCCCCATTTTGTATCCCAGCCTCCCCACTCCGTCCATCACGATTTGAAAGGTCCAAGGCAGCATAGGTTGCTACGCCAACGTCCTGCCACGAAAAGTTCTTCCTCAGCGGCGTCGACGTCGGTGCGGGCATCAGGCCGCGCGTTGTCACATTCGGCGCCGCGCTCATCTTGGGTGGTGGTGGCGCCCCATTCTCAACGACCGACACTCGAGCCCTCGATCTCGATCGACTCGTCCCCTTCGTCGAGTTGGGTCTTTGTGTCCGGTACGATTGCATCGGGGTCTGATCCGATTCGGAAGGGAAATACCCATCCTGATCGGCTTCATGCATGAGCGACGACAACGAGCGCGTCATGCTCAGATTCGCCATAGTCCGTCCTCTGATCGGTCCACCCGTTGCTGCAACACCTAAACCAGCCGATCCATTCGAGCTGGTGCAACTCGAGCTCGTCAACGCGGGCCCGTTCGGACTCTCCGTCGATGAGAACCCGTTAGATGACGCCGAAGGCGACGAAAGTGGTGGAGAAGCGGCTCCGCCACTGCCAATCGACAGCCGATGCCGTGATGTTGTTCTCCGCTTCGTCGTCGGTATTATCGTCGAGGTCGATACCGTCTCCGCGGTGCCCAAGATGAGACCGGTCGCGGTCGATTCCGAGAGACTTGCCGTCGACGCGCTGCGCGAGTTTTGCGAAAAGGCGTGCGGCGCGCGAAAGTTTTGCCCGAGGGAGGAGCTCATCAACGCGAGTGAAGCGGACGAGTTGGATCGCATCGGCGCTTGCGATATCGTGATCGACGAGCTCGGAAAGGCGACATCGGCCCCATCGCGAGGTGCAAGTAGACTAGATCGTGTGGGAACGCTGCGACCGAGCTGACCGGTGAGAGCACTTTGGGATCGACGCGACTTGGGTGCCGATGAGATGCGCATTCCCGCGACATAACCCGAAAGCTTGTCGGTAGTCTCACCGTTGAACGAGGGCAACTCGTCGGAAGAGTGTAACTGCGGTGCGTCGGAGTGGTGCCGTGGTTTGAACGACGGCCGATACAGAGGACGAGTTGGCGAGGACGAGATCTGCGTGAGTCGAAGCGACGACAGGGCCGAGCTCGAGCGATCTGTAAGGATTATCACCAACTTAGGAACGAAACAACGTTCGAGTATCTGAGATGGTAAAGTAACACTCACGAGGTATCGGTGCTCCCCTATCCGAATCCATCGAGGACAAGCTGGCCGAACTCTTGTTCCTCGCACCGGCCGCGAACTGCGACCTCTCTGCCGGATCGCCATCACTACTCGGCACGCGTTGCATCAGGCTCGGTCGATAGCTGTAACCGCCCGTCTCGGCGCCTCTTGAGTTTCTCCGCCGTGCCGCACTAAAGTCGAGCTCGAACGGTGAAGGCACGCCCTCGCTGCTCGCTCGCCTCGGGTCAATGACGGGGGATTTGGCCGAAGTGGGGAAGAAGGGGGTGGTGGGCGAGTGGGTCGATGAATGTGCTAGACTGGATGATGACCCGAATCGACGCGACTGCTCGCTGAAGGTTGATAGTACAGCGACGAGTTGTGGAGAAGGCGTCGTCGTCGCCTGTCCTCTGAGTTCGTCGACGCGCCGGCATTCCTCCGAACAATACAGTGCCGACAATGGGGCGACTTCGTCCCCATCATTTGAGACCTCTTCGTAGGCGTCGTCGCTGTCATCGACTGATTGTTGTGCTGAGGACCGCCTCGGAGCGTGGCTCGTTGTCGCGGCGGCGGGCAGAACGGGCTCGTGGTGGGGTGCTGCTGTTGTGGCTGTTGCTGTTGCGTCCCGGGCAGTGGGCGCGTGAATCTTGGTGCTCGGTGCGAGCGGGTGCAGACTGGTGTAGCTCTTGTTCCTCGAATGGCCATGCAACTTGGATGCGCTCTTGTTGCGCTTCATCGTTGGCGCGGTCGGGTGGTGGTGCGATCTCGTGGCGCCTCCTGTCGTGGTCGGCTGATGCTGCTGCTGATGCTTGGCCGCGACGACGGCGACGACGGCGGCTGCTTCGGGTGGCAAGGCCTTGAACCTGTCCGACTTGAGCGTTGTGGTCGAATTGCTGGAAGGATGTCGTGATCCGTGGGGCGAAGGCCGCTGTCGTGGCTTGGTCGGGTGGGGTGCGGCTGCTGTCGGTGGCGGCGGCGGCGGTCGTCGCGCGGCCGAGTCGTCGACGCGCCTTTCGCAGACGAGACAGAAGCGCTCGAACGAGTCGTCGAACGAGTCGAACGAGTCGAACTCGCCGCCGACCAGGTACGACGAGTCATCATCGACCACACCGGACGACATCGGAGAGCGTTCGGGTAAGGGTGGGAGGATGAACAGTCGTGCGATGCGAGGCGAGGCGAGGCGAGGCGAGTCGGCGAACGTGCGATGGCGAGAGAGGACGGTAGGACGGATGGAGAAGGCGACTCGAGAGTCCGGCCTCGATGTCGACGAGTCACGAGGAACGCGCACGAACCAGCAAGAAGCAGCGCAGAGCAGCGCTCGGTCAGGGCGAGCGCATGGCGAGCGCGTGACCGAGCCGCGGACAGAGCGCGCGCGCACCCGTGGCCGGCCAATCGGGGATCGTCAACGGTCGCAGGTGCGTCGGTCGATCAGTTCACGTTAGCGCGTTGATCGACGCCCGATTTGATCGGTTTATCTCCACCGTCGCTCTATCACGCTGCGTCGCACCGAGCAAACGCTCGCAACACCTTCGATGCTCTAGCGACTACATTAACATACGTCGTGTCCGAACTATGCTCATGTTCGTTTCCAAGATCATGCTTATCGACTCGCCCGCTTGGCCCTTCGAGCTCATGGCCTGGGCTTCTCCTCGTCTCGATCACCTCACCTCAAAACCAGATGCAGAAACGATACGATCGATGCGTAGAAGAACTGCAAACAAGGGTACTGAAATCAAAGTGAAAAAACATCCTGCAAAGATTGGGGTATACAATATTGACTGAAGAAAGGACGCGTTCCCCCCGAACCATAGTAGTGAAAAATAGAAGCTAATCCTCCTCCTCCTCCTCCTCGATCATAACCGGAGCCGCTCCCGCCGGTCGTCGCCAATACGGTTGCCTCCCTCCCCCCACTGCGCCACCACTAGCAGCACCACCTTGCTCTCCCCTCATCCCGGATCGAGCAGCAGGCGAATCGGCAAACTTGCGCAGCTCCACCAACCCTGGTCCACCGAGCGAAGGCGAACGTGCGACCCCAGTCCCACTCGCCATCTTGCTGTTTTCGATCGCCAATCGAGACGAAGGCGCTTGTCCGAACCCACCCGATGGCTCGTCGTCCTCGTCCTCCCATTCCTCACCTTCCTTCCAGACAAAGACGTCGCGAATCGGAGGTCGTCGAGGAAGGATCGACACCGACGAGGATTGCTGCGAATGATGCGCGTCGCTCTCGTGCGATTTTGACTTGGTAGCAGCGGGCTGCGAAGGCGCACCAAACAGATGCGTCGTACGATGGGCCGTGAACCGAGTCGGGGTATGAGGTCGAGTGCTCTCAAGGGACACGCGAGGCGAGATCGAGTTTGCAATCGAGACGTCACCCGTCGAACGACGCTTCGCATCGCCGGACAAGAGTCGCAGGGCCCGGTTACGCTCGTTCGACCGACGTTCCTCCTCGTCTGCTTCATCGGCTCCAGGACCGACGGTAGCAGCGGCATCTGCCGAAGACGAGTTCAGGTCATCGATGTTCGATTCGTCCTCTTCGATGATCGGCTCTTTGCCTTTGGAAGGCTCCTCGACACCCTCACCAACATCGACGTCGTCGCCGCCGATCGAGGACGAGCTCGAATGCCGTGTGTTGACACTCGAAATCGAGCGTGTCCGCGAGTGCGTGCCCGTGGTGTGCCCGTGGTGATGGTGATGGCTGTTTGCGCGCGATCTTGTGCGATGGACGGTCGTAGTGATGGGCTGATGTTTGGCAACGTCCTTGGGCGCTATTCCGTGACTCGACAAGGACGACGTTCGCCGATCACGAACTCGTCGACTACCATCATATGAATACGACCTGACCGATCCGGGCCTCGACTTGGGTTCGCTCGTCGCGATGCTCGTATCGGAAAGTCGCTTGCGATGCACGAGACTCGAGGACTGGATCATCGAACCTGAGCGGTTCACAGACGAAACCGACGAGCGTCTCGAGGTCGTCCCGCCAGCAGAACCGACGTTGAACCGATAGTACTCGCCCGAACCCGATCGGCCCTCCATCGCACTCCGAGTGATCGGCGCTGACCCCAGCGCGCTCCTCCTCGACCCACTGCGACTCAGCGTCGACGCGACCGAATCGACTCGGCCTAACGGCACTCCGCGTTTCGTCGCCGTAGCCTTTCGTCGATCATCACCGAACCACAGGCGAAGGTTCGAGAAGAGGTTGCCAGCTTTCGCGCCCTTCTTCTTCCCCGCAGCCTTCGTCGCCGCCGTGTGCGAAGTGCTCCGATCGAGATCGTGGATCGAGCCATCCTCACCCGTTGCAGCTGCGCTCGTCACAGTCGAAAAAGTCTCGTGCGAATTCGAATGGACCATCGTGCTCGAGCCGGGATCCGAAGTCACCTCCTGGAGTGCTGCGCCGGTCGATCCACCTCCTGCCTCGAGTGCCGAAGCCGACGACGCCATGATCGACGACAACGATGAGGTACTGAGCGGATTACCGGCCGATGCTCGACGTGGAGACGAAGGTGCCGACTTCGAAGGCGTGCCTGCCGCCGGCGTCATCATCTCCTCCGAGGGCAACGATCCCTTGCGAGCGAAGAAGCCGCCCGACGACTTGGTCGACCCAGCAGGCGAGTCCGAACGGTCCTCTTCATCGTTGGGACCGCTTTCGTTCGTGGACTTTTTGAGACCGATTGCAGATGTCGCTCGGGCCAGGAGCATTGTCGTCGAGGAGGAGCGCTGTCGCTTCGTTTTCGACCAATCGGGCGAGGCCACTGTCGTCGTCTCGCTCGTGGCCGATTGCGTACGCCCGACCATTGGCGGTGGACTGGCCGTCGGGATGTGAACGTTGAAGCGAGGAGGGGAAGGCGTCCTCGGCGTTCCCTTCGAGTCGACCGAGGCTGCGAGCAGATTGCGTTCGTACGACTTGGAGTGTACAACTCGCCTCTGCGGAGAGGGGTTCGTCCCAGCCGGAGGAAAGTAGTCGAAGGATGCGAGATTCAAGGACGACAGCGGCGTTTGATGCAAAAAGTACGACAGTCGCTCTTGGGCTCGCTCATCGGGTGTTTGTGGAGCTTCGCCTTGCGGTGGTCCGTTCTCGGGAGTCCTTGTCCGTTGTCTGGAATTAGTCGGACCAACGAGGGTGGGAGCTGGCGGTGTAGTCGAGGCGTTTGCGCCAGCACTTTCGTCAATGACATCGTTGGATGGTACTCGTCGGATCGAAGACGTCAAAGACCGCGGAAGTGAGGCCGGACTACTCGCCAGAGGTGCCGCAGCTTCGGACTCGAGCTTCTCGCGTTCCCTCTCGTCTGCCTTGCGCTTCAACATCCAATAAACCGCGGCGCTCGAGTCGCACGCATGCGTCGTAATGGAGTGCACTATCTGACCCGTGTCGAAGCCGAGTGTCGTCAACGAGTCGAGCAGCGCTTGCTCCTGCGGCGTCGTGAGGGGCGCCGGATGAGGTTCGGACAACATCGCAAAGTAGTCGACGAGTTGCATCGGCGATTCTTCGTCAAGCGGGAAAAGGCGCTCGGAAAAGGTCGATCCGACAGAGCGTCGTTTCGTGCGAGACGGCGTCCTCGAGTGCACGGCCGCCGGTGAACCCGTCTGACTCCCGAACGAGGCACTCGACGACGCCGACAGGTTGCGCTGAAGTGGCGGCGCACACAACCCAAGCAACGAGGCGTAACTCGGCACAGCGGGAATCGTCAACTCGTGCTCGTCGGCCGTCGAAAGAGGAGTCGTATACGACTTGCTCGAGCGCGTCGTCGTCGTCGGGATCGGATCCGAAGTCGTCGAGTGCGAGTCCTCCATGAGCATCGACGCGTCCCTACGAATGGTTGTCTGCGATGCGTTGCGATGCAGCAACACCCCATTGTCGTCGGACGAGTCCTGGTCAACAGCACGTTGCTTCCCAGCCTTGCGAGCATTCATGGCCGTCAAGGTTTCCTGCAGCGCCGCAAGTCCATCTTCTTCCGAAGTGAGCGGCGTCGTCGCACCGGATCTCGTTCGTTCAGGCTCGGATCCAGAGATGGACAAATGCGATGAATCTGCCGAGACCTCTGAGGCGGAGAGGTTGAGATGCCCGGTCGAGGAGGACGTGCTCGCCATGAGCGCCGATTCATCGACGAGCGGAGACTCGGTCGCACTGCCCTCTTCAGGGATTGCGGGAGGAAAAGCATCTCGTGTGGTATGAGGGGACGCGTCCCGACGATGGCCGTGGTGGTATAGATGGTGGTACGACGGCTCGGACGGAAGTTTTGGGGGTGGTGGGCGTGTGAAGAAGGGGTGTGCAAGAATCGCTTTGAGTGTCAATCGTCGCATCGGATCGAGTACGAGGATGTTTTGGATGAGATCAGTCGCGTCTGTGTACGTGAGGCATCGCTGTCAGTCGTTTTGAAGATGTTGATTGCCCAGGAAGGCCCGAGCCGACGAAACGAACCGTCGTCGAGCCAGGTTGGGATATCGTATTCGCACTTGAGAATCATCTCCTTCATGAGACCCTCGTCATCATCGTCGAAGGGTAGTGAGCCGGCCAACAGCGTGTAGAGAATGACACCGAGTGACCAAATGTCGACCTCTGTACTCTTCCGCGCTTGGATTAGCGCAGATATCCACACCATGCTGTACAGATTTCGAGACGCACCTTCGCCATGATATCTCTTGGCAGCAACGACTTCGGGTGCACAATAGCCGAGAGTGCCGACCCACGTGTCCATCCAACGCCCCTTTTCAAACTCCCTGCCAAAGCCCAAGTCGGCGATCTTGACGTTGACGCGTTCATCGAGCAGCACGTTCTCCAACTTGAGATCGCGATGCACGACGCCGGATTGATGGAGATGGGCGACGCCCAGGACGAGCTGACCGAATATGCGCCGTGTTTCCGAGGCTGAGAGCCGGCCCTTCTCGACGAGGTAGTCGAACAGCTCGCCGCCGGTGCAGAGTTCGGTGACGAGGTAGATGGACGACTCGGTCGCGATGATCTCGTACAGGGCCAGGATGTGGGGGTGGCGCAGTCGCCGATGGTGGTGGAGTTCTCGCGTCAACAGTGACAGTGGAGACGAGGCTGCTGCTCCACGATCGGAAGGCTGCGCAATCGAGGTGACCGTGAGCAAGGCAAGGGGAGCACAAGGCGCACGCGGTGCGGTGGGCACTGACGTTGACGGGCGAGCTCTTGGACACTTGCTTGATCGCGACACGGGTGTTGGTCAGTCGATGTACTCCAATCCTGACTTTGCCGAATGAGCCTGCACGGTGTCCGAAGCTCTCATGTCAGTGGCATGCACGCGACGGGCGGGGCGGGGTTGAGCCGGTCTCGATGAGGCGCCAGACGACTGACCTTCGCCAATAACTCTGCCCAAGGTGTATCCCCCGATCGACTTGAGCTCCTTCTGTGTCAGCTCAGCGGCGAGGGACGAATAAGCTTGCGAGAGCTGGCGGGTGGATGCATGCATGTAGGCGTGTGCAGGTGGGTGCCATCGTACGACGGTGCGATCGAGCGCGTTTCGACAAGCGGGGACGGCGCCATAGGAGATGAGAGCGGGACGAGACTATGAGTGAGATGGCAAAAGGACTCGGGTATGCTGCATACTCTGACTGACCTCGTGGCCTGCTCTGGTCTGCTGTTGTGCATGCCGTGAGCGCCGTCTTGAGCCCCCTGGCTGGTTCATCGCGCTGGTCGACGGTCACCACCCCCGGTCGCACCACAGCTATTGAGCACTACACGATTCGACGAGTCAGGCTGTCGGGGTGGAGCGCAGACTTTGAGTGTGCGCAGAGGGCAGATCGCTCGGGGTGATGGTATACCGACACTCGACTGTTACAAGTCGGTCGAACGCGAGCCTGCAGTGTGTGGGTGTGGTGGCCGAGTTGGACGCCCGAGGTGAGAGGGTGAGGTGAGGTGGTGGGGCGAGCACCTTACTAAAGTAACCTACTGTCGTCCCGGGTCTGCCAGGGATTTGAAGGGCTAGCGCTCCGGGGATATTCCACCCAAGCGGCATTAGTAACTGCTGGCATCTGCGCGTGAGGTCGCCGAATCCGATCCGACGGCTGCCAGTCCTTGAAGCTCGTCGACTCCCTTGGCCCGACTCAGGGTTTTCAAGGTCGACGCAAAAGATAGGGGAAAACACCTAGGTAGGTACCACTTTGTAGGATGTTGTTAAACATATCCTCCTTCGCGCACAATTTGCGAGTTATTTTCCTAGGAGCACGCGTGCTTTGATCGAGGTCAGCTGAGTCATCGTCCGGCGGCCGGCGGTTCAACTCGATCGATTACGTACAATCTGCAGCGTCGATTTTGCCACACGCGCGCGCCTGCTGTTGAGCTCGGTCTAAGACGGTCTTGCTGGCGCGCCCCCGACAAACGGGTCGTCGCCGCTCGGGCATCCTCGGGCTCAGTGTGAGTCAGTGTGGCCACTGGCCTTCCCGCGATCTCGAGAACGGACGGCGCTTGTCCTGTTGGCTTTTGCCCTCCCACACCATCGCGAGTACATCACCTCCCTGCATCACACCCTCACACAACTTCATCCTACTTACTACCTGTTTGGGCCTCTGAATCGGATTGCACTGCACGATCCCGGTCGCCGCCGTCTCGCTCTTGCGTCGGTCGTCGTCACTTGACTTGTTCGCTCATCGTCGTCGCGCGGCGCGGCGCTGCGGATCCGCTCCCGCTCCGGCTTGGCCCCCGACTCGAGCTCCCGGCAGTCTCCCGGCGCTAAACACTCCGCGCGCCAACACACAATCGACCCGATCTAGCCGCTCATCCTCTTGCGATCCTTTTCACTTTGCGATTGTCCTAGGTTGAGCTTTTCCACAGCTCTTCCTCCTCGCCCCCTCTGCAAACCGGCTGCATCGGTTGGACGATGAACCGCACGCCCAACTCGACCTCGACCATGGTCGCGTACTGGGTCTCATCGCTCGCGTCGTCGTTCGCCCCGATCCCCTCGCCGGGTCGCGCCTTCGCCCTCGCCGCTTCCGGGCCACTCGCTTCCTCGTCTTCCTCGTCCTCCTCGTCCTCCTCGTCCTCGGCATCACCTTCTCTCAACGTTAGCTATCCGACTCCACCGTATGCGGCCCCCTTCTACCATCTCCACCGGGAGCGCGTGTGGTCGCCGATCTCGGATAGCGTCGCGGCCGTCGCAGCGCCCTTCGTCGTCTACTGGGCCATGTCGGCCCTCTTCATGTTCATCGACGCACTCGACCTGCGCTCGCTTGACCGGTACCGGATACACGACCCGGAAGAGGCCAAGACCAAGAACCGCGTCGGCAAGGTCCAGGTCTTGCGCGCGGTGCTGATACAACAGGCGTTGCAGACCGCCTTGGGTCTGTACTGGCTCGCCGACTTCGACCCGACGCACGGACCATTCCGCGATCATGCAGCCTCGATCGCGACCTATGCTGAACGTATGGCCCGCGTCGTGCGTTTCCTCGTGATGTCGTCATCACCAGTCAAGCCGACATCGCCCATCATTGCCGATGCGGCGCATTGGCTCTACTGGTGGGGAGTCCCGATCGTCCAATTCGTTTGTGCTGCGTAAGTAAACGCTCTCATGCATATGCCAAACCATCTCACTGACTTCCATCACCCCACTCTGGTCTTTCAAAGTTTCGTGCTCGACGGGTGGCAATACGGGTGGCATCGCTACTTCCACACCAACAAGTTCTTGTACCGTCACGTGCACTCGATCCACCACCGCCTCTACGTCCCCTACGCCTTTGGCGCGCTCTACAACCACCCGCTCGAAGGCTTCGTCCTCGACTCGCTGGGAGCCCTGATCGCGGAGAACGTCGTTGGTCTCACAACACGTCAAGCGATCCTCTTCTTTGCCATCTCAACAGCAAAGACCGTCGACGACCACTGCGGGTATTCCCTCCCCTTCGATCCTTTCCAACTCTTCTTCGCCAACGACGCCGATTACCACGACGTGCACCACCAGATCGCGGGGCTCAAGTACAACTTCTCGCAACCCTATTTCATCCACTTTGACTGGGTTCTCGGCACACGGCTGACGAGGGAGGATTACGAAGCCAAGAAGAACGGGCGGGTGCACCCGAGTAACAAAGTCAACGGACCGAACGAAATTGACGCCCCGCCAACATCGCAGCGGAATGGGATCGCGTTGAAGGACGAATAATGATTTTTTTCGATTTTCTAAGAGCTTTTGGAAGTGAAAGCCCTGCGTTTTGTGTATATACTCTCGTCGTCTCCTCATCGGTTCCCATGTGTGCACTTGTTCGTCTTTTTACTACTCGTCAGGTCATCTACACCTGTCTCGGATGTTCTTTTCTTGATCGGTCTTCCTTTGCAACGTAATTACAACGCCCGATTCCGATCGATTCACACTACATATCCGTCTTGGCTTCGTAGAGAGCATCTACTCCTCGATCAGGAATTCTTTGACCACATCATCCATCCTCCCGCTACTCCAACGCTGTTGCTCGACGTAACTCGGCAGATCCTCGGGCTTTGCAATCGCTTTCGGAATTGAAAGACAGCCGTAACATAACGAAGAATCGAGAGAGTTCGCTGAATCGTCGTGTTTCGATTCGCTGATTCCGATGGCCGCCGTCTGGGGCTCGGCATCCTCTATCGATCGAGTGACGGAAGCAGGGTCGGTTTCGAACAAGTCCGACATGGTGATCGCCGTTCGCCACCGATGAGCACCTTCTTGCACTGGCCTGAAATAAGCAGACCCTCCAAAGAAACTCAGTATTTTCACAAAATCCTCAGTTCAGCTCACGCCTGCACTACTGACCCTCCGCAAATCGCACACCCTTTCCAACTCTCACTCCCCATCTCCCCCTCCTCGATCCTCATCCTCGCATCCGTACTCCTCATGCCCAACTTGTGCACCGTCGCCAAAACGGTCTGTACCGTACTCGGGAATTCCTTCTGCAAGCCGTTCACGAACTTGGCTACGACAGCTTGGATCGTCGGTCCTCCACCCGCAGCTTCGCCTCGGTCGGGTCGGGCAACGACGAGTCGCTTGACTCTGACAAGTTCGTCCATCTCGGCTCTAAGTATGCCCGAAACCGGCCGAGCGACCAACAAACCATTTCCCTGTGCCTTCTCCCCCTCCGAAACCTCCCACTCGACCCCAACCTCCTCCCCAATGGCATACCCCCTACCCAAAGCCATCCCTTCGATCGTCAACTCGGCCACTCGATCACTCCCTTCCCCCGTGACCAAGACCTCACATTTCTCTTCTCTCGCCTTTCTTCGCAAGAGGGTGAGTAGGAGAGATCTTTGGAGTGATGCAAGGGATGTATGATCGATCTTGGTCTTGCTCGGGGTTGGGGAAGGTGTTGGGTGGAGTAATCGAACGAGTTTTTGATGACGCTCGACAGCGGTTTGTGAAGTGGATTCGGGGGTGCTGGGGTCGTTGAAGATTTCGGATAAAAGGAGGGACATGAACTCGACGTCTTTGATCCCGATTGAGTCGACGAGGGTTTTGAGGTCCTCAGTGGATGGCTTCTGCTGAGCGTCGAGCAAGGGATCATGGATCAGCTGCGACACTTTTTGTCGACGTCAGTGGCACCGACGCGCCGTAGACAAGTACTCACCTCTTGATGAGCCTGTCCATGCTCCGTATCCATCTCTACATGAACCACAAGCAGCCCCTCAAAAGCCGGTGGTGCCTTCGATGAAGGATCACGATTCGGAAACCACGCTTTAAGCAACTCCAATAAAACCCTGCCCAGTCCCAAACGCATGAGGATCCGAGCTTGAACGCGGCGCACCCCAACCTCTGCCTACACGAACTCACCTCGACCCTACCCCTCCGCTCATACCCAATAAAACCCTACTCCTCGGATACCTTACCCCTCCCCCTCCCCCTCCCCGCTCCTCTCTCCTCGACTGACGTTGCCTACCCGAAAGGGGTGAATGATCCATCGAAGTTCCGGTACGGGAAAAGTAACGTACGCCTTCTGCGGAGCGTTTGAATTTCGAGTAGAGGTACGCTTCGAAGCATGTTCTGCGGAGGTGTGTAAGTTTGGTTTTTTGGGGTCAGGGTTGGGTCGTTGGAGGTTGGAAGGGGGGGGGGGGGGGGAGATGGAGCGTACGAGCAGTAGGATCCGGCGAGGATGAAGGCGATCGCTGGGAGGGAACAGCGTCGACATTTGGTCGGTGTCGGTGTCGAGGTCGAGGTCGAGGTGGAAGCTACTACTGTGTTGTTTGGGGTATTACGCGGATGGGGATCGGTTGCACGGGAAAGGGAAGGGATAGGGATGGGGCAGCGCAAAGGTGGGGAGTGAAAAAGAGCCATCGAATCAACGAGACCGAACAAGTGTAAAAAAGCCTACGGTACTGACCTCGTTCAGGTTCGGTCTCGTCGAGGTCGAGTGGGTCGGGTTGACTGCACGACATGGTCGGTGTGGGGGGCTTTCGGTATATGAGGCTGAGCGAAGGAGTTGCAGTTGTGAGCGCCGCGCGCGCTCGGGGTTGGCGATTGGCGCCGAGTGATTTAGCGGTCCGTGCGAGTGAGTTGGCAGTGAGTTGGCAGTGAGTGGCTGCGAAAGGCTGCGAGTGACTAATTAATAGCGGACTCTTGCGGAGTGAGTGGCGCGTGCTTGCGCGTGGCTGCCGTGACTGGCTTCCGTTTCGCAAACCATTCCATTCGCGATCGCGCTCTATCCCGCCTCGGACCACGACTCTGCTTCCCTTGTGCATAGCACTCGCACACCTCGAACAAGAAAACACACACCATGGGTCGATCAGCCAAGATGGCCAAGCGCCCAGTCAGTCCTTGAACGCTCTTTTCACCCTTTTGGAGAACGGAACTAAAGCTGACCGTGAACATCATCCCTCCCTCCCCACTCACCACACCTCACCCCATCCACGCCCAACCCCCTCCGCATCCCCACTAGACCAAAGCCGAAAAGCTCTCTCGCCAAGTGAACGCGCCCATATCTACCCTCAACCGATCCCAACGACTACGCTCCCTCTCCCCCGATCTCGCCACCACCTCCACCTCCACCTCCACCTCCACCTCGACCAGCTCCACCTCGATCCCCTTGTTCAACACTTCTCGGAAAGGCGCTCTTGTCCCACCAAGACCCCGAACAGCCACAGTAACCACTTCAACAACCGACCTTACCGAACCCGACTTGGAATCGGACATGAACTTGCACCTGAGCGCACCTTCAAGCACAAGCATCGACCTCGTCTCTTCCCTCTCTTCCACCACCACCACCACCAACACCCCAACAGCAGCTCATTCACATTGGTCTTCCGAATTCCCGCTCTCCAAACAACAACGCAAACCCTCCACCACCTCGGACAAACTCAAGAAAGCTCAACGTTCCATCTCGAACGACGCGCGAAAAGTCGATCGCAAGATCACCGGTCGTGGAACGGGGGTAGTAGGAGGAGGGGGTAAAGGTTTGAAGGGGGGAAAAGACAAGTTCCGCTTGGGGGTTGATTACGTGACGTTGCATGAGAAGAGGAATGGTGGCGAGAGGTTTAGTAAGAAATTGAGGTAATCGAGAACGGGAACGATCTCAAAGAGAGGGCGTTGGGAGTCGAAGTTGGGGCGAAGGGCACGAGGTGTTGTGTACAATATGCATATAATCGGACGACGAGGATGAACAGTATCCGCCTTGATTCCGAGCATCACCTTCAGGAGACCATTCCGAGCTATCTCTATACTCGCCGACCCAAATCAAAAGTCTCGGGCACCTACGGGGACTAGCATCGCCCAGGGGGGGGGGGGGGGGGGGGCGCGATTTCGAGAGCTCGAGAGGGAACTCTTGTCACCACTTCACTCGCAGTTACTCTTCCGATCACGCTTGACGCGACGAAGCAAAATACAGGACAACTCATTCGATATAACAGCATCAAGTCTGACTATTTAGATTCCAAACCAGCTCGACGACGATCCCCTCGACGCGACGAGGTCGGTCGCACGACTGCGCAAACGGGTCCGCGCCCGAACGCGATCATCACCATCCGTACCGAATTCGCGCACAAGACTCGAACTCAGGACTCGGCAGATTCCTCCCCAAAGTCTCATTCAACAGCATCACTAACCCAAACCTCGAGACATCCCTCGTCGTTTCCCCTCAAGACCCCCTATCTCGAACCAGGGCAGTAAGCCGCACACAAAAGTTTAAATTTGAACTTGAAACCTTCGGCACTCAATTCCGAAGACGATATCAAATCGCGCGAGATCGAATAAACGGGTTCAAAGATTTTTTTCCTCGCACCATTGGAGGAGTCGAACATCAACATTGGAATGATGCGAGTGATCGAGTGAAAGCGCGGAAATCTGTGCTCAGTCAAATTTGATGAACAGCACCATCGATTTTCGGTATTTGGGATAATAAGTGCTTGTTGTATTACGAGCTGAGCTCGATGTGTTTCACCAGAAAAGTAATGGTCGCTTCTTGAGATTTTTTTTTTTGGGGGGGAGACGATGAGTGCGAGCTCGATGATATCGAATCCATGCCCTAGCTCGTGCTCTTCACCCGTCAGGCGGGCGTCTCCGTGGACGAGAGCTGGGCGCTGGTCGAAGACGAGCGAGAAGCGAGAACGTACGATTCTCCTTCACCAACCCTGGTGCGATACCGATTCCCTCCTTCATTCCATCGGGTTCATCCTCTTCCATGTACCTTCTAGAACCGGACAGGCTTCCCGGAACGTTCGAGAGCCCCCAAACATATCTGCCCACCAATGGAACCCACAACTCCTTCCGCGGTGAAGTCCAAAAAAGTTCCTTACCTCTCCCTCAAGTGAATTTGGATCAAATACACTCTAGCACCCTTCCCAAACTCCTGAACAGACTCTACTGATTTCATGGGGAGGTTCATCAAGTACTATGGGCTAAGTCTAGAGCATTCTTCGGTCGACTCGGGTCGGAGGAGAGCTTCGTCGTCCTCATCCACCAAGTGGGCGACCATACTAGCTGTCGCAAGATGGGTTTGATTACTGACTTGCCAGCAGCGCTACTTGATGATATCAGAGCTCGACATACATGACTCGATGGAAGAAGTGGGCTCTTTATGCAGCTAGTATACTGTAATGAGAGCACTCGACCGCCAGCCTAAGTTCGGATGATATTCCCTCCGCCTCTAGTGCACCCCTGAACTGATCAGAACGAGCTTCTTGGTTGCGTGTCTGGGTTCGTCATTCCCAAAGGGTAAGCCAAATAACAATAAATGAGAACCGCAAGATGTGACAGAGATCGATCCCTCGGTCCCCTCGAAGCTGGTGCACGTGTCGACGGGGGTGCCTCGCGACGAACTTAGGAGCGCCTTGAAATTATTATCAGAGGCAACTCGCTGCGCATGTGAAAGGCCGGTGACGCGGCGGTGGTCGGGGCGACAACCCCCCGAACACCCCATTAACGGCGCCACACCAGCATACATCGCGTCTCCTCAGCCAACAGCACACTCTCAAAACCGATCCAATGCGAGGTCTCAGCGACCGAACGAAGCCTCTAGCCTCAGCCCAGTGTTTGCCTTCGTCGCATACGGGGCAGGGGCTAGAGGCTTCGTTCGGTCGCTGAGACCTCGCATTGGATCGGTTTTGAGAGTGTGCTGCTGGCTGAGCAGACGCGATGTATGCTGGTGTGGCGCCGTTAATGGGGTGTTCGCCCATCGATCTCACTTCACGGCGAAGGGAGAAGATGAGGTCTTCGATTTTTGGGAGCGTGGTGGCCACGGCGAAGGGAGAAGATGAGGTCTTCGATTTTTGGGAGCGTGGTGGCCGCGGCCTGAACGCTGGTTGAAGGTAGATTTCCAATTGTTGTAAAGTTGCGGCATGTTGAGGAGTAGGCGTGCGGTAAGGATTTGTTCGAAATCGATGTTCAGGTTTCGCATTGAGTTGACAATGATGCGGACATGACCAGCCCACTGATTGAAGCCCGATTCGGTCGTGGGGATCGGCGGAAGGTTCCGGAACTCGCCAACGAGGGTCGCGGCGGCTTGAGCGTCGCTGGGGCGGTAGCGACTAGTTAGTTCGAGCCAGCACTCGTGTGCCGTGCCTTTCATCTGGCGAATCGGAATGATGTCCGAGGAGCAGATCGGATCGATGGAAGCGATGAGGACCCGCGATGCGTACTCTTGTCCGCGTGCGTAGTAGGCGTCGGTCCATTTCACGTTATCTCTGGCCCCCGGTGAGGTAGTCGTAGACGTCGTCGGGAAGGAACATGTTGAGAAAGCCATCCCATTCGACGAAGTTCTCTCGGCCTTTGAGCATGTAGGCTTCCGGCACGACGATGGTGGACGGCATGCCGTCGGTCGGTTTTTCTTGTTTGGCGGGCGCGCTGGCAGCCGATTGCGAAGCCTCCAGTCGCGTGATTTTGGCGACAAGCGCGGCGTAGTCAGCCTGAAGGTTGGCCCAAGGCCGCGGCGTCGGATGATGATGTTGTGTCTGGTGGTGGTGTCGGCTCAGCCATTGGTGGTGGGACAGTAGTGGATTTGTCGGAAGCTGTAGTAGCTTTAGCGTCTTTGAGCAGCTGGTAGCTCGTTGGGCTCATAACCTATGAGAAGTATGGAGGACTGGATCCCGACTCAAGGGGTTGAGTACGAGCGCAAGATCGAGGATGGAAGATGGATGAAGAAGGAAGAGACAAGTGCCCGCGAGGCGCGCGACTTCAACCCAAGCCAACGTGTCAACCGAGTCTCGATCAGGCGCTGGGATCCGGCGTAGAGGGTAATAGGCTAAAGAAGGAGTGCAAAGTAGGAGTGGAATAGTGGCATGAGAAGTAAATAGAATTAGAAGAGAATCAGTATGATTGGGTTCTGACACAACCGAGCGCCTAGCATCGAGGATCGAGAGCGGGTCAGAACGACGTACAAGGTCAAAGTACACCTACGATTGGGATCGGTCGAGGTTGTACAGACGGCTTTTTTCAGCGGCGAGATCCCTGGGCCGCAAAGATCAGCTTTCCATCTCTGCCTTACTCTGGTCATTTTGTCGGTCGGAAGGTGACACGAAAGTTGATAAATGATGATGAAATGATGGCACACAAAGTCAAAGCACCTACACAGTACAGGGATTTTCTTCCTGTTTCGTCTGCACAATCTTTTCAAGCAATTTTGCCAAATCCGCAACAAGCTGGTCATGAGAAAGCTCACCTGAGCCCCAGCGCGCGTCAAGGTATGACGTCTCGCCCGCTTCGCCGTGTGTGAAACCGTATGAACCGAGGCCACAGTGGTTAGCGATTATCGCGACAAGTTCGGGTAGATCCTCCCAGCGTTCCAAATACGGTTTCAGGAATTCCTGTCGATGCGCTGGGGCTCCGATGAGCCCCTCTTTGGAGAGAAAGGCCAACCACGAATCCTAGTTCCAGAGCTTCCACACCTGCTTGGCATCTTCGGCCATTCCACTCAAGTCGCCCCCACCATTGGGCCAATTGAAAACGACGAAGAGAATGACATAGACGAGCGACTCGATTTGGTGCCAAGGCTGAAAGAGTGTACGACTAGTCGCTTTGAGGATATACCTTGCACGGAAAGCGAATGTGCCCTGTGGAAGAGTGAAAAGAAGTGAAAGGCTATGGTCGAGCGGACTGACATCGAAGCTTTGCAGAGTCAAGGAGGAGGCTCACAACTCGTTCCATACGCGCAGCTTCTCCAACAGGGCCGTCCATGGGTATGGCGAGGTCATAGTCGATCAATACACCCTCCCCGTCGGGTCCGATCATAATATTGCCGGGTGAGACATCGCGATGCAGGATGCGCATTCGGTAAAGGCTGCGCAGACCTGTACCGAGGGAGTTAAATATTCAGTTTTGCCATGATCGGGATGACCTTGACCAGCGCGAAATCGCACCGCACCTTTGACAGCTCCCAGCACTGCTCGTGTAAGCGCTTCAATCGAGTCGACGGCCCAGAGTGGCTCGAAGCAGCGCTCCTGAAAAGTGACCTCCATCGCCCTTGGCTTGAGCCCGGTTTTTTCGGCGCATTCCTCGGCGTCCAGATCGCCTTTGAGGAAGTGGGGCACAAGGGTGAAGTCTTGTCGATGCACGTCCACAAAGTTTGTGAGCCCTTCGCGCTCGTGGGGTGATGCCGAGGCAATCATCTGCCGGATCCGATCGTGTTCGTTGCAGCGCGCTTCTTCCACAAACGACACCGTCATTGCGTATTCGCGATTGTCACCTGGTCCGTCCCGGATCGCTCGGACCCGTGAAGCGGATTTCTGCAAGCCGAGGACCTCTCCACTGCAAAAGACCGTCTTCTCAATCTCGATTGAGCCCATCGTGGGTACTTTGGCGAGGTGACGAGCGAAAGATGGAACCCGCGGTGGAAGCACAGCGGTCGGGAATGGCAGCGGCGGGCCGTTGGGTCCTCCAGCGAGGCGATCTTGCCGAGATGAAGATCATCCAAGCTGAGCAGACGCATGATAAACATCGAGAGGTGTCCATTCGATTCGGTGCATTCGATGTCGGACGAGTAGAACAGACCAGATGGGGTGTGAAGGTAGAGGGTCAAGATCGAGCCGTTGAGCGTGAAGCCGAACGTGTGAGAGCGGATCGGTGACTCGGCAGCGAGCATGCGCAGATGGTGCTTCAATCGCGTGGCCGGGAATACACACTCGTATTCGGAGGTGTCGTCGCTCTTCTTCATACCACCCAGTACGCCAACCGCCGCGATCTGTTCCCAATCTCGAAGAACATCTGCCCCATCCTCGACGTAGCCGTGGGCCCAAGCGGCAGCGAACTCGGGATTGGCGCCGAAGGATTGGCGCGAGAGCACGACGAAATCGGGAAGCTCGGCGGGATCGTACAGGTCGCTATCCTGGCCGAGAGGGGTTTTGACGAGTCGTCCTTGCGGCTCCTGTGACACGTCAGAGTGAATCATTGACATAGATTAGGAGTAGCGGCGCATCAAAGAGTTCACTCACCCATACAGGTTCGCCTGAATGCCACGTGATTCCGGGAGCCGGCTCGGTTATCGTTGACTCAGACTCGCCGAGGCGCGCGACCCGGGTATCGACGTCGGGGCCGAGGAAGAAGTCCTCCAGCGGAGGCCACTTGATTTCATGGCCGCGGAAACCAGTGTTGTCCTCCGAGCTAGAAGGGAACATCCATGTGCGTAAAGCCCAAGGCCGCCGTGCGGCAAATGAGTAAGCCAGAGGTTTCGGTGGGGACGACGACGGCGACGGGATCGGTGATTCTGTGGGCCACCCCTTCGGTAAACCTCCCGATGACGCAGAAGCTGCACTCGTGGAACTATATGGTCGGCGAGATGCGGGCGAGGACGTGGTCGAGGTAGGTGAGCCGGAACGATCCTGTTCGGTGGGGCCCCGGGTAGGCAAGGATCCGGGAGGCTGTGCATCGCCCACGTCGGCGTGAGCGGAGCCCTTCCCCTGCGGGTCAATCATGACACGCCACGAAGAGAGGAAGGGTGAACCAGAACTAAAAGGAGAGGCCAGGGAGTGCCACTGCATCTTTGACATCACGAAGGACGAAGATAGGAGAGGTGAGCCGGACGAAGGGGCTCGAGACGAGGGCAAGGGCGAGTGACGAGTTGAGAGGTGTTCTAGGGACTTCTCACAAGAGGCGAGGACGAGGGACGAGTGCAAGGATGTGACCTTTGACGAGATTCGAGTTGCAGAAGGGAAAGAGAGAAGTGAGCTACGGAACTGGGAAACTAGACCAGAGGAGTCGGGGACGAGGTGGCGAGCTTGAGGAGGCGAGGCACGAGGATCACGTAATAGTGTTGAGGCCAAGGATCACGTAATAGAGCTTGGTTGATGTTCACGTAAGAGTCGGGGGCGAGAGGGTTGTGAGCGTATAGTTGGAGGAGAAGAAGGCAGTGCAGGTGCCGAAGCGGGGAGAGGAGGTCCGAAGCGCGGGAAGGCCCAAGTCACGCGGATGACGTGGGTGCTGAGAGGCCGAACTTGGAGTGGCGAAACTCCCATTCGTGACAGTACCCCCGGGTTAAGCGTCGAGCTCCGCGAGATGTTGGATACGGTCAGCGCCAGGCTTGCGAGGTTTCGAGCGATGGAAGTCGAGGACGAGAGCATCGTCATCATCGAAATCGGAAGCGTCAACCCACTCACGATCCTGAGGTCCATAGCCAGTCCAATCAACGAAGTATTGAAGCGAGCCATGGCGAACGCGAGAGTCGAGGATCCTTTCGACGACGAAGGCTTCCTGGCCGTCAATGAGGTCGGGCGGCGGCGGCACAGGTTGCTGACGAGAGGGCAGAGTGTTGGGGCGATAAGGTTCGAGGAGCGAGACATGGAAAACAGGATGAATGCGCATCGTCGAAGGGAGGTCCAACTCGTAGGCAACGGGCCGCAAAATGCCGACTTGGGTTTGCAACAAGACCGTACTATGACGTACATCATGTGTTGGTCTTTCCTTCTTTCCTTCTTGTTCCCCTTGTTCTTTCCTTTCCTTTTTTTCTTCCCTTCTCCTCTTTTCTTTTTCCGCTTCGCTGGCAACTCCTGGCCTGGACATGGGTGGCGGCCCCAAACTTCGGCATGTCCGTCCAGCAGACCGCCGTGTCCGCAACCGCGAACTGTTATTCTCAACAGCTTTCTGCCCTGTAGAACTCAGATTACGAATAGCGAATTGCTTCTTGTGAAAGGCTCTGGAAGCGCAAGCACCTGATGAGTTTGTCTGATGGACACGAAAGAACTGCATTGTTATGCAGCTTCTACGCAAAGAGTCAACTCTTCTTCCGTCGAAACGAATACTCACTTCAACTTATAGTTCATGCACTAGGTTACTCAAAGCGCAGAGCACGGACACAGTCTGTCATTTCATTCTTCAGAGAGATATTGAACACATTCCCATTCTCGCCATCAGGCTGCTTCGGCAAGGGCTCTCAGGCGTGTCTGGATGTTTTTGTACGACATCACACCGGTGTCCCAGAGGTCACAAAGTTTGGCCTCAAGCTCGTCTCCGTCGAGGTCAACATAAGCTGCGGCAATCGAACAGTTGTCTTTCAGGATCGTGAGAACGTCCTCCACGCCAGACCAACGGGACGCGCATGCGGCCAGGAGCGTCTTGAAGCCGATCCGCGAGCTCAGTCCGTGTTTTTGGGCTGCTGCGACTCTTCGAAAGAGGGCACGTCGGCAGACCCAGATTGAAAAGCCGTGCGGGACGCCACATAAAGCAACGACTCGATGTCGTGCCAGCGCCCGTGCACCACACTCTCGGTTTCGGGTACGAGCAGGAGTCGAGAGATGTAGGGAAGCGTGCCCTGTGGTTGATCATGGTACAGGGGAAGGGTAGGGAGGAGTTAGGTGAGACCAGAAACGTGTCGAGGGCTAGCACGGACGCGAGAACGTTCCGAGCGGCTGAGGCGACACGTTTCTTCAATCGTTCGAGCCGTCCTGACCGCCAAATTGTAATCGATTAGGACTCCATCGCCGTGCCGGTGGACCATGCCGTTGCCATAGGACACGTCACGGTGAATGAAGCCATATTCCGACAGCTGACGGTGCCCTGTCACGCAAGGCAAAGGGTCGTTAGCGTAGGCACACCCTTCAGCGCGCTGCAGATCGTGTTGAAGTCGAAAGCGGAAAGCCCAGCGGAGAGCGGGCGGGCGGGAGAATTTCGCATTTGGTATTTGGAAATTGCCCACATAAATAGGTCGAAACACACTACTGAAGTGTAAGGCGCCGCTCCGCTTACGCCTCACGACGACCTCGAGCCAACCGGCCTCACGCTTGCCCTCGCGCGCGGCGCCGCCGCGTCTCTTGACCATAGTCCTTTTAGTAGTCTTTCTTCGCCTGCGAATTACATCGTTTGATCCTTTCAGTTTGGACTCGGAATCAATGAGGCTCGAGAGCGATCTCGTGCCTTTCATGAAGCTTTGGCGCTCCTGTCTGGTCTATGGAGGCTTGCTTTCGTTATAGCCTCGCCCACTCCTGTCGTCGATAGTATCGGGTTCGGCAGGATGATGTCCATTGGTCAGCGCATGCGGGATCTAGAAGCTTGATCACAAGGCCCAGTACGAAGTCTAGTTTTACATTCAGATTCGTCCATTGAAATTGCAAAACAGGAACGCAGATGTCGAGCACGGTTCTACTCGCAAAGTGTCTTGAAAGCCGCCTGGACATGTTCATACGACATCTGACCGGAGTTCCAACGCGACGCAAGTTCTGGCTCAGTCTCGAAGTCTTCCAGGCCCGAAAAAGAAAATTCCAGCGAGCAATTTTGCTGCAGGACACTCAGAACCTTCTCCGCGCCAGACCAACGAGATGCGCATGCGTTCAGGAGCTCCCTGAAGCCGGATCTCGTAGACAGCCAGCCTTTCCTGATTGCTGCATTGTTGAGCTTTTGGGCGTTCCACGCGTTCCAAATATCTGCAGCGTCCGACTTTTCGAAAAGGGTCGCGTCGGAAGGTTCAGATTGAAAAGCCGTGCGGGACGCCACGTAGAAAAAGGACTCTATGTCGTGCCATCGCTCATGCACCACACTCTCGGTTTCGGGTACGAGCAGGAGTCGGGAGATGTAGGGAAGCGTGCCCTGTGGTTGATCATGGTACAGGGGAAGGGTGGAAAGGAGTTGGGTGAGACCAAGAACGTGTCGAGGGCTAGCACGGACGAGAGAACGTACCGAGCGGCTGAGGCGACACTCTTCTTCCGCCGTTCGAGCCTTCTTTACCGCCAGATTGTAATCAATGAGGACTCCAGCGCCGTTCCGGTCGACCATGACGTTGCCATAGGACACGTCACGGTGAATGAAGCCGTAGTTCCAAAGCTGGCGATGCCCTGTCACGCAAGGCAAAGGGTCGTCAGTGTTGGCACACCCTTCAGCGCGCTGTCCCGCTCTGCTCTGATCATGAGCACTCACCCTCAATCGCACCCTCGAGAGCGCGCGCGAGCTGCTTGGTGTGTTCGAGCGTGGCGAGTGGGTTGTAGCATTCTTCATGAATGACGACCTCCTTGGCCCGCGCGGTGATACCGTCGAGGGATTCGTCGCCGGGGCGAGACATGTAAACTAGCACATCGCACACTTGAGGTCGACGAAGGCGCGGAGCTGGGTTGTCATCCAATGCCTATCAAGGTACACGTGCCATCGATGAAGCAAGGCAGTCATCGATCGAGCGTCACGAGCGGCGCCGACATGGCTCCCAAGATCCGCCGTCCACGGCTTATCATCGCGGTCAACCGCCACAATGCCACAAAGCGATCTTGGAGATGACAATGCCGAGAGAAGGAGCCAGTAGCGAAATCTGGAATACAGGCAGATCGAGACCCTCAATAGGACATGTTCAGGAGTCGCCGATAACGATCAGGCCGGATTCAACGTAGGTCGATCGCGATCATTGGACTACACGAACGAGTTCGGGTCAGTGGTGACAGTTCGAATATTAGGTCTTTCCTCTGTAATCCCCTCTACTATGCTGACATACGTTTTCACAACATCTGTCATGAGCCAGGAGCCGTTCGAGGAAAGGTAGTAGTACCGTGAGTCATCTCCCGACCTATAGCGAGTTCGCCGTGCCGCTCGATCTCGTGTACTGAATTTTTGAGTTTTCTTTGGTCCCCTTCCTCAGAACGCAATCCAAACGAAATCCGTTCATGTACCGATACCAAGTCCGACTACTGCAACGCATCTATCCGTCACTTCGAGCTGCCCTTGGCTTCGAGTTTCAACTGCCGAATTCACCTGTCCAAGATCCGAAAGAACGCCGTTTCTCGAGTAAGCGGAGCAGCCAACAAAATCGATCCTTACCAGGAGGAACCAAACATACTTTACATGCATCAGACGGCAAGCGTGTG
This sequence comes from Microbotryum saponariae, assembly GCA_900102585.1. NCBI lineage: Eukaryota > Fungi > Basidiomycota > Microbotryomycetes > Microbotryales > Microbotryaceae > Microbotryum > Microbotryum saponariae. The sequence goes on along the minus strand of FMWQ01000049.1, from coordinate 1,616,607 downwards.
GAGGAGTCTTAGGCTCCCTCGGCGATTGAGGATGGACGAGATGTGCATTGGGACTGCGGCGGAACGAAATCGTGACCGATGCGAGCACTAAGGATCGGAAGAATCTGGACGACCCAGATAGGCTCCAATACCTGCCATCTAACATGCCTTCACTTCCCGCTACCAGTGATCTTTTGCATCTTGCATCGAAGCTCGCAAGAAGAAAAATTGACATAAGCTCATGCTTGGTGGACCGTATGGCAAGATTTTATGACCTCGGCTTGATCAGTATCGGCATCGGCATCGATCGGCATCGTACCCCGCGCTTCTTCTATGGGCTTCCTGACCCAGTCTCTTAATGGGTCTCGAATATTTGATTGTACTACTCTACCCATCATTCAGAACGTGCTCCGATGGACACGAGCGCAAAGAAAAGGTCCTCAAGAAAAGCAACTCGAGACTCGTTGATAGTTCGGATTGACCTCGCCAAACCTGCGATCTCGATTGACTGGTGCCTCACTCTAGCCAATGAAATTCCGATCACGGTGAGATGTTGGCAGCGTTTCTGTGAAAGGTATTTCTTGTGGTGCAAACCGTACTCCACACCTTCAAAGCCTGCTTTTTTCCATTGCTCTCGACACTGCTGTCCAGGCCTTGAAAAGGCTTTGAATTCAGGCCGCTGCGAGCCGGACCGCCCGCTTGTTTTTTCAAGCGGAGGCGTTGCATATCTACATGTACCTGGAGTGGCCGTATTGGCTACACCGCGAAACATCCACTGCCTTTGGAAATTTATGCAACAAGAACGAACTACGACCACATCATGTGTTCAGCTCTCCCCTGCTCTCCTTTATCTCATTTATTTCCGTTTCTTCTTTTCTTCTTGTCTTTTTTCTTTCTGGATATTCAATTACAAAAGCGGCAACGTCGCCCCAGTAACCCCATCCCCAGTGACGGTTTTTCGATATTTACTCTTCTACTTGGGTTCGGAAATATCATGTACTCTCTTCTCTCTCTTTCTCTTTGTCCTGTTGATGGCCTGTGCGTCGGGAACAAACTCGTGGACGTCGGCGGTCGAGAGCCGGCGTCGGCGCCTGCCACAGCACTCGGGCTCCGAGTCAACGTGCCAACCTTGAGCTTGAGCTTCAAGAACGTCGACCAAGTTCAACTTCCCCGCATCTCGCCAATCTCGTGGTCCTACGAAAGGAATTGCGGCTCCATCGACGTTCTCGCCGAAGGCGAAAGAATCGTCCACAGAATCACTGATGAGTTTGCCAGCAGATTCAGCGATCACGTCGCCAACAGGATCGCCGAGGGTCCCGCCACGGGTGCCGTCCCCGGCTCTGGCTCGCTCGTTCGCCGCTCAACAGCCATGGGTCCTGCGCACATGGATGTATCCTTCCAGCTCAGAGGACAGAACCGGATTCCAGGGCCATGAAATCGAGTGGTCCCCATTGAGGGACTTTTTCCTGAGCCCAAGCCCCAGTCGCGATCGTACCGCGGCGGACTCGGGCCAGATTGAGTCAACGATGAATCAGAGCCTGGCGCCGAGAATCACGTGGCATTTAGGTGATCCGAACTTGGTGAGCATCTCTTCCAATGCAGTGTTGCTCCTACTCTTGTTCGAGGTTCCTGATCTACGCGCGATCTGGATCGGACAGGAACCACAAGGAAGACTTGTGAAAACTCCTCTTCGCCAAGATCGCGAAGCCTACGATCCCAACGAGTTTCCGGATTTCGTCGTGCTGTCGCGACAGGCCTTCGACGCCAATCCCGAACTCGCTTCGGCTTGGGCCCAAGATCACGTCGACCCTGAAAAAGACGATTTCCGCAACTGGGAACAAGTGGCCGCGATTGGTGTACTGGGTGGCAAGAAGGAATGCCAAGACCCCACCTTGGATTCGGCGTGGGTCTACCCGGCCACGCGAGTGAAGCATCACCTGCGCAAGCTCGCTGCCGAGTCACCGATCCGCTCTCACACGTTCGGCTTCACGCTCGACGGCTCGATCTTGACCCTCTACCTTCACACCCCTTCTGGTCTGCTCTACTCGTCCGACATCGAATGCACCGAATCGAATGGACACCTCTCGATGTTTATCATGCGTCTGCTCAGCTTGGATGATCTTCATCTCGGCAAGATCGCCTCGCCTGGGGAGCCCGACGGCCCACCTCTGCCGTTCCCGGTCGCCGCGCTGCCGCCGCGAGTGCCAGTTTTCGCTCATCACCTCGGGGACGAGCCGACGATGGACTCGGTCGAAATCGCGCAAACGGTGTTTTGTAGCGGCGCAGTCCTCGGGTTGCAGACGTCGGCGTCGCGAGTTCGTGCGACACGGATGGGTGTCAACGGCGAACAGGAGTATGCGATGACCGTCTCGTTCGTGGAAGAGGCTCGTTGCGACGAACACGATCGGATCCGGCTGCTGATTGCCTCGGCATCGCCTCAGGAGCGCGAAGGTCTCACGAACTTTGTGGATGTGCATCGAGAGGTGAATTTCAGCACTGTCCCGCACTTCCTCAACGGCCATTCTGACGCCGACAGCGCCGCGCTCAAGCCGAGGGCGATGGAGGTGGCTTTTCAGGAGCGCTGCTTCGAGACAATTTGGACCGTGGACTCGACCGAGGCGCTCATTCGAGTCGTGCTTGGCGTGGTGAAAGGTGCGTGTTTGGTCTCGCTCGGATCAATTCGAGTTGCAGTGGACGTTTGATTTCTGATGCCGGATTGATCTCCTCCTCCCAGGTCTGCGTAGTCTGTACCGCATGCGCATCCTGCATCGCGATGTCTCATCCGGAAACATCATGGTTGGACCGGATGGAGAGGGTGTATTGATCGATTATGATCTCGCCGTGCTCATGGACGGGCCCTTTGGCGATGCAGCACGTCTGGAACGAGTTGTGAGGTCACCTTCTCGTCCTGTAGCCTTTCAGCGCTACACCGCTGACCAGAGCCTCTTTCAATTATCGCGCACAGGGCACCTTCGCATTCCGAGCACGGCATCTTATGGAATTTTGCGGCAGTCTCCTGCATCAACCATGGCACGACATCGAGTCGCTCGTTTACGTCATCCTTCTCGTCGTTTTCTTGCAACCCACGGGACCAGAAAGCTGGGGCAGGATGTCGGAAGAAGCCGCGACGGTGTGGAAGAATTGGAACTGGGACGAATATGCCTACGATACCAAATGGGTACTTCTCCAACGGCAGTCAAACCGGAGGGAGCTGCTGAAGCCATATTTGGGTTTCTGGGAAGGCCTTCCCGACCTCATCGCTATTGTGGCGAAATACTGCGGACTCAACTTGTCAGCTTACATGTACGGCAGTGTCGAAGCAGAAGAATACCTCAAGAGCGAATGGGGTTCAGGTGAGCTCTCGCATGATCAGCTTGTTGCGGATTTGGAGAAATTGCTTGAGGAGATTGTGCAGACGAGACGGAAAAGGGCGTCGGTTTCGCCTGTCATTGTGTAGCTGCTTTAGCTTTGTGTGCCATTCATTTGATCATTTCTCCAACTGTTGCATCTCGTTCCGACCGCCAAAACGACCAAAGCAAGGCAGATGGTATGGAAGTGGATGAGAAGTGATGACCAAAGTAAGGCGTACTACCTCGCTCTGTTTCGCTGTAACCGTCCGTCATCGCGCCCGGGGTCAACCCTGCATGACAGTTGACTCAACAGCCACCTTCCTACCTTCGCGCGATTCACCGGTCTTTTGTAGGCCCTCTCTCCCTTTCGCTGCTGATATTGATGAGATGCAATACCCCTGGCCCTGCTGCCAGTGTGGAGACAGGAATCTGTAAGGCGCAGGGCCCTACGGGAAATCCACGCAACCGCAGTTGACCGCGGTTGGACGATGGCGCCGAAGTTAACCGCAGTTCAACCGCGGGCATCGCGGTCGGACCGTGGTTGCTTCGCGTCGCGTCGCGTTGTGCCTCCCTGCGTGGCGCTTTCTTCCTCGTCCCTCTTACACGCCTCTGGAACCTACCTTTCGCCATGCAACCTTCAAGTCCCGACGAAGATCGCTTACAGATCCGTAAGCTTGCTCGTAAAGAGGCCAACAAAGCTTATCTCCACGAACTCTCGGCGTGCCTCGACGACACCGCGCAGCGCATGGCTTTGGACGTTCGGATATCGTTCGCCGAAGCGCGTGCTCAGCTTCTCGCAGATCTCTATGCGGAGAATCCTCTCCGACCCAAGCGCGCAGTCTCGGCATGGAATCATTTTGTCAGCATAGCATCAAAAACAGCGCTGCCGTCTCAAGCCGCGCTCGAAGATGCTGGTGAGGCTTCAGATTCCGAAACGGAGCGTAGGTCCACGCCAGCCCTCGGACTTGAGCCCACTTGCAAAAGCTCGCGGCTTGCTGACTTCACCGAATGACGATCGCCGCATTACGATGTTCCTCGACGTGAATCCACCAGCCGCTCCTCGACCTAAGAAGCGCTCGCTGCCCGAGGTGTCGCAGGCGGCGAGCAAGGATTATGCCCGAATGACCGAAGATCAGAGGGAGGAGCTAAGGAAGGAAGCCGATCAGACCGTGAACGATGCAGCAGGTGAGGCGATCGTCAAGAGGAAACATGCGAAACGTATCCCCGAGATGAAAACGATTGGACGAAGGGTACGCATGAGTTCTTGGCGTGCAGTGTCGAATGCGTCTCGCGATGACTTTCGCTCGCCCGATATGTGTCATTGACATGCGATTTTTTTTACTTCAACACCCCCTTTCTAGCTCCATCAGCTGTCGAAACTACATGGGGTCAAATTCATCCTCGTGTATGCATCATACGATTGGGGCGAAAAGGCACTCGTCGGGCACAGCCAATCAATATTGCCGCATGGCCGCACTTGAATTGCAATCACTGTGTATGGGTTTAGAAGGATTCATATCGCTTCATGGTGAGTTATATAATAGTGTATGCTTTGTAATTGCCTACATTGCGTCAAATTCTTGTCAATTTACGCGTTTGCTATCAGCTGCCCCGCCCATGTTTGTGCCTTTTCAATGGCAGACAGGCTTGGGAGGCAACAATCGAGATCGAGCAAGAGTCTGGTTGGGTGATTATCTGGACGCTAGCCTCAGTAAGCGGCTACCTTTCGCACCGTGTATGTGGTGTGTGACTGCGGCAGTCATGCTGAAAGATCTCCCACTTGGGATCGGGTATGGCCGATCTTGCAGGGCACGCGAGCGCTGGAAGGGTGGCAAGCATGGCTGCCGTCAACGCATGGACGACGTCTGGCGTAGAGGCGTTGGAGGAACAGCAGCAAGTGCAACTGTTGGGGTGGCCTGTGACGGTAGCGCATAGTGCTCCTCGATACTGGACAAAGGGGGATTGTGAACTACTGACGCAGGCAGCGAATGCCCGTATATTGCGCTGGGTTAGACTGGATGTGGAACGTCGATTCTGACCTGGCACTAGCCGAGTCCCTGTTGTGGTACTTCGCGCTTGGGTCTTTCCATGCGTAATGCTAGTTTGGCTATAATGTAATTTGCTTAAAGTCTTACCTCACCAGTTTCACTGGCCGCGTTTGGCTGCGCCAATTCCCTTTGCTCAAAAGAGCCATCTAAAGACAAGTGCTGCGCAGAATATTCCTGTGGCCGGAATTCGTATCCAGGCATGTCAGACCGTCATGCCTCTCCAAGTCCACCGTATCTTGCCATTCCAGGGCTAACTTCAAAACCCGAACGTCGCTCGGTGCGCGCTCGGTGCGCCAATCTACAATTCTGAAAATTTCGTTCCGCAGGCAAGTATTTGTGCGTTCCTCCTATTACAACACGCCATTAAACTAAAAGACTCAATGGTAGCGTTACAACAGCTCCCCATTTCCTTGACTAATCTCTCCAACACGAACTTCCCATGTCGAGCACCGCCGAGCGACCTCCGAGTCTGCAAAGGTTCCGGGCTGGGCTTGGATTCGAAGTACAGGTGAATATCCGATACAGCTCAAAAACGCGATGTTGTTCGAGCCTTTCTGATGTCATTCCATCTATCCCCGACCGATTCAGCCTGAATGGGAGGGGTTTGCTTACTCTGCGCGGGTAACAGCGTCGGTGCAGCCGGGATCGAAGCAATCTCGATACAGCAACAACATTAAAGTCGCCTCGAGCCACATGCCATGGGCTATTCATGTTGATGTCACCAAGCACAGCGATGTTCGAGTCTTTCTGATGTCATTCCATCTATCCCTGACCGATCCAGCCTGAATGGGAGGGGTTTGCTTACTCTGCGCGGGCAACAGCGTTGGTGCAGCCGGGATTGAAGCAATCTCGATACAGCAACAACATTAAAGTCGTCTCGAGCCACATTACCTGGCTATTCATGTTGATGTAACCGAGCACAGCGATGTTCGAGTCTTTCTGATGTCATTCCATCTATCCCTGACCGATCCAGCCTGAATGGGAGGGGTTTGCTTACTCTGCGCGGGCAACAGCGTTGGTGCAGCCGGGATTGAAGCAATCTCGATACAGCAACAACATTAAAGTCGTCTCGAGCCACATTACCTGGCTATTCATGTTGATGTAACCGAGCACAGCGATGTTCGAGTCTTTCTGATGTCATTCCATCTATCCTTGACCGATCCAGCCTGAATGGGGGGAATGTGCCTACTCTGCGATCTATCCCGACCCTCGGCTGGATGCTGCGCAGCGCACGCCGGATCTGGTAGGTGTCCTTCTCTCAATCCAACATCCAACAGCTTGAGTCGGCTGTTGCATCCTTGATCAGCACGTTTGCTTAACGTACAGATTCAACTGAACCACTGGCTGAGCTGGTGCAATACATCCTCTTGAATTCAATTACAAAATACGATCAATATGAAGTAAATCCCTTCAGTTGGCACCTATAATTCGCAGCCACTCCTTGCGCGATAACCCTTGAGCCTCATAATCGTACTACTCGTTATCATCGTCCTTCTCTTGGTCGTCCTGTTCTGGGTCGGCCTCTTTGTCGCCCTCTTCTTCTTGGTCATCCTCACAGCCGTCCTCGCACCAAGGTTCTTCAAGCTCATCCTCCAGCGCATATTCTTCCTCACTGCCTCCCTCTTCGTACTCAATGTCTAAGTCGTTGTCGTCAACACCGGCAGCTCGGCTGAGGTGAACTTCAGGATCTGCGTCGAGCTCAGCTTCCCCCTGAATTACATCCACTTGCTCGGAGAGTGCTCGTATGATTTCCTCAAGGTCGTCGTCAGCCTCGTAGTCGGCCGGATTGTCGTCGGACGCCAAAGTCGGCGTCGCGACGTTGGAGCCAGGAGGCGGAGTGGGTCCCCGAGCACGGATTTTGGACAGGTCTCCCAGAAGGCACAATCCTTGCGTTCGCTTCGACATTCGCAGGCGATCCAAGCTCTGAATGAGTTGACGAAGCTCCTGGCACTTGTGGACTGCAATCGCAGAGAGAGCACTCTTCTTCCAGGCGGGCAGCTGAACATCCTCATCAGGTGGATCGAGGTCGCGTCGTTGAGGTTCAGCCGAGGTCGAAGCCAAGCTGTCCCAGTACTGGAAATTTTCGTGGGCCCACTCCCATACTCGTCTATCAGGTCAGCAGAATCAATAGTAGTCAGTCAAAAAGTATGATTGGAAACAATGACGCAACGTACTGGTACTCAAGCTGTAATCGAGCCTGCTCCTCCAGAGCTCTCTCGCGTCGCGACACTGCCGCTGTCACACTTCTGGCGATGGAGGACGCCCAACCGAGGTTCGAGCCAGTTCGAAGCATGCCGTCCTTGGCGAGGAGTTTCATCTGCAGACGGACACAGACGGACACAGACGAAATGAGCAGGACGACAAATGAACATTCGTGTGGATAACGTACTTCTTCAAAGGTATACTGTCTCCGATTGCAGGATTCAGCCAGCTTGTTGTACTCGGTGAGAGACGCGGCAACGCGTTTGTAACGCTTTCGAGCGGTGTCACTGTTGCGCGTATCGTAGTCTGCAGAACCGGATTCACGTCAGAGGAGTCAGTCAGCATTTAGAATCGGAGAGCTGGAGTCAGAGTCAACCCAGCCACTCACTCGTTCCAATGCCATGACTGCGATTTTTCAAAGCTTCAGCTTCGAGGATCATTGCCAAGAAGTCACGCTCGAGCTTGGCCAACAGTTCTTCGATCCTTTGCGCGACTCCTCGCGCTCTGATCTCTTCGACTCCGCGCCAACCGAGGCCCAACCGTTCAACATCCTCGCGGTCCTCTTCGGTGAGTTGCAGAACCTCGTCCTGTATTAGCTCGGCGATCGCGCTCGTGTAGTTGGCGATGCTTAAAGCGACCATGCCCCCGCGGGAGCGTGGGACGCTGTCGAGTTGTTAAAGGGAATCAGAGCTAGTCAAGAGTCACTCAGAGGCTCGACCGGGATCGACTCACCCCGAATTCTGCTTTTTCAACATCTTGTCACGGTTCTCAAGCGCTTCCAAAAGCTCCTTCTCCCGCAAACCTTTCGCAGTCAGCTTGCTTGATGGAGGCGAGGCATTGTGCATGAAGTATCGACGCTCTTGCTCGAGCCACATATGTCCCGCGTCCGCACAAGCGTCTTGCGAGGTAACGTTTTCAGCCAGCAAGCTGATCGCCTCAAGGCTGGCGATTGCTTGCGCCGACGCGGACTTCCAACGATCTGACAGCCAAGTATCTAAAGGCGAAGGCGCGAATACCATTTAGGTTGGGCAGCCGAGCAATGAACAGCGACTGACTGACCTAGACGCAATAGAACCCGAAGGCTTGAGTACATGATGGCGTGATGAAGAGTGCTTTTACGATTGTACTTCGTTGCTCGGCGCGTTGACGCGGCAAAACCGTTGAGGAAGGACCAGAGCCGTTCACAGCCTTCAAAGTCTTCGAGTCCCGCGGCGTCCATAAAGCGTGGGTGGAATTGTAGCTGTAGAAGCACCGTCGTATATTGACAGAATCGTATAAGTACGGCTGAATTGTGATGCGCAAATTCTATAGAGCTCGAGACTTACCTGGCATGGGCGGCTATGAGTATATCCGTGCCAGACTCCGCAACAAAAAGCCACGGCCGGGTTGGCAGCCGCTTCCCCCGAAGGTCTTGAGGCGTCGGGGTCACGTTGGCGTTTCTCAATCGACTCCGCTGTCTCGAACGTCTTGGTGAAGACACAGCCAATGTCATAGCCTATTAACAGGCGATCGCGCGGTGAGAATGCGTCGCGCACTCGTTTGATCAGGGCCAGCGGGTATTTTGATCTGCACCAGAGCCAAGCATGTCCGTCAGTTGGAAGCCGAGCGGGGCTGTCAGCCTCGCAACGAGTTCACCTCTCTCCGCTTTGGATCATGTCGCATGCCGCCAAAACGACCCCATGGCGACATACGGCAGCAACTATTCCAGTCTCGTCCAAGTCTGGGAGGGCCCCACCACTCTGAATACACGTCAAAGTCAATTCGCTGCCGCCAAAACAGGGGCGCCATCGAGTAGAACCGACGCACCTGGTCAGACCGTGCAGCTGTCCAATTTGATGCGCAAGCGCCTTTGTCTCCTTCGGCCTTCTGCTCACTTGCAGCATTACGACGGCCTTTACCTTTACGAGTCTGCGAAGGGCAAGTGGTGATAATATTAGCGGCTAGAGAAGTTCAAATGAAGACATTTCAGACTGAAAAATGAAAAGAATTTTGAGCCCAGTAAACACGAACATACTTACAGCTATGACCTCGCTTTCGTCGACAATCTCCGGCGGAATGAACAGCTTTGACGGAAAGGTGTGCTTGTCGGGGTGAATGTGCTGTCCAAGTTTAGAATACCGTGTTTTCAGACGTTTTTGCGAGGCATTGCCGTCAATCGCGACTTGGGCGGTGTACTCCAGTGGAGGCTCCTCTTGAATCTAAAGTTTGAAGAGTCCGGCAAAGGCACATGAGTGAGGTGGAAGCCTAGCACAGCATCTGGTCTCTCACTTTGTGCTGGCATGCAGGACACCTCATTGCAAACTGCCTGGTTGGAGGGATTGCGCTTTCGATGTAAGCCACGAAAAGTCGGAAGGCAGCCAATGCGTCCGAGAACCGTTTTGACAGGTGAGCTGACATGCGCGTCTGCATGAAATGACAGCCGTGGCGCGCGTGTCAGCGCCTTCGATAGTGTACATGTTGCGAACCCTACTCAAAGTGATGGTGCTCACCCGGTGATTTGCCTCTAGCAGATTTGCTCCAGCATAAGGCGTCGCTTTCGCGACGTAGTGGTAAGCCATGTGGATCTTGATAAACGGAATGAAGAAAGCATATCGTGGTGCGACTGGCGTTGCAGGCATGTAGCCAGCTGCCAGGAGATCGGAGATCGCGCCTTTGTTGCTTGGAACAAATGAAACCTTCTTATGTGCTGTCAGGCTCGTCATGACAGCAGCGTCGGTGAGCAAAATATGCCGGCATACAGCTGTCCGAGGTACTCATCAATGCGCGGAAACCGATCAATTGAACTCACCAGAGAAGTCGATCAAAATGACTTCCATAGCCTTGTTCGAGCCCAGAGGCACGCTTTGCAGCGGAACGTATTCTCGATCATCCTCTATGGCTGTCAGGAAGTCATCCACCAGCTTGCGCACCACACATCTCCAATTCGTGATCGCCAGCCAGGTATTCAGGGCATAACTTCGGACTGCCCGACGAGGAGGCACTCGCTTGCGGGGAAGGGGGCGTCCAGTCGAGAAAGATCTGCAGCAGAGACAAATGTTGAATCCCATGACATTTCAGCAAAAGCTCCTAAGAACGAGTAAGAATCCGATAGCGCTCGATCGTACAAGTCTAGTTGCTGATGGCTCGTGTCTAGAGTCGGTTGGACGGATGATGCGGATGTGAGCGCGAGGCCTGAGAACCGTATGGAAGTGTAAGAGTAACCCTTAGTAAGGCCACTTACAGTCAGAGGGGCCCGGAGAGCTACCGGGTCCGTTATCACCCCCATAATCACGTTGGTCGATATGGTTGTAGTCGCTGTAATCGTTGTAATCGTTATCGGGGTGCGAGCCCGAGGCCGCCCCAGCCAAGGGGTCCGGGGTGGTCTCGCGAGGGCCTACACCGGCAGCCCTGCGTCTGGCTGCGGCCCGTTCCTGATCGCCCTGCTGCATCAAACGTCTTGTCGTGGAAGCACTAAAGCTGTATCGGAGGTCGGTATGCGTCGTTTTGACGACAGCGCGCCATAGTCGCGGGTTATCAGGATCGTGTATGCGGATCGAGGTCTTGTAGCGTTTGGGGTTCTTGATGTGCAGCATGACATGCAGCCGGATCTGTTGAGGCCGTAGAAATCAAAATGGAGGTGGAACAAATGCTGCTGATGTGCTTGTGAAGGATGCGAAGGGTGGACGGAGACAAGCCGGGAAGCAGAATGAGGCTCAAGTAGCCGCCAGTCTCCTCAAGTCCTCGGCTGTCGGTCTCGACCCTTATAGATGGATTAGCAGCAAGGGTTGCTTCAATCTAATCCTTTGAAGTGCGCATCGCACCGCTCTACAGCGCTCGTAAACTCCGTTGAAGTGAAACATAATCTCTCTGAAATATCCAAAAAAAATTGCTGTGTTCAACATAACTTCTTGCAAGTACTACAACAGCCTGCAGCCCAGGCGGGTGCATGCGCCCAACAAGCCAAGCATCTAAGCTATGCTTTTTATTTTTATTTTTGGGCATATTAAGCTGTTAGTTTAGGTTAGGTATAGGTGCTCAGCGGACGAAAGGCGATTGGGACGGACGGCGCTCAAGTCGGTCCGCGAGGGTCAGATTTCTTTCGATGCTTTTTCTGTACAAATGCAAACCCGAAAATGACTTTCAATGCTTTTTCTGTACTACTGGTATATTGGTGAGAGTTTTGTCAATATCCTCAAAGATCAGAGGGAGGGGTGATGCGGAGCAACGTGCGGCGGGTGGGCCGACGAATAAAAGAGCCCCTATATAGCATTTGAAATGTCAGTACATACTGTGTATGCTCCGATGGCATCCACTTGCTGGAAAAAAATTATGACTGTGCTTGCAATGACTACATCAGGATATGTGCACTACTGCCTGCCGTGTGGTATAAGACTCTGACTATGTGTATAAGACCGTGACAGCGAAGACAAGTCATTGCACAAGTTGCTACTTCAGTGTGAAGCAGTGGTGGATCTAGACACTTTCCAGAACGATCCAGAACGATTCAGAACGATTCAGACGATCCGGTCATTCTGTGAGCGGTAAAGTCATTTAGACAGATCTAGCCGCGCATCGGGAAGTGGTAAAGTTGCTGATGTGCCCTGGCACATCATCATCATCCCGGCCTCAGGAAGAAGACTTCTCTACGTGATGAGCTCTCAGGGCAGAAAGATGCCAATATAACATAGTCTTTGGCGTTCAGTTTGGTGAAATACACGGGTCACATGTCACATGTCAACCACGTCCTCCTTGGCCCTGCAGCGGACGCTTGCGCCCAACGCTTGCGGTCATCTCTTTTCGGTATAGTGGCGGCGAGGCCATTCAAGACGGTTCTGCCTCGAAAGTATACGCTCATGCGTGCTACGAGCGCCAATACAAGAGACGCACACAAATCAGACCTGTCGCTGACTTGTTGGCCATCATCCTCCGTTCTCGCCGGCGCTGCACAGGCATATGGAGAAGGAGGATCGGCGGGTGATCGGCGGGTCGAGTCGATCAAGGTGCTGGAGGATCACGCGATCACGTCTGCCTTGACAACTCTGGTGCAAGCGATCCTGGAAAAGGTGAGGCAAAAACTTCTTCTTTCCGCTCATCTTCTTATCCATGTCGTGAGCAAGTAGCTGATCTCGCCGCACTGCACTGCAGGCTTCAACTTCGAACCGAATTCTCGTCGTGTGCGGGGGGGCTTCAAATGCGATAATTCGGACCTCGCGGGTTCAGGTGGCCTCCAAGAACGACTGCGTCGATGCTGTCGGCCTCTTCCCACACGCGAACACGCCGGAGATGGTCGAGGCGTGGAAGATGGGCGATGCGACGAGACAATCGTGGGAGGCACAGCATAAACGCCGGATTCACGACGATCGCCTTATGGACGACGTCTACATCGTCAAGCGTCAAGGAGCTCAAGGTGAGTAAGTTGGACCAAGTCCTAGCCGACGCACAGCTCTATCGGCGGGGTTATCGGATGACTTCGACGAACGGGATTCAGGAATGGGTCTATAGCTTGACGCTTTGCGGCTCGATGTTCCGTGTTCAAGTTCACAAACCAAGCGGAATCATCAGGACCGAGGCGATTGACTGCTCAACAGAAGCAGGATTTCGGTCGTTCAAGCGGTTTTTGCTGCGTATCCTTGAGGAGGATCTGAAGACGTTCGGCACCGTCTCGTCGGCGCCGAGGTTTCCCTTCTCACGTTTTCAGATCGTCCTCAAGGATGCGCAGGATGCGCAACAAAAACCGCTTGAACGACCGAAATCCTGCTTCTGTTGAGCAGTCAATCGATTCGGTCCTGATGATTCCGCATGGGGTGTGTACTTGAACACGGAACATCGAGCCGCAAAGCGTCACGCCATAAACCCATTCCTGAATCCCGCTTGTCGACGTCATCCGATAGTACCGCCGATAGAGCTGTGCGTCGGCCAGGGCTTGGTCCGACTCATTCACCTTGAGCTCCATGACGATGTAAATGTCCTCCATAAGTCGATTGTCGTGGATACGGCGTTTGTGTCGTGCCTCCCACGATTTTCTCGTCGCATCGTCCATCTTCTATGCCTCGACCTTCTTCGGCGTGTTTGCGTGTGGGAAGAGGGCGACCACATCGGCGCAGTGGTCCTTGGAGCCCACCTGACCGGGCGAGGTCGGAACTATTGCATTTGACCCCCCGCACACGACGAGAACTCGGTTCGAAGTTGAAACCTGCAGTGCAGAACGGCGAGATCAGCCGCCTGCTCACGACCTGGATCAGAAGATGAGCGGAAAGACGAAACCTCACCTTTTCCATGATCGCTTACACCAGAGGTGTCGTGTCGTTCTCGGCTCCCCAGACGTGATCCTCCGGCACCTTGATCGACTCGACCCGCCGATCACGCTGCGGATCGGCCTTCTCCACATGCCTGTGCAACGCCAGCGAGCGCGCGACCATGTTGGCCAACTCAACGTCAAGTCTGATTTGTGTGTGTCTCACATCCCTTCCGTACCCGAGTTGGCACTGGAATGCCAAGCTCCGTTGCGGCGCCAGGGACAGGGGGAGCGAAGGCGCGGCAACTCCAGTGAAGTTGCTCCCTCTAAATGAACTCAACACTCCTCCATTGGTAGTTCATAAGAGCAGCTCCCTTGATTGTCCCGCCTCACTCCTCCGCAAAGTCTCGTGTAGTGACCATATTCACTCTCAACCCTTTGAAACCCAGCTTTCCATCCTCCTTGACGTCCAAGGCGCCATCATCGGTCGCTGCTACTGCCTCCGAGACTCGGTTGCAGGTTCGCAGACTTCGCATGTGCCACTGGGTTCGCATGCTGACACATGCCCCTTGCGCCAAGGCTTCTGCCGGGGAGAGAATCAAGCCTGAGTAGCCTCACTGAACAAGTAGCTCATTCGGCCCTTCAGAAAGCTCGAGTCACCTTTCAGAAAGCTGAGTCAGTATTAAGCAGTTGCACTGCCTCGGCACCTCCCTCGGTGGTGTGGTGCCCCACACGCTGTATCGACGGTGCAGTGGGGCGTGTGACCAATCGAACAATTCAGCTCCCTTCATCTTTCTTTCCGAGTCAAATCATTGCCCTTAAAAAACTTTATGGGCAGTCTCCCTTTGAATCATCGGTCCAGACCACAAAGAGGGGCACCCCCCGACCGGAATAAATCTCTCTACATGGCGAAATCGCGGATAGAGGGTGGTATTACACTGTCCCGAGTCTTAAGTTTGATCAAAACCGCGAGTCACAAATCAACCGCTTCCTCCTTCGCCTTGCTTCTGCCGTTTCCCATCCGCCGAAGCATCATCGTCCCTCCCTCGTTTCCCACCGAGCGCGCCGCCCATCAATCGTCCCAAAACACCGCCTGGTGTCGAAGACGGTGGTGTCGCTGGCGCCGCAGCCGTACCTGTACCTGTAATCCCACGAATCGAGAAATTGGCAGGAGTCTCCGAAGTAGCGGCGGCTCCCGGTCGACTCGGCGATGCGCCAGCAGCGGCTGCACCTCGTCCTCTGCCTCGGCCTCCTCGGATCGCTCCACGTCCTGCGGCAGCGCCGCCTCGAGCTGGTGATGTTGCCTTGAGAGTAAGCGTAGATGTCGAAGGTGCAGCTGCAGGTGTGGGCGCAGGTGCAGGCGATGAAAGGGCAGGCGTAGCTGTAGCGGGAGTGGCGGTGGCATCGGGCAGAGGGATTCCGTTCGCTTGGAGAAGTTCGTGCGCTGCCTTGAGCTTGACATCGGAGGCTTTGAGCTTGGTTTCGACCGCCTTCTTGAGCGCCGTCATTAGTGTGCCCTTTTTGGTGAACTCTTCCTGCATGTTGTTGCGCGTCTCCTGCAGTTGCGTCGCAACCCGTGCCTCGTTCTCGGTTGCTTGCTTAGCGAGCGCTTCCTTCACAGCGGCTTCGATCGCTTGCTGTTGCGAAGCGAGTCGACCGGCTTCAAGGTCCTTGAGCTTGGCAGCGACAAGGGCATCGACATCGACCTCCGGTGCGGGAGCAGGTGCAACCGAGGTGGTTGCAGCGGCTTCAGTTGCGGCTTTCACTTCGGCTTGGGCTTGCGCAAGTTCAGCGGAAAATCGTTTCGTGATCTCCTGCTCGCGCGTCTTGGCGTCTTCGGCGAGTTTGGTCTTGAGTTGCTCAAACTCGGCCTGCATCGCCGTTTTGGAAGCTTCAAAGTCACTCTGCACCTTGGCGAGCTGCTCCTCGAACCGTTTCTTCGCATCGGCATCGTCGGAGGCGGTCACAGTCGTTCCAGCAGCGGGAGCGGCGGCAGTCGCCCCCTCTCGGGCAGCAACGAGCTCGGTGCGAAGAGAATCGAGTGTCTTGTTCAGCTCGGCCGTTGTCGTCTCGACGGCGGCCGCGATGGCCGATTCTCGCTCCGCAGCAAGTCGAGCCTCGACCTCGGCAACCCTGGTTCGGACGAGCTCCTCGACGGCAGCAGGATCGCCAGGTTGTGTGCCAGCAGCCGCGACACGTGCCTCGACAGCCTTGGTGATCGCCTCCTGGTTGTTGGCTTCGAAAGTCTCCTTGACTTTGACGAGTTCGTCGATGCGCGTCTGCAGAGCAGCAAGCTGCGCCTCGTACTGCCTGTTCTCGCCCTTGAGGCGCTTGTTGTCATTGAAGATGGGCTCCTCCCTCTTTTGATAGTGCTGTTGTAACAAGTCGAGAAACAAAAAAATTAGGCATGCCACGGGAATAGAAAACGCAGACGCTAATGAGGACATACAGCCACGCGGTCCTCCAACGCCTTCTTCTCCGCCTCGAGCGCATTCAATCGATCGTCGGCGGGTTTGCTGACGTCATTCTGTTGAGCCTCGTGGGTCGCGATGCGTGCCTCGAGTGTCGCGATCGTCTCGGTCTGTTGTTGAATACGCGATTCAAGCGACGCCTTTTCGACTTGAAGTGCCGAGAGTTGGTTCTGCGTCTCGGCGGAAGCGGCGCTCGCGGTCGAGGCGGCCGCGGCGTTCGAAGCGGCGGTGATCAACTCGCCCGACTCAATCTTCGCCTTCAGAGCGGCGAGTTCGGTCTCGAGCGCCATCTTCTCCGAGCGAGTCGTGCGAGCTTGGACCTGAAGCGCCTTGAATCGTTCCGAAGTCCGATTCGAGCTTTCGCGGTACACCTCGATCAAGCGCGCTTTCTCCTCGGCGTCGGTCTGCACAGTTGCCTTCTCCTGTTCGAGCTCCTGCAGCCTTTGCTTAAGCGGGTCGAGTTCAGCCTTGAGTTGCTCAACCTCGGTTTTGAGCGTCGACAGTTCCTCGGGGTCGATGCGTTCGTACTTGGCCAGAATGGTCTGGTTGCGCACCTTCCACCGCTCGTTGTCCTCCTCGAGCAATCGGATCGTGTGCTGTTTGGCCTCGACCTCGGCTTGCAATTCCACGACGCGCGACTTGAGCGGCTCGAGCTCGGCGCGCATCTCGCCGTTGCGCTTCTCGAGCGTCTTGTTGGTGCGCATCATCGCGCGGTGCTCCTCGCGCAAGGTGTGGTTGCTCTCGCGCAACAGTTCGGACTGGTGGATGCGCTCCATTAACTCGGCGTGTTGCGTCGTCGAAGCCGATGCGACCGGACCGGTCTGACGTTCCTCGGCCAAAGCTTGGCGCACTTCTTCGAGGTTGCGAGTCGTGAAGTCAAGCTGGGTGCGCAGGCGCGTCGCTTCTTGCTTGCTGAGATCGAGTTGGAAGTCGACGATCTCCTTCTCGCGGCGCAGGAACGTGATGACGCCGAATAGCTCGTCCGAAGGAGATGCGGTCGAGACGGCAGCATCGAGTCCTTCGACGGCGGCAGAATCGGCACCGGGTGCACCCGTCAACGTCGACTTTTGCAACGAAGCGGCCTGCGCAGTTGTCGATTCAAGATGTTGATGGAGAAGAGCATTCTGACTTGTGAGGTCTTCGCATCTGTTTACGGGATCAAGGACAGGGGTTATCAGATATGATCGACGGAGGATAACGAAATAGCACAACGAGCGAACACACCTCTTCTTGACGTCGGCCAACTCGCCATCCAATGCCGCCTTCTGTCGAGCCCAACTCTCCTCGGAAGCCGCCAAGTTCGTCTTGGAGACCTCGTTCGCGGTCTGCGCTTCCCTCGTCTGCCGTCGCGCGTGCTCGAGCTTGCCCTTGACCTCGCTCAACTGCTTGACATCCTCGGCATGGGCAACAAGTTCGCGTTCGTACTTTTCGTGGGCGTCCTTCGCTCGTTGCGCCTGTTGTCGCACATCGTTCTGCGCTTGGAAACTGGCGTTGCGTGCGTCCTGCTCGTGCGCTCGCACGGCCGCGAGCGAGTCCTCGAGCACCTTGCGCTCCTTCTCGAAAGCGACGCGCTCGGCCTCAATCTGGGCGTGCAACTCCGAGTTCTGCCTCGATTGGTCGGTGAGGTCGGTCGTCAACGAGTGCAGACGCTCACGCAGACTGGCGATCTCGCCGTCCTTCTCGGCGATCTGAGTATCGACGGAGATCTTGTATGCGTCGTAGGTCGCCTGCAGTTCGGCCAAAGCGCCACCTTGAGCGTCGGCGATATTTTGCAATTCGCGCGCGTGGACGACAGAACGTTCGAGCTTGGCCTTGGTCTCCTCGAGCTCGATGCGCACATCCGCGAGCGTGATCTCGAGCTGCTCGGTTGCACTGAGTGAAGAAGCTTCTCCTCCCGCTCGAGCGGCGGCCGATCGACCTTCGTAAATGGCAAGCTTCTCCTCCCGAGCCGTGACCTGCAACTGAAGATCCTGCACGCGCAAGTCGAGGTGGGTCCTCGACGTCTCGGCCTCGACGAGCTTCTCGCGCGTCGTCGCATACTCGCCTTGCAGCTTGTCCAACCGTTCCTGGTACTGCTTGGACTCGAAGTCTTTCCTCAACGTGAGCTGACGACTCGCCTCGGTTTCGGTGTCGAGGCGCGTCTTGAGGTCGCTGGCCTGCGATTCGAGTCTTGTGACTTGATTCTCGAGACGACGACGAGCATCGTTGCCGGATCGTTCGACCTCGTTCTGCATCGACTGGAGGTTACGCATCAACTCGGCGAGGTGAGCACGTTCCTTCGAAAGCGCCGAGTTCTCCTCGACGAGGCGGGCCTGCACACTCGACGTGACCTCGCGCTCGGTCTTGAGGGTCGTATTCTCGTGGCGCAACTGATCGACCTGACCGCGCAACTCGATCAACTCCTCGGACAAGTTGTGCGCGACGGCCTCCTGTCTTGCCAACGTCGACTGTAGGTCCAAAGCGCGCTTCGAAGCTTGCGCCAACTCATTCGTCTGCGTACCGTAGTTCTCGGTCAAGAGGCGTAGTCGCTCGGCGGTGTACTCGGCCTGCGCCCTCGACTTGGCCAGCTCGGTGCGCGTTGTCTGAGCCGCTTGTTGCGCGTCCTTGAGGTCGTCGCGCAGTCGTTGCGAGTCGATGGCGATCTCGTTCTTGTACGCGTCAAAGTTGGCCTGCACGTCCGCCAACAATCGATCCGAGTCGCCACCGGCAGCAGCACCGTTCGTCGCTCCTCCATCGATCGCGCCATGGCCATTGGTCTGATTCGCGAGCATCCGACGGAACATGTCGCGCTCCCTCGCAAAGCCTTCGATTTGGCGCTGCTGGTTCTCGATTTCTTCCTTCAGACCCAAAACGAGTTCGTGCGCCTCCTCGATGGCCTTGTTCTCCTCCCACTTGCGGCGGCCGAGCGCGTCGTCGTCGAGGCGTTCCATCTGCGAGCCCATCTCCCTCGTGATGCGCAACAACTTTTGGTTCTGTACCTGCAACTCGTTGATGCTCTTGAAAGTGACGAGGTGAGCGGCGACGATCGCATCGGTGGAGAGGTCGACTTCGGCGCGTTTGATGATCTCGTTCTCTTCCTCGTCGTCGTCGTCGGCCGAACCACCCGAGACGACCCCAGTGACGAGGGCGTTCTGTCGAGCAAGGGTGCGCACCTGCCGTCCCAAGTCACGCAGTTGGGCCTGGAGCATCGTGTTCTCCCGTTTAAGGTGTTCGAGGTCAAGACGAGTCGACGTCGCGCGTCGATCGCTCTGGTCCCGTTCGGACGAGACGAGCGCGAGTTGAGCGGCGAGTTGGGTCGCCTCTTCGGAGATGCGCTCGTATTCGATGCGTTGTTCCTTCATGAGCGGTGCCTACTCGTTTCGTTCCGACGTGCTTCGAGAGTCAGTTTCCTGTGATTGTTCCGGAGGATCGAGACAACGTACCCTTTCTTCAATGTCCATCAACACCTGCGCCAAGCACTCTTGCAACCGCTTGTTCTCGGTCCGTTCCGCGACGAGCTGCTCCTCCATGCGGATGTACTCGGCGTAGATCTGCGCGTAGCTGCGTCCACCCTTCTGGTTCGAGACGGCCATCTGCGCCGAAGGACTGAGCGCGAACCGACCGGGCGATCCCAAGCTGTCGTCTCCCGCACCGCCGGCGGAAGTGACGATCCCCCTCTCCAACGCGGCGCGCATCTCGACGAGCTTCGCCTCGAGCTCGTCGCACCTCTCGCGTTCCCTCTCCAACTCTTCCACTCTCGCGGCCTCTTCCTCTGCCAACCGTGCACGTTCCTCCAGAAGCGAAGCCTCGACATGTTCGATCCTCTTCTTTCTCTCGGCCTCGCGTCGATCCATCATTTCGACCAAGCGCTTCATCCCGGCCATCTCCAGCACGAACGAACCCTCATTCGCCTCTCGCTCCTGCTTGACCTGACTCAACTCGGCGGTCAACTGCGTGTAGCGTTCCTGCAAAGTCGCATGGGAGGCCTGCAAGGTCGTATGCGCGTTCCTCAACGCGGCTTCGTCCTCTTGCAGGGTCGCGAGCTGGTCGTTCAAGCGCGTGATCTGCACGTGCGTCGTGCGTCGTGTGGTGGCGTATTCGACTCGAACCCGGTCGAGTTCTTCGGAAAGGAACGCCTTGTCGGATTCGAGCGAGGTGACGGTCGATTGGAGGGATTGGGTCTTGAGCAGCGCGGAGCGGGCCGAGGTCGTTTGCTCGAGCAGAGCGGCTTCGAGTTCGGAATGGGAGGCTTGCAACGAGGTGTGCAACGCTCGAAGGGAAGCGAGGGACTCTGTCGACGATAGCGCCAAAGAAAAGAAGAAAAACGATCAGCTACTGCACGGTAAGGAATCCGTCGCGGGCGAGGACTGACCGGCCAGCTCGTTCTTCTCCGCCGCTTCCCTCTCGACGGCCTGCAACAACTCCCGCCTGACCGTCTCCGCCTGTTCGACCTGCTTCCTCCTCCCTTCCTGCCTCCCCTCGTCCTCCCCCTCCCTCTTCCTCCCCTCCTCCATCGCCTTGCGTAACTGCCCCACCTCCTGTTGCAACTGTTCCTCCCTCTTGCGTCCCTCGTGCACCTCGACCTTGCACCCATCCACCTCCGATCGCGCAAGCCGTAAAGCGTTATCGAGATCATGGATCGTAGCTTCGGCAACGAGTTGACGTTGACTGAATTCGGCTCGAAGGGAAGCGAGTTGCGAATCGAGTGAGAGTGAAGAAGCGGCTTCGTTCTCGTTCGAGGTCGAAGAAGGAGGAGGGGGTACGACTGCCGTCGAATCGTCGTCGTCGTCGTCGTCGGCGGGCATGGTCGCTGCTCCTCCACTCATATAGGGGGGCACAACTTGGAAGGTCCAAAGTGGTGGTCGTCGTGTTCCAACCTCAAAAAAGTGTCGATAGGATGGGGATCGTTCAACCCCGTCGTCGGTGGTGTGAGCCAAGCCGGGGCGCGTACGTGTGGTGTGGGTGTGTGGGGTGGGGAGCAAGCGAGGATCAAACAGGCGCGCGCTCGGGTCATCGCCGCCGGCAAACTATAGCCCGAAATAAATGATTAGTTCCAGGCCTAAATGCGCATTCCCGACTCTCGTCGCTCGGGCCTTCGATCTCGGCTCAGATCACCCATCTCACTGAAACGTCATCAGATATTTCATTCTCATCACCTCTACAGAAACACTCCAAAAACCCTACCTCCCCACCGTCCCTCCCAAACCCCCTACGACGACACCCCCTACGGCCTTGCCTTTAACAACCGATTTCCACACCATCGCCCCGGCGGCGAACAAGCCAACGACGCCCGCCGTCGCGTAGAGACAAGTCGTGAAACCGGCGTTGGCGGGTATGCCTAGTCCGAGGAGCGATCTCGACGAGTTGGCGTTCTTGCGGTTCGAGTTGGGGATCGAACTGAGCCTGGTTAAAAAACAAAGATCCAAAAACCGGCATTCATCGTCAGTCCAAAACCGCAAGCGACGGGGCCCTCCCACCCCCCCTCTCTGGTCTTGAAGAAGACCAACGTACGGATGCGTCGCGACGCTCGTGATCGTATGGAACAAATCCGCCAATTGCGCCTGCTTCACGCTCACGGCCACGGGGACCTGTAAGCCCAATTTGCGACAATACGTATCCGGTTGAACCTCGTGCCTCTGTTGCGCCAAATCGAGGTCGGATTTCGTCGCGACAAAGAGGGAGGGGTGGTCGTCCAGTTTGAATTGTTGCTGGACAAAAGGGCGCCCCCCCCCGAATAAGGTAAGGTATCAGTACCGGCTCGCCTGGTGAAAGCACACGTCCTCGAACGTACCCGTAAATTGGAGATGTAGGAAAACGAATTCGTATCCGACGAATCATAAACAAAGATCAACGCATCGGCCATCGCCAACTTCTTCGCCATCCTCAACATTTCCGACTCGTAATTCGAGCCAAACTCTTGCAACTGCGAATCACAACCCCGACCAGCGTGTTGTTCAGCCTCTCGCCACTTGCGATCGAAACGATGCCGATCCCGACTTGGCGACGAACGCAAAAACTCACCACCAAGTACTTTTCCCCGCCACCCCATTCCACACTACCGACGACGGTCTCGTTCCTCATCGTCGGTTCGTGTCTCTCCCTGAAGCCTTTCCCTACGAACGCCCTCAAAAGGTTCGTTTTACCACTACCCGCCGCTCCGAGCACGTAAGCGAGAAAGACGTTCCTCTGTACGGTCCCCTTCTTCCGATCCTGCTTCCTCGGGCGGGTGATGATCAAAGCCGAAGTCGGATCACTCGACTTTAACCCGGGCCCTATCCCACTCCCACCATTCGCGCCCGAATGAGAATACCCCAAATAGGCCAAATAGGCCAAGGTGACCCTAGGTTCCAATAGGGTGGTCATACTCCACTGCGCCAACCAACCTTGCAGCGTCACGTTCCCTCCATCGTTCGTGATCGTCGTACCGGGGAACCCATTCGCGAGCCAAGGGTTACCGGGTGACGTGGAGAAGAGGTCGTCCAATTCGCAAGCGGCCAACGCACCGTCGCGGTCCTTGTCGAACGTTTCGAAAATGTCGGTGAACCATTGGTAACCCTTGGGGGAAAGTTCGGCCGTACAATCCGCGGGGATGTCGAATCTGGTCCCCCCGAGTTGACCGGAAGCGCGAATCGGGGTTTCCGATCAGCTAAAGGGTTTTTTTCCCCCCCTTCGACTCGCCGGGTTGAATTGTTTCGATACTGACCTAGGATGCAAGAAGTCTTCCCTCAAACTGAGGTCCTCACCGTACCCAAACGTCCTCAACGCCTTCCACGTCGTCTCCAACCGTCCCTTTTGTATAAAGTACGTATGCAGATAGAGGAACCCTTCCTCGGTCAAAGCGTCGTCCACGATCGCCGGTTGATGATCGTCTTGCGTTCCTCGACTGACGACCTCTTTGATGCCCGCTAATTCTCGAGCTTGAAGAGGTGCGTCGAAGCATACGCGTTGAAAATCGTTCAGTTCGTCGTCAGAGAGGAGGCCGTCCTTGTTGATGTCGCAGAGTTTGAAGATGCGAGAGAGTGCGGCGACGCAAGCCGGTTTCAAAGTCTGTCCGTCCGGAGGAAGCGTTTCTTCAATCAGTCATCTCTCGACTGCGCTGCTCTCCGACGATCGAAACATTGATCCACTCACGTGCTCCCTCGTATCGTACAAGGGTGCTGTCGGATGGAGGACCGCGTTCTGGGCGAAATAAAAGCATTCACCGACGTTCAACGGCAACTTGGCCGAGCATTCGACGACCGTTTCAACCTCTTTGAACTCGTGCATGATCGGTACGCATTCGTCCTCGAGGGCCTCGTTCGTGACTTGGCCCGAACGGAGGTCGATCTTGTTGCCGATGAGGATCACGGGGACGTTGACGCCGAGCGAACGGATCGTCGGTAGCCAATAGGTCGGTACGCGATCGAACGAGGTGGGGTTGTCGATGGCGTCTGGACAAGTTGCAGGTCACACCAGTTGGGTTGAGTGTCCATACCGGTCAAAAAAGAAAATCCCGAACGGGGCCGACCACACTCACAAACGATAGCGACGACGTGAGCCTTGCGAATTTCGTTGACCAAATGAGCTCGGTCTTGTGATCGAGCTGAAGCGGAGATCGCACCCGGTCAAATTGCCGATCAGCGCAATCTGTCCGGGTCAACCCCCCCCCCCCCCCCCGGCACGCCACGCGCTGCTCACCGCTCTCGTGGGGCCAGACTGACGAGATGTATCGATGATGATGGTCGTGACCTGATGACCGGGCGTGACCGACGGAGGGATCGTCACTTCGGGTAGGACCGTGCGCGGCGCGAGCTTGACAAAGTGTTCCCTGTGGGAGAGGTGTGTTCTCTGAGCATCGATGCTGTATGATATACCTAAGAATCGACCGGCATCTTCCTCTGCCTAGCGCGCGATCCGACCCCAAGATTTGTTGGTAATGAAGCTGAAACTGACTTTATGAGCGAGCTGATCAAGGTCGACTTGCCGACGCCTTCATCGCCGACCAAGCAGACCCGGATGTCCCTCGTGCTGGCCATACCGGACCACGCCGAATGGGAGGCGCGTACGGGGAGAAAAGAGGGGAAAAGGAGGGGCGTGGAGAAGGGGGAGAGGGGGAGAGGGGGTGAGCGGGTGAGCGGGTGAGCGGGTGAGGGGTGAGGGTGATGAGCGGAGAAGGGAGAACAAAGTCGAGTTGCCGTTCAAGCTCAAGTGCAAGGAGGTCCGAGACGGTCAGAGCCGGCTCTGCCGTCCATTAGAAGCCGACAAGTCGAGCTAATGTCGAGCTAATGTCGAGCTCAAGTTGGGGGAAGCCGGTTCGACGCGCGTGCGATCTCGGCTGGCAGGTCTCGGCGCTCAGCAGCATTTACTCACTCGACTCGGTCCCTCACACGCCCGCCCACACTCACACCCCGACCACCGCCCCACTGCACCCGCACGCCACTCCAGCTCCCACCCCGCAAACGATGGTCCAGATCCAGGAAGTGACCAACGAAGACGCGTGGTCGGATGCGTCCTCGAACGCGTCGGACGACTCGCTCTCGGCCGCTCAACGACCCGGCGCCGCGCTCGACTCGGACGACGATCACGACGACGACGACGACGACGACCTCGACCTCACACCTTTTGACCCCTCCACCGAAACGTTTTCGAGTCGTTTCTACGCTCTCAAGGACATGATCCCCCCCTCCACCCGAGCCTCACTGCACACCTCCGCGTCCACTCTCCATTCCTGGGCCTGGAGTCTCGGTACTTGGGGAGGCAGTGCGGCGTGGATCGCGTGCACGAGTGCGATCTTGGTCGGTTTGCCCTTGATGTTGGCCATCGAGGGGGAGGCAGGTTTGGTGCAGCAGGAGTTGCAGTACATGGGGCAGCAGGTCAGTTTTTTGTTCTTTTTACTTTGCGCGAATGCGACCACGAAAACGAGATCTCGCCCACCCATCGGCAGATTGTCTGCTCTGCCCGGGAAAGACCCTGCTTATCGAATACGATCTATGATTAACATCCAATGTTCTCCCTCGACAGGCCGCGACACCGCAAGCGCAAACGCAATTCGCCCAACCGGCGCAACCGGGCCAGATCGTACCCCCCGGCTTTTAAACTACCACGTACTTTGATTGGGAAGCAAGACAGAACAGCAGCGAGTAGAACAAGCGATTAGGACAAGTTCACGTTGCTGTGAAAGACACGGCCGGAGCGGAGGAAGAGACGGGGGAATGCGTCGCAGGTCTCTTTTTTGTATCATAACGTCGGCTACGAACTGGCCCCTCATATTTTTGCTTGCAAACTCAATCTCACCACACATCCCCGATCATCCTTCTGCGCTGATAGCATGCCGAGTGGCGCTCGTCTCTGCTCCTCCGCTCTCTCCGGTGACGCCACTGCGACGCCCTTCGCAGCCGCAGCTCCAGTCAGCTCCAGTCAGCTCCAGTCAGCTCCAGTCAGCTCCAGTCAGCTCCAGTCAGCTCCAGTCTGCTCCAGTCTGCTCCAGTCTGCTCCGGTGGTGACTTGTCGCTCCGAGTCCCTGTCTCTCTACCTGTCACTGCTCGGGATAACATGTCCCTCCTCCGACCACGGATCCTGCCTCGTACCCTGCCCCGTACTCTGCCTTCCCGCGTCCCGTCCCGCACGCTCTGGACCTGTAGCACCTACCTCAGCGACTGCGCTGAGCCACTGCTCTCTGAACTAAAACGACGTCATCCCTCCCCGTCCACACCACCCTCCTGCGCCCCCTCGACGCTGTTCTGCCTCTCCAAATCGACCCCCTTTTCCTACCTATCCGAAATTCACAGCCACCTCACTTTGCAAGGGCATCGGGTCCTCGGCGCCCTGACCGAAACGCCGTGCATTCCCTCCTCCTCCAGTCGACCTCCCTACCCGTTCTCCCTCTCCCTAGCCACCTACACGCCCAGCTCTACCACCCAAACCAAAGCTCACGCCGTATACTCGACCCTCCTAGGCCGGCCCAACATCTCGCTCGGACGTGAACACAAATCGCCGCGCTCGCTGCATTCGGACGACCAGGACGAGTTGTCCGAAGCGGCCTTGCGCGCGTTCTTGACAGGCGAGCAGGGATGGAGTTTTGGGGTCAATAACTCGAGTACGAAGGCTGGTGAGGGGAAGGCGGAGGGGAAGAGGTGGGAAGGTTTGGAAGGGATCGAGTGAGTTGCTCTCTTTTCGAGCGTCGAGAAAGGAACCGATCGATCTCCCCCCACTTCTCAGCTGAGCATTCTCCCCACTTGACCCCTGTCCAGTCCCGCCCACGTCAAACAACTCATCTACATCACCTCGGATCGCTCCACACCCCTCCTTCAACTCCTCTCTACTACATACGCCAACACCCAAAAAGTGCGTTTTTCAAAACCGCGAAACCCCCCCACATGCCACTGAATATCCTTCCCTCACTTTCTCCGACACCCCACCCCCCCACAGCTCGGTCTAACCGCCTCTTCAACACCTTTCCACTCCCCCACGGGTCAACCGTTCACGCTCATCACACCCGATGGGGAACTACATTCGACGGGGGCAGTAGCGATAGCGATCGTCGACGAGACCGCTCAGACTGCCAAGCGCAAAGGCGTTCCAGTCGGTTACGAAGGTCTAGTCCCTTTCGGTCTGGGGGAGGACAACGCGTTCGAAGTGACTTCGTACGTTTCTCACAGAACACCACCAAAACTATCTAATATATACGGTACTGAACCTATCCTTCTACCCACAGTTCAAAAGGCAACATCATCCTCACCCTTTCGAGTCAAAACGCCGCTCGCCTCCTGCTCAACGCCGTCAACGCTCTCCAAGCATCCTCCTCCAACCCCTGCCACCCAAAACCCAAAACATGGTCCCTCTCCCAATCCGAAAAAGACCAACCCTTCTACGCCGCCGTATTCCCCACCAAACCTCCACCATCCCACCCTTCGGGGACGATCGACCTCTCCGCAGCTTCTTTCGTCTGTCGTTTAATGGCAGGGGATCCATCCCGAGGCGCGATGAGTTTGGATACGGAACGCGATTTAAAAAAGGGGGATTGGGTCGTCGTCAGTTTTCAAAAAAAAAGCTTTCCTTTTGATGTGTGGGCTGCAGCTGATGATCATGCATTGATTAACGCTCACGCAGTTCCTCCGACACGATCCCCTCATCCCATCTTTATCAAGCCGTACCCTCCCTTCCCCACTCTTCCAATTCCTCACCCTCCCCTCATCCGAAGACCTACCCAAAACCTCATCCCCCACCTCCACCTCCTCCCGAGTTCAAATCCTACCCCGTTTCCTAGCAGCTTCAGAGAACGGCGTGATCGTCCCCGCTTCTTCAATCAGTACGGGAGCCGGTACGGATTGGGTGTGTTCGATTGTGGGGAGTTGGATTGGGCTTGAAGAGGAATGAAAATGATCACAAAGAGTGGAGGAGGTGATTTAGCAGGATTCTATTTCTTGGTTCGGGTTTTTGAAGTGTTGTACTTTTTTGTCAAGGTGTGATTAGGGGTTACGTATGCGTTAAAGTAGAGACCATCACGGTCGAAATGCAGAGGAAGGACAGACACACGAACAAAAGACGGAAAGACGACACAAAAATGCTACAAGCGAGTATGACGAACTGATGGGAGAACAGGAACCCAAACACAAGCTTCAAATCCCGACCCAATGACCCTTCGACCCTTCAATCTCCTCCGTGAGCCGACCTCTTCCTCGGCGCCCCCGGCCCCTGCCCTACATCAAGCCCGCCCGATCCACGACCATTGATCTTGTTCTTCTCCGGCGTTACCTGTTCCTCATCCTTTCCCCCAACCGCGACCCTCGCCTCTAGACCTCCCACGTGAGGGTTAGGCAACTCGCCATCCTCATCCTCTTCAGGCTCCGTCTCGGTCTGCGGTTCCTCGCCGTCCGCAGGTGGTCGTTCGTCCGAAGAAAGGGGCCCTTCAGCTGGCACTTTCGACGTCGTCGTCAACTTGTTCTTCGCCTCCGCATCCTCACTAGTCTTGACTTGAGTCTTGACCTTGATCATTGCTGATCCATTCATCTTCGTCGTCGTCCCGTTCGTCGTCTTCTTCTTCGACGCCGCAAGAGCCCCAGCCTTAACGCGACCTGTCATCATCTTCTTACTCGCCGCCGCACCACCCGTCTTGGTCCTCGTCGTCGATTTTTTCACCGCCGGTTTCTTGACCATTCGTTCCTTGCGCTTCTTGGGATCCGTTTCGGACGAGGACCTAGCTCCTTGGAGGTGTTGAAGACCGGTTGCGGTCATCTTGTACGACGCTCCGATCTATTGATTGACGGGAAAGCCCCCCCGACCCCCCGCACCCCAACGACTCACGGTAACGTTGAATCATTCCCCGAACTTTCCCGCAATCGTTTAACCTACCTCTCGACCAACTCACCAATTGCAAAATCCCTTCATCAACCGCATGCTGTATAAAAAATATCCAGGGTATGAACTACCGAACAACTTAACCCCCCTCAAGCAACGCAGCGGGGATTCGACGAAGACCGTTGCCTTGCCCGCATTCACTGACAACTGACCTCTAAAGCCCTCTTGAGCGCGTTCTTGCAACCCGTTTTGGTCATATCGATCTCGTACGCTTCTTGAACGTATTTTTTGATCTTGACGTGAGCCAATTTGGTACTGAAAAAAACAAAAAAGAGGAAAGAAGAAGGTCCTCGCGCCTGTCAGCCGTTCGGTTCGGTTCGGCAGTCGCGTCAAAAGGCGCGCGATGTCAAAATCCAACGTCCGCCGCCGATCAGGTACTCACTGTCGATCCACATTCGCGAACGCTTCCTGTAGGACCAAAAACCAAAAACCAAAAACGAGATGTTGAGATCTTGCCCCCCCCCGCTCCCCCCCCCAAGTCAGTCAGCACCGAACCGATCGACCACGTCGCGTCGAAACCCGATTTCAAGTGGGGGCCCTGTAAGTTGTGGCACCCGCTTGATCGATCGGACTTGAACGTCATGGGGCGTGTGGCAAGACGACTCACATAAACCATGTCAGCGTAGGAGGGGTGATTCTTGACCATATCTTCGACAAAGTTGGATGTTGAGATGTTGAAGGTGAGGGGGTAAGATGAATCTGGTGGCGCTGAAACGCACAAAGAGACTCGGAGGGTGATGGGAAGAACGAGAGAGAGTCGCTTCCGCCCGACTCGGGCCGATTCGAGCCCCACCGCCCTCTCTGGTTGCACGGACCTCCTGTCGGCCACCGCGTGAGCCGAGGCGGAGGGAGGGCGCGTTGATCTCATCAAGGTCGCGGCGAAGTGGATCAAGTTGGTTGTTCCTGCACGGAAACGGGTGGAACTCGAAATTATTTTCATGTTGAGAGTCTTCAACCCAATTAATATGACCGCAGAGGTGATTCGGCGGAATTAGGAGACCAAGAGCCTCCTCCTCCCGAGATGCGAAAAAAGAACCGGCGGCGGCGTGACCGGCCCGACGAAACCGACGCGTGATCAACACGATGTGCCTCGCTCGTCCCCACCTCGCTTTGAAATCGAACCTGAACGAACGCTCGTGAAAATGTCCTCGGACGCGTGAATTTATTCGGCTCGAGGTGCAAGTTCAGCCTGAGCAGACCTTCCCATCGAACTCGGTCGAGCAGAGTCCCGGGCAGGTGGAGACGGTCGAGTCAGAATCACAATCCTTGGGAAACTTTCATGGATTTTATCATCTTAATTTTCTTTGTGGTGCATCGCATCGTGCGATGGAGTCGGTCAGTTGAAATCGTTTCTGTGAGATTCTCAAAGTACTTTAATTCTCTCTTATTTCCTTCTAGCATCATGGCCCCTGTGTCTCTTCCCTTATTCTCCTGCTTGACCCGGCTTTGCCGTCTATCTTCCGCATTCTGGCCAGACTCGCGCACTTGCTCTCAGCTAGCTGGCCCCGCGCGACTCTCTCTCTCCTGCTCAAGCAACTTCTTGGTCTGGTCTCCCTTGGTCCGTCGATCAGAGACTTACCACTGCTTGAGCAGGTCTGTGCGTTGCTTCTACCTCTCATAGTTTCGGCTTAGCAAAGGGGTTATCACCAGTCAGAGGCTGAAGAGCTGGTGTCGCGGCGGGAGCCGGAGATGTTCGCAACTCCGCACCTGCCGGCCTCTGATCTGATCTGCCAGCCGACCCCTCGATCATCGGCGCTTGGTAATAAACAGTGACATATGCAATAATTCACTGTTGTGTATGCGGTTCTTTTGGTGTGCCGTTGTTAATACGTAGGCGGCTTCTTCTCTTCGATTTCCTTTTTGCCCGAGTCACAAGTAGGCAGGAACAGAGCTCCGATGTAGCTCCTGACCGGCTTGCACTGGGCTAGCGATCCCCGCCGTGGAGAAGAAGCGCGTTCCCATGCAGAGGCGATGTATCTTCTCAAACTTACGTCTTTATGGGACGAGCTGGAATGCGGAATGAGACTTCACCCATTTTCGATATCGAGCTTGAAGACTCGGAGATCAGCCACAGGGCCGACCAGAGGCCGACAAGAGCCACAATAACCTATGACGGAGTCATGACTGACATGACTCGAGACAATAAATCGATGCCGGAGGGAGATGTGGTTGTGCCCGGTGAGCATCGTCGATCGATCGTCGCGATGGCGATGATCCGACTCGGCGCTAGAGTGCTTCCCTCGGCTAAATACCTTGTTTAGCCCGCCCGCAGCGAACTGCGGCGCTTGAGCCGAAGCGCTTTTGGCTCTCCTCCCGCTCAGTCCTCCCGCTCACTTCTCCTGTATCAACCCAAGCGCAGCGTCCCGTGTTCAACCCAGCATGGATCATAGAATGTATCGATACTTTGAGGCTGTGCTCGCTCGCATACTTCCCCCTCTCCACCGCAAGTACGGCCGATCCCAACTTCCAGTGGTCAGTCGCCGTCTCGTTGCGGTCAAATGTGCACGCCATATTACCGACTGCCTTGGCTGACCCCCTGATTAACCCTGATCTGTAGAAATCTACTGCCGGTGAGCTTCCACTTCGTCGAGCACGATCATCCAAGATGTTGTTGCTACAGTACGTCATGGGAATCCTTCCTTACGAGGTTTCGATCGAGAAGTGTGCCAAGTTCGGCAATGGATCTTCGGTTTCACCCGCTGCCGAAACGCTTGAAGTTGTACGTACAGACCCTCGCGGGTTCCGTTCGCCCGAGCCTATCGACTGTAGGCATTAGTCTGGGCTCCGATTGTTCAAGCGGATGCCATTACATTTCTTGCAAAGCGAACTGGCTGACCTCGGAACGATCGCACTCACTCGGAGCCTCCCCTCAGGTGAACATGTCCAATCTGCCGCGTTCAGCACATGCCTGGGTCCGTCTCATCCTCCCGATCTCCTGTCATCACACTCCTCTAACAACCAATTTTCGATTCTCCATTGCATGGCGCGCGTTACCTCCTTCGCTCGATCCCGCGCAGTGGGCACTCCAACTTCATCCCCCGCACACTGCAGTGCGATCCCTTTGAACACCTGTACCGCACGGTCTCGAACTTCGACTCCGCGATGGTCGATCAACATTGACATAGTCAAAGGTGAGTATTGGGTGTTTTTACTCTTTCCCTTTTTCATCTAGATGAAAAAAATATGGGTGTTTGAGCTAAATGAGTGCGCTCTCTGCACAGTCCTATCCTGACTGCGCAGTCCGAAACCGACGATTCTTGTTCGAGCACGGTCTCCTTCCTAGTCACTTTTCCAACGGCAGTCTCATGACCGATTGAGCCGAAGTGTGCTCGTGGACCTCGACGGGATGGTAGATCTGGGCAGTGCGTCTGCGGCGTCGGAACTTGCAGAAAGTGCAGTAGGTATTCGACTGTCTAGCATGGCCGGTTGAAGGTGACTGACGACTGCGCGACGATACTACGCAGGGCGTCTTGACTTTCCTGGCTAAGGGAGGACATCCGGAAGAAGGACGTCGCCAGGCTATGACACCCCATAGAGGGGTTGACTAACGTCCATCAGTTCTTGGTCTGCAAACCCCCCGGGGGGCCTAGCGGCTCAATAAATAGGCCGTGGGAGCTTGCCAGCTGTGGACGAAGTACAATCAGGGGACGTCGCAGATTGCCATACGCCAATTTAGCCCAATCCAGTGCATGCTTTTCGAGCAGATGGCGATCTGCGATGTTTCGTGATTGAATTTCGTCCACAGCGAGCAAGCTTTCAGCGACATGCTCATCGAGGCGGTAGGTCCTCCCGGACGCTTGCAGACCACGAACTGGTTGATGTTGGCCAACCCCTCTACGAGGTGCCAGACTGAATGAGGTGCTATCACCTGGCGACCTCCTTCGTCCGGATGTCCTGCCTTAGCTAGGAAGGCCAGGACTCCGTGCGTAGATAGTCGCGCAGTCGTCAGTCACCTTCAACCGGCCATGCTAGACAGTCGAATACCTACTGCACTTTCTGCAAGTTCCGACGCCGCAGACGCACTGCCCAGATCTACCATCCCGTCGAGGTCCACGAGCACACTTCGGCTCAATCGGTCATGAGACTGCCGTTGGAAAAGTGACTAGGAAGGAGACCGTGCTCGACCAAGATCCGTAGTCCTAGGTGATTTATGCAGGATTGTCTATTCTAGGTGACTTTGTAAGGCGCCAGAGTGAGAATTGATTTCATGCAAGGACAGCAACCTTGTTATCCCGAGAAAGAAGGATCGGAGGGTTGGAGAGCTACTAAGGAGACGGGAGTGGAAGCCCAGAACAGACCAAAGAAAAGAAAGGATGAGGACGCTCACGCTCGGAGAGGCGAGCTTGAGCTCAGCGCTGGGAAGGATTGAACCCATTTGTATTAGTTCCATCCTGAAACCCATACATCACACAAAACTCACTTGTGGTTTTGGTCGTGGTTGTGGGTAGCCTGGTGCACCGGTTGCTTAAGCGCGGACCTCGTCAGCAGCAGCGCGCCGGCGCTTCCAACGACCTCGACCAGCAGACCGGCGGCGAAAGTGACTGTCGAGCCATCCAGCATGACGAAAACCATGGTATCAATTGATACCACGATTACGAATGCGATGATGCAAGACCACATCGCTGTACACGAGTGTGTTGCGGATCGATTTATGAGGAGGTCAGTCAGGTCCGACAATCGAGGTTACGAGGGGAAATCGAAAGCCACCTACGGTTGGTTCGCACGATCGCAGCAGGCCGACTCCAAAACGGCCGGTCTTGCCACGGACGAAGTGCAGGGACTTGAGCGGGAAGAACAAGGCCCTGTTCCGGCTGCTGCTCTTCATCTCGATATTCTTCTTCGTATTCGTCGGCCGATGTTTGAGCTTGCTGCATGGTGTGTCAAAAAGGTGCAGTGAATGGTGAGAAGGCGACGATGGTCGGCACCTTGCGCGCCGCGCGCCGCGCGTCGCCCGGCCCCATCGTTCAGAGCAGAGCGCGCAGCATTCGGTCTCCCACGCGTCAGATGACCCGTTCCCGCCAGCAAAGCGTGTTTCACTGCTGATTTTCCAACACCTGGCCGATTATCCGTTTCGTTTACCTTGACCATACGGGCGAATAAAGCTGTTAATAGAGCCCTTGTGGGCTCGTGGCATCCGTTTCGAGCAGTCGAAGCTCAGCTTTTTCATCTACACCGTAGGCACTAGCATCTGGGGATGTACGAGCCATAATGCTGCGAGCACTCGGGTAATTCTGCTCGGTTGATCTCTCGTCGTGCCCGATCCTGCCCCAAGCTGTGCTTTCCGGGCGATTGGGTGGTGATCGATGACTATTGCCGAGCAACGGCTCCCCCCGATCGCTTCGTGCCAGGCCCGAGGCCGCTGCGCTCAACCGTCCTCGGAATGCTCGATGCTTGACGTGATAGCTTTGACCCTGGTCTTGAAGAGTGTTTTTAGTGATGATCAAAGTACCAACTACGAGACCCAACATCAATCCCTTGCATGATTTTACTTTTCCCGCGACGTCATTTGAGACTCCTGCTTTTTTGAGTTCACGGCCCCTGTTGCTCCTCCGATCGGCGATCTTTCGCCTCGGAGGTAGTCAATCGCCATGCCGATCAGAAGGTACAGGGCCTCGTTGCGCTCCGAACGATTTGTCATCATCATGAACGTAGACTTCGCACCCCGTGTAAAGCGCTGACTCGCAATGCTATCGCACGGTTATTCCAGCTCACCCGTTGAATCTGCCAGTCCAGGTTGAGGGTGAGGAAGTGGTTCTTGGCCTCTAGCACTCTATACTGTATAATTTTTTTCTGCATCTGAGTTGCCCTGTAACATCCGATTTTTGTCCTTGGCCATGTTGATGTTGACACCAACTCGAAAGGAACGTTGGGTGACTGCAAGTCTACCTGCGCCGTGAGATCCGTCGGAATCCGTCGGCCTTTGCCGCGGGTGGGCATTCTTCTGCTAGAAGAGAGGGACCTAGCCTGTTGGAATGTTCTGTCTATCCGCGGAGGCGCGATGTGGAAGATTAGACGAGGGAAACTTTGAATTATTTGCTTCCTCTCTCACCATGTGATGAATCTGAGAACGTCTTCGTGCACTCGCTACCACCGACACGTGCTAAACCTCCGGTGGGGTGCCTACTGTTCTTTTCGGCCTTTGCTGCAAGGATTTGACGCGCCGATCGAGCTCGCGCGCTCGGACCTCCCCTCCCCTCTCTCCCCTGCTGAGCTATAGCTGTGCCTCACACACACGCGCGCTCACAGGCGGTCACTCGCGCTGCACGTTCCCTTCAGGGTCTTCACTGCACCGTCGACGTCTCCACCAGCCTCTGCCGCTGCGTTTACCACCTGTTGATACGGGTGCGTTTCTCACTCCCAAGATCACCTCACAGTTGACGAAGTCGCTGACCGAGCGTTTCATCTTGCAGGACGTTTCTCAGCTAGCCCGAGCAGCCGCTAGCTCGTCTAAATCCTCGACGTGGCTCTGTCCAAGAGTAACTCGGGGTAAGTGTTATTGGTCACCCAAGCTTGTTGCACGGTGAACTTACCACTTCGATTCCTACAGTGATCTTGCTAGTCCTGTACGGGCAGTTAGTCGGTAGTCCTTGTTGGACCACTTATCTGACTCGCACCCCCTGCATCTCTCAGCAGTCCGTTGCAGAACCCCTTTGGCTTGAGACGCAGCCTCTGGCTGCCTCCGCCGCATTACAGAGATTCGCTTGTTCTTGCAAAGGTATGCTGAGACGAAGGTAGCTATCCCCACTCTTACCAGTTGCAGCCAACTGACATCACCCTGAGCTTGTTCTTGCAAAGCTCCGTCTGATTGATCCCACCCTCCATCCCTTGTCACTCGCGTGAAAACTACTTCATTCTTTCAAAAAAAATCTTCCTTTCTCTTCTTCGGTTCAGTCTGCCTTCCCATTACGTTCATTTCCGTTTCTTCTGGCTTCCATCTCGCTACACTCGCTGGGTTTCAATCTCGTCTTTCGTTGTCAGACGCCCTTGGATAGTTCGGTCTTGTTGAACAGTTGGACACACCGCTAGTTGTCCCTCATCCCGCTGCAACTTGACTCATTTTACCGCTACACGTCGCGCGAGCGGTTCAGGGAGTCGAAGATGGAAGTGGAACCGTAAAGTCGTTTTAAACAACGCGAGCTGAGCTGACTGGCCATGATCGGCTAGTAGCCTGGTGCTCCGGCGTGGCGGGATCCCTGCAGGGAAAGCAGACGCGATCGATCCTCTGTAAGGGAAGTTTGAAATCGATCTTGACGTGTGCTCAGTACACAAAGATACGTCACCACCATCTGCTTATCAAGGTCTACGTACTCGCTACCCATTTATCGTGTACTGCAGCACAGTCACCTCAAGTCATTAGATTGTCCGACGATGACCTCGCCCGACGCTTCGGATAAACTGCTGAGCTCGTCAAGCTAACCCAGATCGAATTACAATACACAAACACAATGAAGAGAGCTCAAACAGGGACTACGCGTTTCCCTTCCATCCTAGCAGCTGGGGCTCGGTGGCAGGGTCGGGGATGGCCCGATCCACCGCTCGAGGGAGGGAGCAGCGCAGGGACCCCAATGATCTCGGAGTCATCCGGAATGATCATCGCTCTCGTATCAACCGTATTCTCGAACTCGATATCCTCACTCCCGTCAAGCCGAATTCCACGCTCTAGTATCGTGAGAGGAAAGCAACGGGAGCCGGGTGAGCGTCTGTCCGGGTGACATAGACGCGGAGAGGCGTGGAGAAAACTCACTCCTCAGGTGTCGCAACTCGTCCTCGGTGAAAGCGCCAGTTTCGGGTACACGTAGTTCAGGAAAAAAAAAAAGATTGGGTAGGCGCGGAAGCCGCGGAAGGCTTGGAACCGAACATGAGCGCCCTGCGATCGCGCTCGATGGAAGGCAAGTCCGGCAAGCGCTCGTTGAGATTGTCGGATCGGCGAAGCGGCGGGTCGAGCTCGGGGTGGCGGGAGTTGTATTCCTTGATGTATAGCTCGCGGGTCCAGTGCAGAGCTGGAGAGGATAGAATAACAAATCACTCGTTTGAACGTCAATGGGGCTATTCTGGTCCGCCTTAGCAACGGGACTAAATTCGATACGCCACTCACCTATGCCCGTGTCTTGGATGATCTTATTCCTGTCGCTGCCAGCGCGGCTGCGTGTTGCCCATTGCTCGCGCCAAGCGATCCACATCTCGGACGAGAGAATGTTCCAACTTGACTGTTGGCGTAGCTGGGCATCCCTCTGTGCGTTGTACTGTGCCAAGGCGTCCTTATACGCGACCAGCTCGACCCAGGTTGCTTCGCCGACTGCTTGCCAGATCTGCTCACACTCCTTGTAGTAGAGGAGGGTGCAAAGCGGCAATTTCCAAAAAAAGGCTGCGAGACTGTAGGGGAAGAAAGGCTCGCGCTTGTCGAGTAGCATACGCAAGGAGATACCCATCTCGACTGTCGACCACGCCTACGATGGGACCGCGTTCGAAAGCCGGCTCGTCTCGTCGTACGTACGCCGTGGACGATCGGCGATGACACGTGATCGCGTGGTCGAACTTGCTGCTTCCCGGCGCGGCTGGTCAGTGTTTACAGTTCGAGTCCAGACAGATCGACCGAGCTCGTTCAGCGAGCTGAGTGTGTCGGCGAGGCTGAGATGGCCGTGTGGGAGGGACTCAGGAGGCCTGTGCCGAACGGGAATGCCGGTCGCGTGTGGACCGTAGCCAGGGGAGAAGTCTCAACTGGGAGGGACGACAGGTAATAGTCAGAGTCTCGTGAGTTGTGTGACTTCAGACAAGGAGCGCATTGGCGCGACCGGTCAAGCGTGGAGCGGCAACAAGTTGCTGGCAACTTGAATCTACTTTACTTGAATCCTTGAAGCTGCTTAACTGAGAATGCGGATTTGAATTTCAGCTAGCCTACTCAAACAGAGCGACTCTACTACTAATAGAGCGCTGGACCTCGATTGAGCACGAAAAGCTGAAATAATAGTAGCCAGAATGCTACTTGACGCTGACTTGAAACCTCTCAGCCAACCCCCACTTTGAAGCTACTTGAAAGTTGATGATGCCTGGACTCGGAGCGGCCCTGAGGCTTGCACTGACCGTGCCGGCTTGCGTCACCACAACCGGCGTCAGGAATCTCTGACTCGGGAGTTGATCAGG
Source organism: Microbotryum saponariae (assembly GCA_900102585.1). Classification (NCBI taxonomy): domain Eukaryota; kingdom Fungi; phylum Basidiomycota; class Microbotryomycetes; order Microbotryales; family Microbotryaceae; genus Microbotryum; species Microbotryum saponariae. Next base: position 1,578,887 of record FMWQ01000049.1, on the reverse strand, counting down.
CTTTTGCGCTCGGCCACCATCATCGTACGCGTGAAGGTGAAGGAATCGGGGGGTGCTCTGGTCCCGACTTCAAGTTGGATTGCTTTAAAGTGGGTTGGAATGACACACTTTTCGACTGAATCAATCACGTTTGGCTGTAACGGCTTTCTTACTTTTAAGAATGAAAAACCATACCTTCTGCCCACAGGAGCCCTCACCTTAGTCCGAACTTTCCCAGCATGTGCGGGTCACGATGTAGAAAATGTCGCGTAGAGGGTCTGGCAAGACATCTCAGAGCTAAGTGCAACAGTCGTCTCCTACTCCACAGTAGCCGTGCGGAAAAAAAGACTCCTCCACCAGACCAGATGCGTCGGTCAGCTCTGTCCCAAAGGACTCGAGAGCTCGACCCGCGACCGAAAGACTAGTTCTGTTCGAGGAGAGCGTGGTTGAAAGTTTACAGGTGGCCCAAGGAACGGGCATTCTCGTGCGGGTCGTCTCTCGTCTCCAAGCTTCCCGGAGCTCCCTTCCTCCCCTCCCGCAGCGCAGGGGCTCCCGCAAGAGATGAAGGGTGATGCGAATGGTCCTCGACACACGGGTATCTTTGCCAACACGCACTGCAATTTCATTCGAACGCTCACACTACGGAAACAGGACCCGTCCTGCTCTATCCCTGGGGACTCTAAGCGGTTCACTCTCTCACGCGTTCCTCTGCCCCATGCTCACGAGCAACGCATTCAAGTCCGAGGCCAACTGGCCGTGCGAGAATTCGCCGCTTGCCCAACGAGGATGGCGTCTTCGTCGACCGGCGCAGCCCACGAAGTGCGCTGCACACCCAGACCACAGTACTTGGCGACCGTCTGGACGAGCGTAGCCAGATCCTCCTTCCAAAACTCCTTGAAGGGCTCGAACAACTCTTGCGGTCCCCAAGGTGCTAAGAAGAGCATCGTCTTCGAGTCGACGGCGCCCCATTTCGAATTCCACAGCTGCCAAATGCTTCTGATCTCGTCCGAAAGCTCGCTCGAGTCGTCGGGGCCATTAGGCTGTATGAATACGGCAAACATGGTCACGTAGACGAGTGACTCGATATCATGCCATGGCTGGTGAAGAAACGTAGGTCGGCCTTTGTGCTCCTCCACCAGCTCCCGCGCGCGATATGCAAGCGTCCCCTGGCGTTGTCCGTCCCGTCGGCAATGATCAGCAACGATAGAGTGCGGCGGGCTTGGCAGACGCACCCTTGATCAATCGGGGAAAGACACTCACAACCTTTTTCTTGCATTCGGCTTCCCCCTCTGGCCCGTCCATGAACACCGCAGTGTCGTAATCGATCAACACGCCGTTGCCGTCAGATGCGACCATGACGTTCGGGGCAGATACATCCCGATGAAGGATATGAAGGCGGTAAAGGCTGTCTAGGCCTGCAGTGGATTGGGTGCCACCGTGATCAGCCAATGACGCATGGAAAACGTATCACAGAGGAAGATTGAGCGCCCATACCTCGAACGGCGCCCAAAATAACGCGCGTCAATGCTTCGGTCGAGTCGACGACGCAGATGGGTTCGAAGCAGTGCTCGTGGAACGTCATCTCCATCGCGCGCGGCTTGAGACCCGCCGCTCTGAGGGGGAGATTCGAGGGGAGGAAGTGGGGGACGACGACAAAGTCACTCTCGCGATACACGTCGACGGTGTTGGTGAGCCCTTGTCGATCCTCGGGTGACGCGTTGGCGATGGCGAGGCGGATGCGATCGTGTTCATCGCAGCGAGCTTCTTCGACGAATGAGACCGTCATCGCATACTCGACGTGCGCAGTCGAACCTTCGCCGCCTGTCGAAACGCGGAACGCCGAGGTGTGACGTCCAAAGATGGAGTCGGACTTGTAGAGTGTTTCGAGGAATCTGATGTCTTCGAGAGGAGGGGAGCCCGAGAGACGCTTGTCAAACAGCGGAACGCGAGATGGAAGCTCGCACGACGGAAACGAGAACGAGGCCGAATCCACACGGTCACGCAGTGAGGAGATGATGCCGAGCTCGCGATCGCTCAGGCTGAGCAGTCTCGCCAGAAAGGTTGCAAGGTCACCATTCGCTTCGGTACAGTAGATTGTGGGGCTGCAAAAACGACCGCTCGGAGTATGGAGGACCATCTCGAGGATGTTGTCACAGAGGAGGAACCCGAACGCGTGAGATCGAAGCGATTGCGAGACGAGCGCGGAAAGGGATTCTCGTAGGCGCTCAGGGCCGGACAATATATCCGAGTCGGAGTCGGATGGATCGACACTCGACGTCCTGCTAATTTCGGCAACGGCAGCAACTTGTGACCACGACCGCGTATCATCGTAGCCGTCCTTGTCGTCCGATGTCCAGGTAGCTACCAGGCTGGGGTCGGCCTCGAAGACTTCGCGAGTGAGGAGGACGACATCCGGGATAACCGAAGGATCATAAACTTGGACGCTTTGGTTGTCTTCTTGAAAGCTCAGCAAGCGACCTCGACTCTTCTGTTCACTCGGTGGTCAAACTTAGCTCGGGCACGTTCACCAGAGACCGATGGCCATCATGTGCCGGTGCCCTGCGCGCACTCACCAACCTCGGCTTTCCGTCTTCCCACACGATCTCTGGGACGACCGTCGTGTCAATGTCGTCGGTCAGCGGCGCGAGGAAAAAGTCCTCCAATCCCGCCCATTCGATCTCGTGGTCTCCGTCATGGCTCTCGCCCAGTGAGGAGCCGAGAGACCTGAGCCTAGTCACGCGACTGACACGCCGAGCATGGGGTGGAAGGTGTCGGTTGTGCCACTGGCTCGTACTGGCAGAGCCGAGGGGCGCTCGCTGTTCGTCACTGCATCGGGTCTCCCCGAGCTGAGCGTGGGGCATTATGCGTTAGTGAGGAGGCAAAGGTAGTTGTTGGGTACTGTACATGGGCAATGGCTCGTCAATGTTTGAAATCGAGACATGGCAATCGAAACTTGCCGTGACACGGCAGCGGCGCGTTGGCGTGATTCACATGAGGGTACTCTGACAAACTGGACTGGTCTAGGTGAGCAAAATTAGAGGCTACACGTTGATCTGGGATCGCGGATGTCGGTGGTGACTATGTAGTGTGCAGCGACGAAGCAACGATTGAGGCAAGAGGCCCAGCCGCGTCAAGGCGCGCCTGTCGAGCGCTGTCGAGCGGACCGGATCGATGATCTTCGTCACACCGGGTATGACGACAGCTGACGGTTGCCACTGCACTGGCAGGGTCCTCATTAGACAGGATAATCTCGCAGATATTAGAAATCTATCTAAAAAAATTGGGCTCAGTGCCCTTATATCTGCCATCTTAGTCAAATATCTTAGATTGGATTAAGATGAAATACAGCTAGTGGCTCGAGAAAGGATGGGGCTCGGGTGAGCTCTAGATCTCTCACGACCATCTATCAGCCAGGGCTAGGGTGACCCCACCAAATAGAGCAAGGTTTGAGCGAACATCCTGCAGGTGCTTGTTGGCCACTTCAAAGCAACGACGATGTTGCATAGGGGCCTCATCCCAGACGACCAGTTCACATAAACGCATCAGTTTTGCGAGATTGCCCTGCTTAGCTACGAGTCTGTCGACCACACCGCACCTTCAAGCGATGTGATGTTTAATCACAATACATTGCCTGTCGCCTCGCCGTCCAGTAGCCCGGATCACCAAGTAGCTGAGCTCTCGGAAGGTGGTGAAAGAAAGTAACCAAGAACACCTTACAGCTTGCATAGTGAACACATACACACATGTCGCAGTCTCGTCTGCATACAGCCCTTCTCGTCGTCCCATCGTTTCCAGCCTCGCGACTCCTCGGGGCGAGCGTCGAGCTCCACCCTCATTACTTCTTGAGCGCTTTCCGTCCTTCCTCCGTCTCATCCGCCGAGGAACGCACTTGCAAACCAAAGCAAAACATGATCGTCAGTAGTCCGTTTTTCCATCACCGACGTCCTCCCTACCCCACGGCGTAAAGGACTGACTGATGGTCAGTTTGCCGTGACTGATCGCCTGCGTCGCGATCGTCTTCTCCAAGCTGGTGTGGTGGGATGATGTATTCTTCTGTGCTCGATCATATCAAAAAAAGACTGTGAGCCGATCGACCACGTCATCGTGAGAAGAGAAATTGGTGGAAAACGTACTCGATGAACGATCGCCTGCGCCACGAGCGACTGCCTCTTCGGAGGGATCGTTCGAGCTGTACACACCAACCCATACACCTCACAAGTCAGCTCCACATACCAACAGCTATACTGATCACCACCAGAATCCTCGACGTCCCCCCTCCCTCGCCCGTCAAAGCCCCGATCACCTGACCCTTCCCCCGCGTCATTGAACATCCTCCAAGCGTGCAAAAGCGTGCAACGTACCACCTTTCTTCGGGTCCTTGTTCTGCAACTTCTTCTGCGTCGTCTTGGTCTTGGCTTTGGCCGGCGCTTTGGTCTTGAAGCCTTGTGCCATAGCGGTGTGGCGGGGCGTGCGTGATGGGAGGAGGTGGAGAGCGCCGTGCGAACGATCGCAGTGCTTCGCAAGACGTCAGCGGCCAAGTTCGCTCGCACGGACCCTCGCTCTGCTCGGTCACTGGGAATAAAATAGAATTTGTAGTTGCATTTGCGATGAGAAGGAAACGAAAAGAGACGAAAAAAGAATCGGGACAAGGAACATGAACAGAAAAGAAAAACTAAAGAGGAAGCACAACGGGAGTGGTCTAGCCTGGCACCATCATGGAGAGGGAGGGAGGGCAGGGCAGGCAGCAGCGATTGGTGAGGAAAGGATCCAACATCGAGCACGAATCGTCGATACAGAGCGAACAAAGAAAAGACCATCTCGAGTCTCCGATCAAGCGAGGTACTTGTACAGATCCCTCTGCCCGTCAACGCGCTCGAGGTACTCCTTGTCGATCAAGACGTCGATCGCCTTCTTCACGTCGCCGAGCTTGGGCTTGAACCGGGTCTGCAGCTGCGCGAGCGTCTCGTTGATCAACTGCTGGTGCTTCATCTCCTTGCGTGACTTCATCACTCGCACGATCGTCGCCTGGATCAGCATCTTGCGATCATCGTCGACGTGCTTCATCACGTCCGCGCTCTCCGTTTTCTGCTCGGCCTTGATCGGCGCGTTGAGGTTCACGCGGATCTTTTTCGACTTGAAGCCCAGGTTCAGCTCGTACATGTCGTCCTTGAGGTCGACAACGCGTTGCTTGACGAGCAGCTGCAGCACCGGCTTGAGCGCCTCGTCCTCCATCCCTGTTCCTAGCTTCAGGTCCTCGTACGACAGCGAGTCGCCGGAAGTGTTGAACTGGAGCAGCACGACGGTCTGGAACATGGACGTGACGAAAAAGTACTTCTGCCCCGTGTACAGTGTTCGCAGTCTGAGAGCAAACATTCCATGAATTCAGCTTCAATCTAACCAAGCATCAGCAGTCCCCTCTCGATCGGACTCACTCGTTTCGGCAGTGCTGCCACAGCCACGTCAACTTTCGACCGCTGTGCTTGCTCATGTAGTACCCGGTGAAACGATCGTAGACCTGCTGCAGCTCCGTCGGAAGCTTCACGCCAGTCGACGCCGCACCCAGAGGCCACGAAGAAGTGCCCAAGATGGAAACCTCAAAGTCAACTGTGAGCGTATAACTCGCTCTGCCTTCAGCATCGTGCAATATGGACCACGATTTTCAGAACAGTTTGTCCGACGCTCACCTCCCAATTCAGACGCATCATGGGTCTGTGACATCTTGTCCTTGAACTGGGCGTTCAGATCCTTGTTCAAGGCCATGTCCAGGAACATGCGTGTCAACTTGCTCGTGTATTCGAACCCGCAAGCGTCCTTAAGCCGGGTGATCATGCTCGATTCGGCGTCATCCGAGGCCGAGGTCGCTCGGATCAGTCGGTTCGACAGCATCTTGGTGTAGAACTTTTGGAAAACGTCCTTGTCTTCGATGTATTTGAAGACCGTCATCTGGTTTCGAGGAACAATGCGCCGAGTGAGTACGGTGCACCCGCATACCTTCAGGCCCTCAAACTCCCAAGGTCACTCACTGTCTCTGTCAAAGACTTTTCGAGATCGTCATCCTCGCTCGCCTTGTTACTCTTCTTCAACAAGCCATCAGCATGCTTGGCCAGCAATTCAGGACTCTTGTTCGCGTTCAAGCAAGCCTTGTTGCGATTCACGAACTCGCGGCACGCACGATCCAACGAGCCAACGAAGCCTTGGTCGCCTTTGAACGCTTTTTGGACGAGCTCGGCGTTGTTCGAGTGAACGGAGAGCAAGGCCTCGACGTAGGCTTTCGGTTCAACACCCTCAGCGGATTCGCCGACGACCTTCTCGACGCTAGCGAGACCGGCCTTCTTGACGTGCTGCTCGAAGCGTTCGCGTAGAGGGTCGAGTCCGTTGGGAATGCGCGAAAGGAGGAGGTACATGCGCTTGAGGTCGCCTTCCTGTTCTTGATCGAGGAGCTGTGGGCGGCATAACCGTGTTACGAGTCAGTGACCGAAACCTGTGTTTTCGAATGTCGACTCACACGTTGAAACTCTTCCTGCATCTTCCCTGCGTGGTTTTTGACGAGCACCTCTTCGCATTTCGACACGAGCTGTGAACTCCCCAAGACGTCAGTTTCTTCCTTGTCAAACCGAATGGACGGCACCCTTAACTCACCCCTTTCCTTGTCGAAGCATGCAAGTACAGATCAACCCTGTTCTCCTCCTCGGCGAGCCTCATCTCGGCCTTCTTCATGTATTCGGTGACCGAGTTGGCGCCGATGTACTGCTCCGATTCGGAGGTGTAGTACAGGTCTGTTGCGGCGAGGAATGGCCTCTCGAACGCGTCTTGGTACACCTCGAGATTTTGTTTGTTGGTGTCGCCCTCGTCCATGCCCAATGCGACTGTGTGTGACCGGGTGAGCATCAGCAGCTAGTTTAGTTCGCATGCTCACGCCTGCGCGGCATTCGTTTGACGACACCAGTCGCCGAAACGTACCCAATGAATCGACGACCTTCTTGACCAAGTCGGTCTGGATCGTCTCGCCGTTCCTCTGCTTCTCGATCAACTTGCTGACCGCGTTGGACAGCTTGTGGTTGTCCTGCACGTGGGTGTAGAAATGGTCGCGCCACTGCACGAGCGCGAGGATGTACACCTGGTACACGTTCTTCCTCCCTTCGTCCTTTTCCCGCTTGACCCAGTGGCGATTCAGGTACGTGAACAGGCGGTTGACGTAGGACGCTCCGGTGGTGTAACGGTCCCATTCGCGGGTGTAGTACACGAGCAGCGGTTCGTCGGTGAGCGGTTCGGCGGCGGCGCTGACTTGCTTGAGGTGCGAGACAAAGTATCGGTTCAGGTGCTTGTACAGATCGGATCCCATCAAGTTCGCTCCGCCTGTTCACAGGCAGGGTCAAAAAGGGGTGAGGAGGACGTAGGGCACTGCGTAGGCACGACGGGATGGACTGACTCCTTCCTCCACCTGTGCCGATACCGATCGTCTCGTTGACGCCACCCGAGTTCATGCGGCTGCTGGTACAATAGTTGTACGACACCGTGTAGAGCTGCGTTTTGGATGGAATGGGAAGGCCGAGTCAGCACTCCGAGGCGTGATCAGATCCGAGCTCGGACGAGATCAAAGGGAGGGAGGGAGCCGAGGGGAATGGCCGCGTTGGACTCACGTTCATGTACTGAGGGTAGCTCATGCCTTCGGAGAGCCTGGTCATGATTTGGTCTGTGCATGTGTAGAACGAGGGAGCGCGCATGAGCACCTGCGGGGGAACGGGGGAGCCAGATCGAGATCGGAATAGGAGACTGACCGACACCCTTCTCGAGCACCTGCCATGTTGCGTTGAGGTCTGAGCGCACACAAAGGTGATGGGAGTAAGTGTGGGATGCAGTGTGGGTGTGGTAGGCGTGGGTTGGGGCTGGGCTGGGGTGAGGACTGACCACGCGAGTCGGGGATCGCACTTGCAGCCGGCGCCACTGAGAGAGAGTAACGAAGGAGGTGGTCAGATTCCATCGATCGTTTGCTACAGCTCGCACCATCCGAACTGACTGATGAGGTAGGGGGGTCGACGCTAGCCCGCGACGGAGAAGATGAGGCAAGAGCGCGAGCACGGGCACGAGCACCGAGCTTCGACTTGACGCGCTGCGCTGGGCTAATCGTGGTTCTGGCCCAGATGTCAATACGAAAATTCAAAGGCTTAATATTTGGTTTGCACAGGTATGGGTGCTATTTCTCCAGTGCAATTTAGTACCTCGGGTTTCATATTCGGCACTTCACCACTGGAGATATGAATTGTTTGCTCAGCGTGGACCGACCTCACCGTCAACTTGGTGCCGTCGGCAAGGCGAATTTGCCCCTTTCACTTGGACGCCTCAACCGATCTGACCGACGCCTTTCAGCCGAGAAATAGAAACCGATATTCGCTCCCAAGTATGAGAGGATCACACTGAGCCAGAGTCTCCCACAAACCCCATTCTCCATGCCTGGTTTACGCATGATGTCGCAAATTGTCCACTCGTGTCTTTGCCTTGCTTCTTCAGGGTTCCCAACGAGAAGCGAAATTTGATACACGATCAGGTGAATGGCAAGCAAAGCTGAAAATTCTACACACTGACAAACGGATCCAAACACTTTTCCTGTTTCTTCTGTACAATCTTCTCCCGGAAGTTCTCCAAGTCCGCAACAAGCTGGTCATGAGAAAGCTCACCCGAGCCCCAGCCTGCCTCAAGGTGTGGCACCTCGGCCGCCTCGCCGTGTGTGAAAGCGGATGGTAAACCGAGGCCACAGTGGTTGGCGAGTATCGCGACAAGTTCGGGTATGTCCTCCCAGTGTTCCAAATACGGTTTCAGAAATTCCTGTCGATGCACCGGGGGTCGGATAAGCCCCTCTTTGGAAAGATAGGCCCACACATCCATATTCCAGAGCTTCCAAACGTCCTCGGCATCTTCGGCCATTCCACTCAAGTCGCCGCTCCCCTCGGGCCGATTGAAAATGACGAAGAGAATGACATAGACGAGCGACTCGATTTGGTGCCAAGGCTGAAGGGGTGTACGACTACTCTCTTCGAGGAGATACCTTGCGCGGAAAGCAAATGTGCCCTGTGGAGGAGTGAAGAGAGGGCTCTGGTTCAGCGGACTTGCACCGAAGCATTGCGGAGTCGAGGAGAGGCCTCACAACTCGTTCCATACGCGCAGCTTCTCCAAAAGGGCCGTCCATGAGAACGGCGAGATCGTAGTCGATCAATACACCCTCACCGTCGGGTCCGATCATGATATTGCCGGGTGAGACATCGCGATGCAGGATGCGCATTCGGTAAAGGCTGCGCAGACCTGCACCGAGGAATTTACTTATTCAGTTTCGCCATGAGTGGGATAACCTTGACCCAGGCGGGATCGCAACGAACCTTTGACCGCTCCCAGCACTGCTCGTGTCAGCGCTTCAATCGAGTCGACGGCCCAGATCGGCTCGAAGCAGCGCTCCTGAAAAGTGACCTCCATCGCCCTCGGCTTGAGCCCGCATTTTTCGGCGCATTTCTCGGCGTCTAGATCGCCTTTGAGGAAGTGGGGCACAAGGGTGAAGTGTTGTCGATGCACATCCACAAAGTTTGTGAGACCTTCGCGCTCGTGGGGTGATGCCGAGGCAATCATCTGCCGGATCTGATCATGTTCGTCGCAGCGCGCTTCTTCCACAAACGACACCGTCATTGCGTATTCGCGATTGTCACCTGGTCCGTCCCGGATCGCTCGGACTCGTGAAGCGGATGTCTGCAACCCGAGGACCTCTCCACTGCAAAAGACCGTCTTCTCAATCTCGATTGAGCCCATCGTGGGTACTTTGGCGAGGTGATGAGCGAAAGATGGCACCCGCGGTGGAAGCACAGCGGTCGGGAATGGCAGCGGCGGGCCATTGGGTCCTCCAGGCGAGGCGATCTTGCCGAGATCAATATCATTCAAGCTGAGAAGGCGCTCGAGGAACGTCGAGAGGTGCCCATTCGCTTCGTTGCATTCGATGTCGGACGAGTAGAACAGACCCGCTGGGGTGTGGAGGTAGAGGGTCAAGATCGAGCCGTCGAGCGTGAAGCCGAACGTGTGAGAGCGGATCGGTGACTCGGCAGCGAGCATGCGCAGGTGGTGTTTCAATCGCGTGGCTGGGAATACACACTCGTATTCGGAGGTGTCGTCGCTTTTCTTCATGCCACCCAGTACGCCAATCGCGGCAACTTGTTCCCAGTCGAGGACACCGTTCTCTCCATCATCGAGGTGATCCTGGGCCCAAGCCGAAGCGAGCTCAGGATTGGCATCGAAGGCTTGTCGCGACAGCACGACGAAATCGGGGAACTCGTTGCGGTCGTACAACTTGCGATCTTGGTCAAGAGGGGTTTTCACGAGTCTTCCTAGTGGTTCCTGTCCGACCCAGATTGTTGGTAGGTCAAGAACGCCGAAGAGCAGTAGAAGTAACATTACTTTGGAAGAGATGCTCACCAAATTTGCATCACCCAAATGCCACGTGATCTCCGGCGCCATCTGATTCATCGTTGACTCATCTTGGCCGAGATCCGCCACGGCCGGCGCGGGACCATTGCCACTGGAGATTGGGCTCAGAAAAAAGTCCTTCATTGGAGACCACTCGAATTCATAGCCTTGAAATCCGGTCAGGTCTTCCGAGCTGGAAGGGAACATCCATGTGCGCAGGACCCAAGGGAGTCGAGCGGTGAAAGAGCGAGTCGGAGGCGGCGAGGGCACAGGTGGCGGGACCTTTGGCGATGTGGTCGGCAATCCTGGTGGCGATCTCATCGCTGACCCTGCTGGCGAAGTAGAGGGTGATTCTGTGAAGGGCCCTTTCGGCGAGCCCATCGATGGAGCGGTAATTGCTTTCGTAGAGCCACGCGTTCGGCGAGATGCCGGCGAGGACGTGGTCGACGTGGGTGAGCTGGAATGCTGCAGTGCTGTGCGACATCTCGGGCGCGGTTTGCAGACGGTGACGCCCCGGCTCTGGACTGCCAACGTCCATGCATTTGTCGCCAGACTGCGCGCCAGCCATCGACAGAACACAAAGAGAAGAGCCGAAGGAAAGGGGAAGGACTCGTAGTAGGTGTAGACCAGCTGCAAAATTTGAGCGTGGCGGTATAGTTGTCAGTTTGTTCAGTTTGAAGTTTCGCGTGCTTTAGCCTGTGTCCGCGTAGACGACACTGGGATTATTGTGACAGCTCAACATGAGCAGCAGCAGTCGGGGGTCCCTATCAGGGCGAATGAGCTATGACCCACACGAAGAGGGCCCAGGACCGCAAGATCTTCAAATTCTCCAGGTGCACGGTGATCGATGTGCCGATGGTCGGCCCAACTGCCAAATCGTTGGCTCGCTCCATCCGTCTGCAGTGCGATGCCTCTCCGGTACCCATTACTCTTCCCCGCGGGGGAAGATGGCTTCCACCCCCAACATTCCTCTTTGCGGTTCAACCAAGCTAGGCCGCCCTTCGCCGGAAGACCGCTATGATGAGCATGAAGACGACGAGGAAGAAGACGAAGAGAATGATGATGGTGAACGTAAGCGTCTTACGGTCTCGTCCGAGTTGTTTGACATCGCGTCCAGCGCGGCCAAACCAGATCCCGATGAGTTTGTTAACGCCTGGGGTCAGTATCAATGTGAAGCTGGGTCAGCCCATGTCCTTCGACACGATCAAGGATCGCTGGGCTACTCTCCAATTAGGTCGTCAACTCGATCACTTGCTCACGTTCGACGGATCGCACCCGGCCTCGTTCCTGTATGCCGCCCTAGCCCTGATGTCTGAGACATCTTCAAAAAAGATCAATGCGAGTGAAGCGTATCTACAACACTTTCCCGGGTCGCCATGCGTGCTACGTCGAAAAGCTGGCCCCTTGTGGCTTGAGTACGATATTAGCGAATGGGCGAGCTTCTGGACTCACTTGACGAGGACATGTAGCGAGCGATACGGCGTCGGACAGCGTCATCATCGTCGAAGTTTCGGACTTGAGCCTGGAGGCCACTGTACTCACGGCCAAACACCGATGCCGTCGTCCCACCAGAGACCATTTGAAACACACGGCGAGTGCCTTCCCACTGTCAACTTCCAAGTTTTGGACCTCTTCCAAGGCCGAAATCGAGGCGATGGTCGCCTTCATGGAAGAGAAGAGGAAGGATAATTCTCTATTGAAACCTCCACTACCCTTGCCGATGTCGCTCGTGACGCTTACTCCCAGGTCTCGACTCAGACCGAGTCCAAGAAGCGCCCACTCGCCGAATCGAGTGAAAAATTCCACGACAACATCGCGAAACGTTCTCTTCTTAGCGTGGCTAAGCTCGACGCCCCTCCAGAAGGAGGGCTTAGTTGAGCTTACAGCGTGGCCAGCCTTCACACCTGTCGCGAATCATAAGACTTCGTCAGTCGCGCCTCAAACGACCAGGATTTTCGCTCGACACCACCCAACGACTTTCAGACGTTCGCGGCCAACTGATCCAGCACCCGTTCCGCGCTCCTCTGCATCGTTTGCGGATCGACATCCTTGGACCATCCACCCACCCAACTCTGCCACGAATTCGATCCGGAGGCCTTCACTCGTTCCTCGTCCGGAGCTTTATATCACGAATCCTCCAAACCCCAGGTGTGCTTTGCCTTCACCCGGTGACCAGTGCAGCTCGTCGGCCTAACTTTGAACCCTCTTTCAAAAACATTACAGTAGTGCGATTTGCAAATGGACATTGTAAACCTGATATAGGCTGCAAAAGGTGGTCTAAGAGCTCGGTGTAGCCACTCTGCGCCGGAAGGTTATTTATCCACTGCAGCTGGAGACCATTGGTGACTGACTGCACTGGCTGGTCGGGCCATTGTGCGCGCCAGCTATAATATCCAGCTGGCGATCAGCGGGATTGGGCCCAGCCAGGCCAGGCCTGGCCACTGCCTTGCCCTGCTTGGCCCTGCTACTACTGCCCTAGACTGCCCTGCTGCGCCCATAGACGCGTGCCGGCACACGCCGGCGCTCCAGCACTTCTTCGTCCCTGCCATCCGTCGTCGGGCCCGGCAGTCAGCCCTGCATAACTCAGCAGCCGCCTTCCTATCTTCGCGCGACTCACCTTTCTATTGTAGGTCCTCTTTCCCGTTCGCTGCTGATATTGACAAGATGCGATACCGCTGGCCCTGCTGTGGAGACAGGAATCGGCACGCAAGGGCCAACAGACTGAACTGACCAGTACTTTCTTCGTGCGGATGCCCTGCAGCTCTGTACCTACTGCTCTCCACCTCTTATTTCTGGTCCACCTTTCTTCCCTTAGTGGCGTGTCATGACTAGCCCGCAGTCCGCCGGCAAAGGCTCCGCTCACGCCGACGTGGGAGGTGCACAGCCTCCCGGATCCCCGCCTGCCGGGGGCGCCGTCGCACAGGAGCATTTCGGCTCACCTACCTCGACCACGTCGTCGGCCGCATCTCGCCGATCAGATGGCTCCACGAAAGCATCTACTACTTCATCGACAGGTTCACTGAAGGGGTGGCCCACAGAATCACCGATCCCGTCGCCGTCGTCGTCCCCACCGAAACCTCTGGCTTACTCATTTGCCGCACGACGGCCTTGGGTTTTACGCACCTGGATGTTCCCTTCTAGCTCGGAGGACAACACTGGTTTCCGCGGCCATGAAATCAAGTGGCCTCCGCTGGAGGACTTTTTTTTCGACCCCGACGTTGATGCCCGGGCGGCGCGCCTCGGCGAGTCTGAGTCAACGATAACCAAGCCGGCTCCCGGAATCACGTGGCATTCAGGCGAACCTGTATGGGTGAGTGAACTTTTTGATGCGCCGCCAATCCTAATCTATGACAATGATTCACTCTGACGTGTCACAGGAGCCGCAAGGACGACTCGTCAAAACCGCTCTCCGCCAGGAGAGCGACCTGTACGATCCCGCCGAGCTTCCCGATTTCGTCGTGCTCTCGCGCCAATCCTTCGGCGCCAATCCCGAGCTCGCTGCCGCTTGGGCCCACGACCACATTGACGATGGGGCAGATGTTCTTCGAGACTGGGAACAGGTCGCAGCGGTTGGCGTACTGGGTGGCATGAAGAAAAGCGACGACACCTCCGAATACGAGTGTGTATTCCCCGCCACGCGATTGAAACACCACCTGCGCATGCTCGCTGCCGAGTCACCGATCCGCTCCCACACGTTCGGCTTCACGCTCGACGGCTCGATCTTGACCCTCTACCTTCACACCCCATCTGGTTTGTTCTACTCGTCCGATATCGAATGCACCGAAGCGAATGGGCACCTCTCGACGTTCATCGAGCGCCTTCTCAGCTTGAATGATATTGACCTCGGCAAGATTGCCTCGCCTGGAGGACCCGACGGCCCGCCGCTGCCATTCCCGACGGCTGTGCTTCCACCGCGGGTGCCATCTTTCGCTCGTCACCTCGCCAAAGTACCCACGATGGGCTCAATCGAGATTGAGAAGACGGTCTTTTGCAGTGGAGAGGTCCTCGGCTTGCAGAAATCCGCTTCACGAGTCCGAGCGATCCGGGACGAACCAGGCGACAATCGCGAATACGCAATGACGGTGTCGTTCGTGGAAGAAGCGCGCTGCAACGAACACGATCAGATCCGGCAGATGATTGCCTCGGCATCACCCCACGAGCGCGAAGGTCTCACAAACTTTGTGGATGTGCATCGACAACACTTCACCCTTGTGCCCCACTTCCTCAAAGGCGATCTGGACGCCGAGGAATGCGCCGAAAAAACCGGGCTCAAGCCAAGGGCGATGGAGGTCACTTTTCAGGAGCGCTGCTTCGAGCCCATCTGGGCCGTCGACTCGATTGAAGCGCTGACACGAGCAGTGCTGGGAGCGGTCAAAGGTTCGTTGCGATCCCGCCTGGGTCAAGGTTATCCCACTCATGGCGAAACTGAATAAGTAAATTCCTCGGTGCAGGTCTGCGCAGCCTTTACCGAATGCGCATCCTGCATCGCGATGTCTCACCCGGCAATATCATGATCGGACCCGACGGTGAGGGTGTATTGATCGACTACGACCTCGCCATACTCATGGACGGCCCTGTTGGAGAAGCTGCGCGTATGGAACGAGTTGTGAGGCCTCTCCTCGACTCCGCAATGCTTCGGTGCAAGTCCGCTGAACCAGAGCTTTCTTTTCACTCCTCCACAGGGCACATTCGCGTTTCGTGCCAGGTATCTCCTCAAAGCGAGTAGTCGTACACCCCTTCAACCTTGGCACCAGATCGAGTCGCTCGTCTATGTCATTCTCTTCGTCGTTTTCAATCGGCCCGGGGGGAGTGGCGACTTGAGCGGAATGCCCGAAGATGCCAAGCACGTTTGGAAGCTCTGGAACCAGGATCCGTCGTTGGCCTTTCTCTGCAAGGAGGGGCTCATCGGAGCCCCAGCGCATCGACAGGAATTTTTGAAACCGTATTTGGAACACTGGGAGGATCTACCCGAGCTTGTCGCGCTAGTCGCCAACCACTGTGGCCTCGGTTTACCATCCGCTTTCACACATGGCGAGGCGGCCGAGGTGTCACACCTTGAGGCGGGCTGGGGCTCAGGTGAGCTTTCTCATGACCAGCTTGTTGCGGATTTGGAGAACTTCCGGGAGAAGATTGTACAGAAGAAACAGGGAAAGTCTCTGGATCATTTTGTCAGTGTGTAGAATTTTCAGTTTTGCATGCCATTCACCTGATCGTGTATCAAATTTCGGTTCTCGTTGGGACCCCTGAAGAAGCAAGGCAAAGACACGAGTGGACAATTTGCGACATTATGTGTAAACCAGGCATGGAGAATGAGGTTTGTGTGAGAACATCATATCCTCTGGCTCGGTGTGGTCCTCTCATACTTGGGAGCGAGCATCGGTCTCTATTTCTCGGCTAAAAGGCGTCGGTCAGATCGGTTGAGGCGTCCAAGTACTTGGTGGCGATCGCGAATCCGCGATGACCGCTCTTTCGAAAGGACTTGCTGTGTCGAATATGACGAATCCGTATGGCTATCGCGTCGGCGTCACCCGAGGAGCGCGAAGGTCTTACAAAATTTGTGGATGTAAATCAAGCGACTTCGAATTCGTCGCCTGCTTCCTCTCGGAACTGAAAAAGGTGGGTTCAAGCCGAGGGCGATGGAGTTGATTAGGAGCGCTGTTCGAGTGAATCTGGAGCATCGAGTCGACTGAGCCGCTCATTCGAGTCCCTATTGGGAAGAGGTTGAAGTTGGGTATTTGCTCACGCTCTGCCCCATTTCGTCCCAATCAGGCAAATTCGATATCTGATGTCGGATCAGCTTCCTTCCCTCAGGCTTGCGCAATCTTTCCCGAATGCGCATCCTGCGTCGCGATGTCTCAACCGTAAACATCATGGTCCGACCGGATGGCGAAGACGTGTCTATCGATCATGACCTCGCAGTATTCATGGACGGCCTCTCCGGCGAAGAAGCAAGTGCGTATCGAGGTGTAAGTCCTCTTATCATTCCCGAAAGTCTGTTGTTGTTGCAGAAGGGTCTCTGGTTCCTTGGCGTCGATAGATGACCTAATGTGAGATAGTGGGTCGCTAAAGGTCAATCGACTGTAACAGAGCGAATGGACGAGGTGTGATATCGAGTGCGTGGTGGAGAAGAGAGAAACACAGCTAGGCCAAAAGACGCAATCTCATGTAGACAACCAGCCGCCTCTGCCGCCTCTACCGGACGCCGCACAACACCCGCGCGCCACTGCAAGTCCCTCTGGACCGCCGACCCTACTAATTTCCCAAAACAACGACCATCTCAATTTGAAGATCTGCTTCTCGAGATTGTTCAGAGGAGAAAGGAACGATCACAACATTTGTCTCGCCGTGGATAGATCTTAAAAATTTGAATTTCATTGATCTCATCGGGTCTCCAACGTTTGCTTCTTGTTCCGGATCCCCTTTTAGTGTTGTTTGTCGTTCAGACTCGTTGACCCTTTTCGTCGCTGCCGATTCGAAGCAGGTTCGAGTCAATGCGGGCATCGACAACAGCGCCCACGCCTCCCCCGTCACTTCGAGCTCGCTCTGCTTGTGCACGCCACAGTGGCAGTGGGCAGGAGGCATCTTTTTCCAGTCTGACGATCGCGATTGACAATCGAGATGGGGTCACCCGAAAGGACGCGATGCAGCCAGCATTCTCGATGGACCACAGTTCGTGGGCGGTTGCGCGCCCCGCACAACATCACTGGAGAAGAGTTCTGCATTAGCTCGAGTTATTGGACACTTGGGCGCCACTGCTTGCGAGAGACCATTCGACGCCGGCCGTCCCATCACTAGACGCCTTGCCAGCACGTATCCACCCGCGCCATTAGCACCAGCGGCACCAGGACCGTCCTCGCTTTTACCCCGCACTTCAACACTTCATCGTCGGACTCCTTAGTCGGACTTGCACTTCGACACCTCATCCGATTCCGAACGGGCAGGAGCCTCTGACCTGGGAACTTCAAGGCACACAGCCTGGTGTTCGCTGGGTCGCAGTTGATCTTCCCTCTTCGTAGCTCTGTTCTTTCTCTTTCTCCTTCGGTTGCTCTCGTTACCCTTGGGCTTCAATCTCGTCACCCTTGTGCTTCAACACACTTGATCAGATCACCTCCATCCTCGTACTTCATCATACATCCCAACAGTCAACAGAGTGCTATCCTATCTGCATAGGTGCGTGTAGGATAAACTTCCGACCGATCCTCATCCCCCTCTGGTCTTGAATCTGATAGCGTCGGACAACATTCTTCATCATCCGAGTCATCAACAAGAACAGCAATACGTCAATGCCGTCCTTCCTCTCTGAAATTGATGTATGTATGTGAAACAATATCAATGCAGCTGGAGGTTTGGAACACTGGAAACTACACCTTTTTTGAGGTATCTTGTGGCACCAATATGACCAACAGCATCTGTAATTCATCGATCACAGCATCAAGTAAACGAGCGGCACCATCGCGGCCTCCCCACTGAGCACCCATCACTGTTTCCTCCTCGCGTATTGTCAGGCAGTCGCTAACTTGGCCTAAGCCACAGTATTTCGCCATAACAGCAACCAATCTAGGGAGATCGGTCCAGAATGTGGTGTACTGGTTGAGGATTGATTCAAGCAGTTGTGGTTTTCGAAAGATGTAACCCTTCGACATGGGCAATTCGGCATCTTCTGTATCCCATAATGCCCACAACTTCTGATCCTCTTGTGACATTCGTTGCGGGCTTATTGGCCCTGACGGACGGCTTGCGACGATGTAAAGAACAGTGAAGACAACTTGTTCGATAACGTGCCAAACCTCCTGCTTGATCCTAGGCTTGTTGCAAGATCTCGGCAGTGTCGGAAGGATCGCCCGGGCCATTGTTGCCAGTGTGCCCTGCACATGCGGCACAAATAAAGTCAGGAGAGGCAGAAATAAGGCATACTTAAGAAATTACACTTACTACTGCTTCAAGACGGTCTTGCTCGGACAACGGATCATCCAAGAAGCAAGGCCAGTTGGAGAGCGTCAAACAGCCTGTGCCGTCGGCGGTGATGCCGATGTTATCGACTGAAATGTCCAGATTCAGTATATTGAGCCTGTAAAGAGTGCGCACGCCTGTGTTGGGCCATACCACTAATGGTTGAATCAGTTCTTACTCTTCTGTAATTAGAAGAGCGAGGGTCACTACGTACCTTTGAATACGTCTACAATTATCCGAGTCAAGTGCTTCGTAGACTGAGCTTGCATAATCGACTCGAAAAGCTCATCATACTTGACGTATTGAATCGCTCTCGGCACAGTTCCACATCACGCATCACCACCGCCCACAGCGACCGGAGCGCTGCGATAGGCTTGAGGATCCCGAAAGATCATATCTACCACCGCGAGACCCTCCCGCTCGTGTGGCTGCAGAGAATGCACTCGTTTCAGGAGTTCATGTGTCCTCTCGGCTAGATCTTGGTCGACGAGCGAGAAGACGACGGAGTGCTCCGGTGAGCCACCAAACGAAGCTTGGCTAGTACCCGTCTCAACGTTGTTGAAGACTCCGGAATAGCAAATAGCTCGGGGCCCGGTCATTGCATCATCGTTGCGGTGGGTCGGTTGCCACAGACAAACTCCTTGATGTTTTGGTCTTGGGCTCGAGAAAGTTGTGCTGGGGCGCTCGTATGTGATGGGCGGTAGGGTGTCCACTGTGATGGGATAGCTTGGGCCAGAAGCGATGACGCCGAGGTCGAGCTCGGGAGCGACAACGAGTCGGACCAAGAATCTCAAAAGGGTTTTGTAGCCGTTTGTTTTCGAACAGTCAAACTCGTTTGTCTTGAAGACGCCGCTTGCCGAGTGGATAAGAACGCGGAACTGCGATCCCACCAGCGTGAAGCCGTACGTGAATTCACGCAGAGCATTTGCTAATTTCAGACGATAGAACCTCCGCACACTCTGCCAAACGGCAGAGCCTCCTTTGTTCCCCTTTTTCAATTCTCCAGGCGCGAGTACGTGATTCAGTTGGCGAAGATCTTCCGGACGCTTGCCTAACCGAATCCCCTCCCTCCTCCATTCATCATCTGACATTGCCCAGACCCTCTCGATTGGCTCCGTCGACGCAAAGGAGAAGAGAGCGACCGCGTCCGGTGCGTGATCGTCGTGAGGGAGCTGGCCGGCCGAGGTCGGAACGACGATGTTCAAAAAACCACTTGCAACGATATGACGTATAGCCGGACCCTGTTGCGCCAGCAGAAGATTCATTTATTAAGCAATGTATTGGGTAACTTGTATTGTGCAACGACATAGCAGACTCACAACCGCATTGATTTGGGCAAAGAGGTCTTTCATCGGCTCTTCCTCCCCCCAAGTACCCGAAAAGGCGACATGCTCGACCAAGTCGTCTAACTCGGGAGCTGGAGTTGCCACAAACATGTGCAGGTTTCGCGAGAACTCAATACGACCGCCCAGCTCCTGCCTAAGTCGGTCATGGATGACCTCCTTGCGGTTGGTGTAGATGCCGGGAGCAATGCTCCTTGAGTACTTCAAGTTGACGGGAGCATCGTTGGGCTTCACTGCTCTCAAAAAGCTCCGTCAGAGTCCTGAATGGTGTAGCGGGTTTCGAATACAAAAAATGTCTCATTCACACTCACTGATAACTCTGGTGCCTGCGTGAAAGACCAGACCGTGGGAGATTGCGCTTGTAGCGGACAGCGAGGAGGAAAAACAGCTGCGAGATGCCTCCCGGCGTGGGATAGGTCGGGCGTGTGTGGGCTGAATGAGGACAAAAGGCGACAGCGCAGACTGGAGCACAGAATGTGATGGCAAGTGTACCGAAGAAAATATGCGAATGGCAGGGTGTACGTGGTGCACCGAGACGTGTAGTTGGCGGCAAGAGCGTGAAAGGTGAGCTTGCCTCAACGTTGCATCAACCTCTACTTCGGTCACCGAGGACGGGCGACGCGCGTAATCGCAGACGATGCGATAGGACGCGATTATGACTTGTGGGCGGGTCACCGGCCGTCACTTCACCAGCTCGCAGGTCGCAGTGCCAAGGGTTCTCATAGGACCAGAATACCGGAGGATCGGATTAGATCCGTTTTTTTTCCCATCTCGCGTTGATCGATCCTTTCTTGATCCCATCCAGAAAGATCAATTTGATCTGAGACATTCAGCTGCCTTATATTGCGACAGATATCACCTCAGGCGTACCTTCAAAGATACAGTGTAGACCGCGCGCGCGAGCGCGCCAAAAACTTCGATCCTCAGCGGCTTTCGCACTGGGGTTGGTCGCCCAATACCGCGGTAGCCAGGACTCCACATCCCGGGGCCGTCAAGGGGACAGCAGTGTGTGTAGTCCAGCTACGAGATTGTTGCAATGGGTCCAATCCCCTAAAAATACTTCCCAAGCTGCCACGTGATGCCACTTCGAATAAATTCGTCTTGTCAGAGTCTCGATGGCCTCCGAGCTGAGTCTGCGGCCCTGCCAGGAACTTTACCACGCGCGCTTCAGAACAATCTAGAGCAATTCAGAGCCGATTAAATAACCAGCAGTGGGAACCCGTTAAAGTAACGGGAGGACGAAGTTCAAATAGCAGGAGAATTGAACAGTCTACAAAAAGTCACGTGAGAAGAATCAAACGGTTTACATGGTCTCAGTGGAGGTAAAAGACACAATACGAAGTACAGCATAGAAACTATTCTCCATTCATTGCCCTGAGAACAGAGCGGAATACTGGGTTTGGGGTCACGAACCCTGCGGCTGCCGTTCGATCGACGGCAGGTAGGTCGTCGTCATCATCGGCGGGGTCGCGAGAGGGCAGTAGCACCTTAATTCGATCAATACTCATGGCTCGAGACAATGCCACATACAGCTGCCCATGAGTGAAGACGGGATGTAGGGAGAGATCGACGCCAACACGATCAAGTGATTGACCTTGGGCGTTGTTGATCGTCATGGCCAAGGCAACGCGAAGCGGGAATTGGAGCCGGCGCATAGTGAAACCAAGTTGGCGACTGCTATTCGCATTTGTCTCAAGTCGCACGCGAGGGATGAAGACCGTGGTGCCCGCTCGATCTCCGGTCAAGATGATGGCTTGAATGACTCGCGATCTTGCGTGCGACACGATCAGGCGGGTACCGTTGCAGAGGCCCGCGTCTGGGTCCAAATTGCGAAGCAGAACGACCGGGATTCCTTCCTTGAGACGCAAGTGATGCGCCGGGAAGTTGGATGGGTTGACTGAATGTAGATACTCTGGCGAAATCAATTCAGGCGCCATTCCACCCCCAGCTCGGCTTGTATACATGTAAGGATATATCCTTACACATGAGTTAAGGTCAATACACAACCAAATCTGTTCATCTTGATATTGTAACATCAACATATACCTATTTCTGAATGGTGTCTGCAAGGACTACATGATAGCACGTGTATTGCAAGACTTGTAGTGATTCAAAATTTCTGTGTCCTTACCGCACCTCCCGTATCCTTACCGCACCCTCGTATCCTTACATGTGTCGACATGTGTAAGGATACGCGCGCGCGCGCACGTGACATGCGTAAGGATACGCCCGCGCGCGCACGTGACATGTGTAAGGATACGCCCGCGCGCGCACGTGCCATGTGGAACGACAGGAGGCGCACTCAGCTCGAAGCCTTCGTTCACATTTGTTCACCTAATTGTCCCCACACCGCCCATCGACGTCAACACCGTGGCACTGTTTGACTTTTGCGAACCAGCCAATTGCGACCTCCAGCTTTGTGCCAGCAGGCACGGACTCAAATCTTTCATCAATGAGATTGCGGAACCGCCAACTTCCCGACCGTGACGCCGGGCCCTGGGCTCGGACTCGTTCTGGAGCTGGAGACCGGCCCCAATGGCGGACTCCCAAGTCGAGATTCAAAGTCCCAAGCATCAAACGCCAATCAACGGTAGGAACCAATCGTCGAATCAGGAAAGGAAACGGCCAGTCGGTCCCCGAGTCGGCAAACTCAGCGCATCCTCAGGACGATTCTGGCGACCTTGAAGCTGAAGCATTGACCTGCACGGTGTCCGCGCCGCGGCTATCGAAATCCCCGACTCCAACAGGAGATTCTCCTATCTCCGATCGTACAAGCGACTTGCCTAATTGCATCAAGTCCGCAGAGGACTGCGAGGAGAATTATGACAATTATGTGGACGATAAGCACAACGATCACAAGGACGACCGTGACAATGACTCACCTTGTTCCACTCGGCTCGCCCACGACACTCCCTTCCACCACACCATCAAGCACGAGAAGTCAACAATGCCCCTCCTGTGCTCCCAGAACAACGATCCCGGTTGGCCGTCGCTGCGCAGTCAAAGCAGTGTTGAGAGTGTGAATTCCGCTTCTACCCTCCAAGTCGGCTCACTTTCACCAGCATTAGCTCCGAACCTCTCCAGTCTAAGCGTTTCACAACCCAAGGCTATTCCAAAGGACAGCTCCATTCTTCCCAAGCATCAACATACGACTCTTGAGCTTGAAGGTACGCCACATGTGTTGTCTAGATGGTAGGCCATCGGTAACAAGGCGAGGCGCGCGCCCGGAGGCTCGATTGGTTTTAAGGCAGTGGATTAAACTTAGTGTCTGAGTGGATTATAGTCTTGCGCGTGGGCCTATGCCTTCGCAAAGCGGACTCCCTTGTTTATCTTTTCTTTAATCACTTGTTCCTTGACTATCGGTTCTGACACTGCGCTGCGTATCATCCTGTCGCTGCCACCTGTATAGGTTAGTTGCAATACTTCAATCACTTGTTCCGCAACTATCGGTGTGATCAACATCAACAATATGTACCCGGAACATTCACTGGCCCCAGCTGAGCTACGCTTCGGTGTTTCGGACCAAATGTCAGAGATGGTCTGGCGCCTTCGGTCAGGAGTGTACAACATCAACAATTCACATTTCGTTACGAACGCGACGGTTGGATACGGACAAGAGGCCACATGCTATCATTTCGACGCAATCAAAGGCTCTCTGGCTAGGCCGATAGGGGACAGGAACGCTGGCGGATTAGTTTCCGTGCTTTTCTACGAGCTAGAAGAGGAGTCATTTGACTTCTTGCAAGCCTTCAACCTATTTCTAACACGGCAGTGGCACGAAATGTGGAGTCTATACCATGAGCCCTCCGATCCTACCGATATCGGCATCAAAGTGTCAAGTCTACCACCCAAAGGGACCCTTGAAGAAGGACAAGGTGTCTGGAAGATGGAAGATGCGTCGGCTTTTTTTCATGAATGCGAGACAGTGAGTGTCGGGAACGCCAAGAAAGCAGATCAATACAGCTGAGGAAGCTCTCCTCTTACAATATTTTTCAGCGGTGCAGTGCTCCTGGAGGAACTTACAGTGGGGAACATTCATGTTGATGGCAAGTTTGACTCACGAAGTTGTGCCCCAGTGGTCCAGTGAAGTTTTGGCCTTGTCAATCACTAATGTAGTGTACAGTAGGGGCTATTATAGCGGTCAGCAATAGTATGTATAACTAAAATTAGTGCAAAAATGGGCATGGCAATACTTTGACAACCACTGGTGTGCGGAAAGAGTCAATTATTCACCAGCAGCAGCCAGTGCTCTTTGCGCGCGAGCGTATCCTTACGCATGGCACGTGCGCGCGCGCGCGTATCCTTACACATGTCGACACATGTAAGGATACGAGGGTGCGGTAAGGATACGGGAGGTGCGGTAAGGACACAGAAATTTTGAATCACTACAAGTCTTGCAATACACATGCTATCATGTAGTCCTTGCAGACACCATTCAGAAATAGTTATATGTTGATGTTACAATATCAAGATGAACAGATTTGGTTGTGTATTGACCTTAACTTATGTGTAAGGATATATCCTTACATGTGTCGTGGCCGCCCCCAGCTTCGCCTGCCTCGACGACCTCGTCTGCGCTGCGATACTCGATGTAGTCGCCATCGAACTCTCCAAGCAGCTTGGCATTGATGCGATCGACCGTTGCGTTGTGCGGAGCTAGGATTGCCTGACGTGAGAACAGCTGAATTAGGTCTTCAATGGACTCCTTGTTCACGGTCCTTAGACCGGGGTAGACAAAGTTGATCAACCCTTCGGCCGTTCTTTGACCGTCCGGAAGCAGCAGGTAATCAGGCAGCTGCGAAACGAATAGAAGGGGTCTTAGTGTCGGTCGGTTGGGTAAAAGAGGAGAGCCAAACGTACTGCAATCTTGTCGTATGGGTGCATGTTGGCAGTTCCATCTCCCACGGTGAGTAGCCATTCCGCAAATTCGCGCGTTCGAGCCAATTGAGCCTCGTCCATCGCATCAGCGTTCGAGCTGAGACGCATGTTTTCGGTAAGTCGCAAGATACGAACGTCGCGCCAGAAGTCTGCCTTGATGAGGGATGCATCGACGATTTGACCGGGAGTTCCTTTGGGAACGACAGGAAGGCACTGGCGAAAGTCCCCTGCAAATTGGAAACCTCGTTAGCATGCCGTCGTTCAGAGCGGAGGCGGAAGAGCCCAACTGACCCGCAAAGATTGTTGTCACCCCGCCGAAGAGCTCCTCGGTCTCTCGGAGATCACGCAGTAAACGGTCGACCGCTTCCATCGCGAATCGATGCGCCTTTGGTGCTTCATCCCAAATGATGAGCTTGGTGCTACGCAGCATCAGCGCGAGATCACTCTCCCTGTCGACCGGGCACGTCGAGGTTGGCAAGGTGTCGAGTGGGATTCGAAAAGTCGAATGCGCCGTGTGTCCTCCCTTGAGAAGCAACGCCGCTACTCCGGACGACGCGACTGCGATCGCTTGGTCGCCTCGAGCTCGCACAGTATCGAGAAGGGCATTTTTTACGAAAGTGTTGCCAGTGCCCCCAGGTGCCAGCAGGAAAAACACATGCTGCGGCCCAAGATTGTTGTCGCGCATCTGATCGACGACGTCGAGCTCGACCGCGCGAAGAAACTCGTCAAATGCAATTCGTTGGTCGTGATTCAGACGGGCACGCGCCGCTTCGCCATCTTGCGCACGTTGCTGGCGATCAAAACGCGGAAGCCGTTCCTCGAGACGATCAAACGGCCGTACTTCGTCGTCGGTCAGCTCGGGAAGATCAAAGAAGGCCAAAGTTCGATCGTTTGCCGCAAGGAGGAGACGAATCTTGTTGAGCGTCCACAGGCGGATGGTTTCATCGTTGACGGGCACGTCTTCATAGCGTTCGATGTGATAACGGGCATCATCGCTAAGAGAAGCAAAGTGACGATCCAACAAAGCTGGCGGGTTGGCAACCGTCGCATGGATGAGTATGAACACAAATAATCGGCGTAGTTGGTCACCGGTTTCAATCTGTGCAGCTTCCCTGAGACAGCTGTGATGCTCGCCATCGTCGGCGAGAAGTCCGCGAGCGGCGCAAGCGGCGCGATAGGAAGGATACACGACGTCTTCGAACATGAGCAGATCCGCAAACGATGTCGGGCCCATGACGACCTCGAGGAGCAGTCTGAGGTAGAACCGCTCCCACTACGCAGTGGCACGGTGTAAATTCGTCCGATGACATTGCGATCACGAACTCGGCGCTTCCAGGCAGCTTCTCCTTGTCCCAGGAGTAGTAGCGGGGAACATTCGTGTAGAGCAACGTGGTAGTGAGCTCGCCGTCGGGAGCTGCGGCGCACAGGTCGAAGAAGCCGGTCAGTTTGGAGCGAGTGGGCGGAGTGTCAAGGGGCAGTGCTTCATTGGGATTGATCTGCACAGATTGTTGATTCTCCAGATGGACCGGTAGTCGATTGACGGGCGGCCACACTCTACCGACCGAGAATCCGAATAGGCGGTGGACCGCTTCTGGAGCACTGATGTAGCGACCTTCGACGAACTCGTTGATCTCATCTCGAACCGGTTCCTCCTTGCGGGCCCCTTCACCGTTCGCTGCATGCTCAACACGCGCCACAGCTCGATCCGGACCTTTGTACACATACTTGAAGAGGTACTTGGTTGCGCCAATTGTTGTCACAGCCTCCACATTGATATGCGCGTTGTACTTGGCGGAGAGATAAGGCGAGTACGGCACGCAGTCACCATCGTTGTAGATGACACCCCCCTTGACGACGGCGTGGCGAAAGCGTCGGCGATACAACGGGTAGCCATCAGGGTGCATGCGGGTGTGGGGGTTCTGTTTGCGAGGAAAACGGCGCTTGCACCTCGGGTTACCGTACTTGTCCTTCTCCATGCAGGGCTGAGTCGAGTTTCCGCCACACTTGCCATGTAGCATGTGCTTTGTAACGGTCTCGTGGAGATCAGGATAGCGCGAAGAATCGGGTATCTCGGCTGAAATCATCTTGTCTATCGCTTCCGTCGACGAAGGATGATCATCCGGCGCGAGGGTGAGAAGGACATGGGCATGTGGCAGGCTCCGCTTCTGATACTCGATCACATGTGTATGCGTCAGAACGACGCTGACACAGCCTGCACGTTGCTTGTTGCCAAAAACATCGTCGCAGAGTCGGTTTAGCTTGGCTTCAAACACTCGTGCAATGAGATCCGGACGGTTGCATGCTTTGTCGTTCGGCCCGAGTGCAGCTTTGATTTCCGGCCATTCGGGGTTGCACGTCACCGTGATGAACAGCAAAGGCTTTCCATATTTGACGACGCAAGCCATCGCGTCTTGGTAACGCTGCGTAATCTCGCGCGGGCTATTCTTGAACGTCGAGCCCAAAATCACCGAACGTCCAATTTGATCCGGGGCCAGGCCGTTGGCAACAGCGTCGGTGATGCCTTGGGCCGTGGTGAGGCGGAGACTTTCTTGATGCAACCGGATGTAGTTGGAGTCGATCGGTCTCGACTTGGGAGTATCCGTCGATCACGAACTCGAGGAAGAGGCGCTAGGTGGCATGCGGGACCGAGAAGTAGTCGTCGCGTTCGTGCAAGTAATATGCAAAGAATTGGGAACGCGAGGCTCGGGTTGATCCACCTCGACCCCTCTTGCTTGATCTTCGTCCTAAATTTTCAGACCATTGATGTCAGTCTGAGGGTGCGTATCAACAGAGAGGTATGTGAGAATGACTCGAAGACGCTTAGCTTACGTTCATCATCACCATTCTCTTCGTCCACCTCGTCATCTTCATCCTCATCATCGCGGTCTTCGCCCTCCTCTTCGTCTTCTTCATACGGACCGAGACCGGCAAGTAGCTCGCGCAATTGGACACCATTGTCGATCTGCTCTCGGTTTCTGGCGATGGGCGGCCCAGCTTGGTTGAATCCGCAAAGAGGAATGTTGGGGTGGAACCATCTTCCCCCGCGGGGAAGAGTAGTGGGTACCGGAGAGGCATCGCAGACGGATGGAGCGAGCTGACGATTTGGTACTTGGGCCGACCATCGAGACATCGATCGCCGTGCACCTGGAGAATAAGGTCTTGCGGTCCACGATCTCCCGTGTTGGTGTCGGAATCGCAGATAAGCATCGGCATTTCCGTGCTTGACGTAGGAAGGTTGTGGGTGCGTCGGTCTCGGCCTGGCGGGAGGTAGAGGCGCAGGATCCACTCTTTGGCCGTATCCCAACCTGCGCGAGCTTTGGCCGATGCGAACTCCCTCACAAAGCGATTGCCGGTGCGCAACATGGATTCGAGCTTGGTCAATGTTGATCTTTGTACGCGATTGTCCGCGCTGTCGGGCCCAAGTCGAGTGTCGGTGGCCTCGGCCGGGTCGATGAGCCATGTTTGAGCAAAGGCTGGGCGTTGATTGACGGCAGGGATCAGGGCGCCAAGTCGATGATAAAGTCGACCAAATACACGAAACACGGGTGGTCCTAGCGTGCCCACTGGAGTTTGGTCCCAGTGGGCAGCGAGCGAAGTAAACGACAACGCGTTGTTGTACGACCGGGCGTTCTCGCGGAACGCTTTAGCTTCTGGGTGTGTGGAAGATTGTCGCTGTCGCACAGTTCAGCATGTGGGTCTACTGCAGACGAATATTGTTGGACGGAGCAACTGACCGCTCTCCGAGCCTTCAAGAAGCTGCCGATACTCGAGATTGGGCTGGGGAGGGGGAGGTAGCCGTACCTTGCCCTGCGAGCAGCACGTGCTGAAGTGTCCGGTCGACTTGGACCTTTCGCACTCCCAGTGTCGAGCCTTGCAGTGAGTGCACACGGCCGTCTGAGGGCCGAGGTCATCGCGGATTGAGACGCGGGGCTTGAGTGGTTTAAGGGCGATTCTAGCTCTGCGGGGTCTCCGCTGGTCTTGACCCGCAGCAGGAGGTGCACGTGGAGGTGGGGCGTGAGGGTTGCGTTCAGCGTCGGGTCGGCCGTCGCGGACAGCTGCACGGCGGCCTCGTATACGGGTCGCAATACCAAGATCGGTTGTGTTGTTGTCAATACGCGCGGGGGGCTGATTCTGTTGATCGGAGCGGGCGGAAGAGGAGGGTCGAGCAGCGGGACGCCCAGCAGCTGGCGCTCGAGCAGGCCCATGATGGCCCTCCCTGACGACCTTGGGACCGGGGCATAACGATGCCGATGGTTTCGCCCTGAATGAGTGTCACTAAAATTCGATGAGAGAGGGAGGGAAAGGAAAGAACTAAGAGAGTAGAGCGGGACTATTTACAACCCCTGGAAGATCATGTTGTTTTTCAGCCCCTAAAACCGGTGCCGCGTTGTAAACAGTCCGTCACGTGATCGACCCGCGCCCGCGTCCGCGCGTCAACGACAGCGAGACCACGCCTGAGCTCTGTAGAAGGAGTGTCATGCAAACCCACGCGCTTGCTATACATTAAATCCTACACAAACAGCTTAATAGTTCCCCACCATGTCAAAAATCGACAAAAATCGTAGTCAAGCTGTAGGTCGACTTTTATGGTCCAGAAAATGCAGAAAGGGTCGTACATGACTTCTGGTCGAGACGCCGATACCACAGGCAGGTGCGGCAGACTCAATAGTGTACAGGTACATTCATCAGTTGCGGCCCTCCGGCCCGCAACACAGTCAAAAACAGCGATTTTAGGTACATGGTCGCGGATCGACCTTTTTTTTTTACTAGACTAGACTAGATAGAGTAATAGAGTAATCTTTTGGGCAGCTTTTGTACAACGCTGGTTGAAAAGTGCGCGCACAACGAGGGGAAAGAGGCGAAGAGGGCGCGCGACCGACACGTGACGTGTGCTTAAGCTAGCTCAGGCCACGGCGAGCCACGGCCACTATGTGCCAAAAAGTTTGCGCGATTGAGATGTCCCGAATCACCACTGTTCCACATTATTTTAAAATTGGGAAACATCAGACCTTTTGAGTACTGGGTATAGCTTGATCAACGAAGTCATGTCGGTCCGTATTATGCATCTGTCGCTGTTGACCGCCCCGGGATGTGGAGTCCTGGCTATCCGGGTATTGGGCGACCATTCCTCGTGTGAAACTCGCTGAGGATCGAGGTTTTTGGCGCGCTCGCTCGCGCGGTCTACACTGTATCTTTGAAGGTACGCCTGAGGTGCGGTTCGGCTCGACCCGATTCGACCCCGTCCCATGGCGTGCGCGACGGGTGAGGCAAAACTCACTTGACCATTGCATTCCAATCTCGAATCTCGAATAAAACAGGTAATATCTCGCCTTGTCCCTTTGTTTCGACATCAACGCTAGCCGAGAGGTTCCTTTTCGTATCAAAGGTTTCTTGAAAGATTCCGAGCCACCCATTTTCCAGCTTGCTTTGAAGGATCAGAACCTCTCGAAGACCTGACTCGAAGACGTGGTCAATGAAGAGATCCTGGAACGACTGCGCACATTGATTTGGACGTGAAAATTCAAAAAAACAAAACATTATGCCATATGGTGCGATACAATGATGATTCGAACCAAAGAGTAGGAGCATAGAACGCTTGTATTTCCTACACGATGGGTCGCAACTAAGGCCCATCTCGGCTCAGAGATGACCCCGCCCCCACACACGCGCCGACTAATCTCAGAAAAAGGATCGCACAGAGCCGCAACATGGGACAATGTCACACAAAATTGAATCTCCATGATCAGTCGAACCTAGCATGGGTTTTATCCATTTCCATCTCGGCCTTGCTTTCGTAAGGTTTACGGTCGGAAAACGATATGCAAAACTTTACAACTGGTCAAATGAATGGCATATAGAGTCAAAGCATCTATACAATGACAGGCGAAGTCGGCACCATTTCCCGGTTTTTCTGCGCAGTCTTCCCCAACAATTCCTCCAGGTCTGCAATAAGGTGGTCGTAGGAGAGTTCACCTGTCCCCCATCCACTCTCGAGGCATTCTTCCTCTGCGACCTTGTCGTACATGACGATCGATAAGCCTAGTCCGCAATACTTCGCGACCGTGGCGATGAGATCAGGAATGCCTTGCCAGAATTCCAAACTCGAATCCAACAACTTGGTCCGATTCGACTCCACTTGAACAAACGTTTCTTTTGAAAGGAATGCCAGATAGGCCTCACCTTCCATTGTCCAATCCTCCCAAACCGAAGCGGCCTTGTCCGACATTCCGGTCGAATCACCTGGCCCCTTAGGTCGGGCGAGAACAACACAAAAGAGAGTGTAGACCAGCTGCTCAATGTCGTGCCAAGGTTGATGCAAGATTTCGCCGGCATATTGGATGAGATGCCGGGGTCGGAAGGCGAACGTGCCCTGTGGGGAGTGATTGAACGAGGCTCTGGTCAGTGGAGCAGCAGTGGAGCGCCGCGATATCAGAACGAGACCTCACACGTCGCTTCAGGCGCGCAGCTTCACCAGAAGGGCCGTCCATAAACACGGCGACATCATAATCGATCAGTACGCCCTCACCACCGGGTCCGATCATAATATTGCCCGGTGAGACATCGCAGTGTAGGATCCGCATTCGGTACAGACTGCGCAGACCTGGAAGGAGACCAATCCGGCATCAGATGTCGCTCAACCCTGATTGACATCAGACTGATAAGAGCGGACTGCAACAGACCTTTGGCCACCCCAAGCACCGCTCGGACGAGCGCCTCGGTCGAATCCACAGTCCAGATTGGCTCGAGGCAGCGCTCCTGAAAAACGACCTCCATCGCTCTCGGCTTGAGCTCGCAATTTTCGGCGTCAAGATCGCCTTTGAGGAAGTGTGGCACAAGGGTAAAGTCGACTTCTCGATACACGTCCACAAAGTTTGTGAGACCTTCGCGATCCTCGGGTGACGCCGATGCGATCGCCAGACGGATCCGATCATGTACGTCGCAAAAGGTCTCCTCAAAGAACGACACCGTCATTGCGTATTCGCGATTGTCACCTGGTTCGTCCCGGATCGCTCGGACTCGTGAAGCGGATTTCTGCAAGCCGAGGACCTCGCCACTGCAAAAGACCGTCTTCTCAATCTCGATTGAGCCCATCGTGGGTACTTTGGCGAGGTGACGAGCGAAAGATGGCACCCGCGGTGGAAGCACAGCCGTCGGGAATGGCAGCGGCGGGCCGTCGGGTCCTCCAGGCGAGGCAATCTTGCCGAGGTCAATATCATTCAAGCTGAGAAGGCGCTCGATGAACGTCGAGAGGTGCCCATTCGCTTCGGTGCATTCGATGTCGGACGAGTAGAACAGACCCGCTGGGGTGTGGAGGTAGAGGGTCAAGATCGAGCCGTCGAGCGTGAAGCCGAACGTGTGAGAGCGGATCGGTGACTCGGCAGCGAGCATGCGCAGGTGGTGTTTCAATCGCGTGGCTGGGAATACACATTCGTATTCGGAGGTGTCGTCGCTTTTCTTCATGCCACCCAGTACGCCAATCGCGGCAACTTGTTCCCAGTCGAGGACACCGTTCTCTCCATCATCGAGGTGATCCTGGGCCCAAGCCGAAGCGAGCTCAGGATTGGCATCGAAGGCTTGTCGCGACAGCACGACGAAATCGGGGAACTCGTTGCGGTCGTACAACTTGCGATCTTGGTCAAGAGGGGTTTCACGAGTCTTCCTAGTGGTTCCTGTCCGACCCAGATCGTTGGTAGGTCAAGAACGCCGAAGAGCAGTAGAAGTAACATTGCTTTGGAAGAGATGCTCACCAAATTTGCATCACCCAAATGCCACGTGATCTCCGGCGCCATCTGATTCATCGTTGACTCATCTTGGCCGAGATCCGCCACGGCCGGCGCGGGACCATTGCCACTGGAGATTGGGCTCAGAAAAAAGTCCTTCATTGGAGACCACTCGAATTCATAGCCTTGAAATCCGGTCAGGTCTTCCGAGCTGGAAGGGAACATCCATGTGCGCAGGACCCAAGGGAGTCGAGCGGTGAAAGAGCGAGTCGGAGGCGGCGAGGGCACAGGTGGCGGGACCTTTGGCGATGTGGTCGGCAATCCTGGTGGCGATCTCATCGCTGACCCTGCTGGCGAAGTAGAGGGTGATTCTGTGAAGGGCCCTTTCGGCGAGCCCATCGATGGAGCGGTAATTGCTTTCGTAGAGCCACGCGTTCGGCGAGATGCCGGCGAGGACGTGGTCGACGTGGGTGAGCTGGAATGCTGCAGTGCTGTGCGACATCTCGGGCGCGGTTTGCAGACGGTGACGCCGGGTGACGCATTTGTCGCCAGACTGCGCGCCAGCCATCGACAGAACACAAAGAGAATTTGAGCGTGGCGGTGTAGTTGTCAGCTGGTTCAGTTGAAGTTTCGCGTGCTTTAGCCTGTATCCGCGTAAACGACACCGGGATTGTGACAGCTCAACATGAGCAGCAACAGGCGGGGGTCCCTGTCAGGGCGAATGAGCTATGACCCACACGGAGAGGGCCCAGGACCGCAAGATCTTCAAATTCTCCAGGTGCACAGTGATCGATGTCCTGATGGTCGGCCCAAGTACCACTGCAAATCGTTAGCTCGCTCGATCCGTCTGCGATGCCTCTCCGATATCCACTACGTTGCTCTGTCGGAGAAGATGGCTGCCACCCCAACATTCCTCTTTGTAGGTTCAACCAAGCTGGGGCACCCTTCGCCGGAAGACCGCCTTGATGAGGATGAAGACGACGAGGAAGAAGACGAAGAGAATGGTGACGGTGAACGTAAGCGTCTTACGGTCTCGTCCGAGTTGTTTGACATCGCGTCCAGCGCGGCCAAACCAGATCCCGATGAGTCTGTTAACGCCTGGGGTCAGCATCAATGTGAAGCTGGGTCAGACTACTGCATGTCCTTCGACACGACCAAGGATCGCTGGGCTACTCTCCAACTACTAGGTCGCCAACTCGATCACTTGCTCACGTTCGACGAATCGCAGCCGGCCTCGTTCCTGTATGCCGCCCTAGCCCTGATGTCTGACATCTTTAAAAAAGATCAATGCGAATGAAGCGTATCTACAACACTTTTCCCGGGTCGCCATGCGCGCTACGTCGAAAAGCTGGCCCCTTGTGGCTTGAGTACGACATCAGCGAATGGGCGAGCTTCTGGACTCACTTGACGAGGACATGTAGCGAGCGATACGGCGTCGGACAGCATCATCATCGTCGAAGTTTAGGACTTGAACTTGAACCTGGAGGCCACTGTACCCACGGCCAAACACCGATGCTGTTGTCGCACCCGAGACCATTTGAGATACACGGCGAGTGCCTTCCCACTGTCAACCAAGTTGTAGACCTCTTCCAAGGCCGAGCTCGAGGCGATGTTCGCCTTCATGGAAGAAAATAGGAAGGATAATTCTCTACTGAATCCTCCACTACCCTTGCCGATGTCGTTCGTGACGCTTACTCCAAGGTCTCGACCAAGTACCAGAAGCGCCCACTCGCCGAATCGAGTGGGAATTTCACGACAACATCGCGAAACATTCTCTTAACAGCGTGGCCAGCCTTCGACACATGTCGCGAATCATCAGACTCCGACGGTCGCGCCTCAAACGACTAGGATTTTCGCTCGACACCACCCGACGACTTTCAGACGTTCGCGGCCAACTGATCCAGCACCCGTTCCGCGCTCCTTCTGCATCGTTTGCGGATCGACATCCTTGGACCATCCACCCACCCAACTCTGCCACGAATTCGATCCGGAGGCCTTCACTCGTTCCTCGTCCGGAGCTTTATATCACGAATCCTCCAAACCCCAGGTGTGCTTTGCCTTCACCCGGTGACCAGTGCAGCTCGTCGGCCTAACTTTAAACCCTCTTTCAAAAACATTACAGTAGTGCGATTTGCAAATGGACATTGTAAACCTGATATAGGCTGCAAAAGATGGTCTAAGAGCTCGGTGTAGCAGGTTATATATCCACTGCAGCTGGAGACCATGGCACTGGTCAGTGGTGACTGACCCTGCTGCGCCCGTAGACGCGTGCCGGTACGCGCGGGCGTTCCAGCACTTCAACGAGCTCTGCATAACTCATCAGCCACCATCCTACCCTCGTGCGATTCACCTATCTCCGGTAGGTCCTCTCTCCCGTTCGCTGCTGATATTGACAACATGCGATACCACTGGCCCTGCTGTGGAGGCACTGCAGGAATCGGCACGCAAGGGCTAACAGACTAAACTGACCAGTACTTTCCTCGTGAACCTACTTCTTTCCACCTCTCATTTCTGGTCCACCTTTCTTCCCTTCGTGGCGTGTCATGATTGACCGGCAGGGGAAAGGCTCCGCTCACGCCGACATGGGCGGTGCACAGCCTCCCGGATCCCGGCCTGCCGGGGTGCATTTCGGCTCACCTACCTCGACCACGTCGTCGCCCGCATCTCGCCGATCAGATGGCTCCACGAAAGCATCTACTACTTCATCGACAGGTTCACTGAAGGGGTGGCCCACAGAATCACCGATCCCGTCGCCGTCGTCGTCCCCACCGAAACCTCTGGCTTACTCATTTGCCGCACGGCGGCCTTGGGCTTTACGCACATGGATGTTCCCTTCTAGCTCGGAGGACAACACTGGTTTCCGCGGCCATGAAATCAAGTGGCCTCCACTAGAGGACTTCTTTCTCGGCCCCGACGTTGATGCCCGGGCGGCGCGCCTCGGCGAGTCTGAGTCAACGATAACCGAGCCGGCTCCCGGAATCACGTGGCATTCAGGCGAACCTGTATGGGTGAGTGAAGAATGCTTTGATGCGCTGCCACTGCATATACAATGTTATTGGGACTCACTCTGACGTGTCGCAGGAGCCGCAAGGACGACTCGTCAAAACCGCTCTCCGCCAGGAGAGCGACCTGTACGATCCCGCCGAGCTTCCCGATTTCGTCGTGCTCTCGCGCCAATCCTTCGGCGCCAATCCCGAGCTCGCTGCCGCTTGGGCCCACGACTACGTCGACGATGGGGTAGACATTCTTCGAGATTGGGAACAGATCGCAGCGGTTGGCGTACTGGGTGGTATGAAGAAAAGCGACGACACCTCCGAATACGAATGTGTATTCCCAGCCACGCGATTGAAACACCACCTGCGCATGCTCGCTGCCGAGTCACCGATCCGCTCTCACACGTTCGGCTTCACGCTCGACGGCTCGATCTTGACCCTCTACCTCCACACCCCAGCGGGTCTGTTCTACTCGTCCGATATCGAATGCACCGAAGCGAATGGGCACCTCTCGACGTTCCTCGAGCGCCTTCTCAGCTTGAATGATATTGATCTCGGCAAGATCGCCTCGCCTGGAGGACCCAATGGCCCGCCGCTGCCATTCCCGACCGCTGTGCTTCCACCGCGGGTGCCATCTTTCGCTCATCACCTCGCCAAAGTACCCACGATGGGCTCAATCGAGATTGAGAAGACGGTCTTTTGCAGTGGAGAGGTCCTCGGGTTGCAGACATCCGCTTCACGAGTCCGAGCGATCCGGGACGGACCAGGTGACAATCGCGAATACGCAATGACGGTGTCGTTTGTGGAAGAAGCGCGCTGCGACGAACACGATCAGATCCGGCAGATGATTGCCTCGGCATCACCCCACGAGCGCGAAGGTCTCACAAACTTTGTGGATGTGCATCGACATGACTTCACCCTTGTGCCCCACTTCCTCAAAGGCGATCTGGACGCCGAGGAATGCGCCAAAAAATGCGGGCTCAAGCCGAGGGCGATGGAGATCACTTTTCAGGAGCGCTGCTTCGAGCCGATCTGGGCCGTCGACTCGATTGAAGCGCTGACACGAGCAGTGCTGGGAGCGGTCAAAGGTTCGTTGCGATCCCGCCTGGGTCAAGGACTAACTGACCGGTTGGACTGTAACATCACAGGAAATCCGAAGCAATGCCTTCCCGTTATTCCATGGCTCGGTTCGGTGGAGTGACCGTCGTGTTGGCAGGTATGTGCCAATCTTTCAAAAGCAAAGCACAGGGAAGCATGACTAACTGACCGGTTGGACTGTAACATCACAGGAAATCCGAGGCAATGCCTTCTCGTTATTCTACGGCTCGGTTCGGCGGCTCGGTTCGGTGGAGTGACCGTCGTCTTGGCAGGTGGGTGCTAATCTTTCAAAACCAAAACGCAGGGCAGCAGGACTAACTGACCGGTTGGACTGTAACATCACAGGAAATCCGAGGGCAATGCCTTCCCGTTATTCCAAATCATCGCCTGCACATATCGTCGACGCTTGCATCATGAATGCTGACTTCTGGGGAGATCTCTCTGTAAGTAGTAGTCCTTGCCTGACTTTTGGACCCTATACTAACAACGGCACGGTGCGAGCGCAGACAAACATGCGTCTTCTGGCCGCTGCAGACCGCATGACCGGAACGGAACGGGCAAAAGCACAGGGCTTTGCAGATTGGCTCTTAGGAGTTGCAGACGGCACAGCGAACGAAACAGAAGACTTTCGCGCTCCCACGTGAGCTTCTCCTGCCGGCGACCACGACGAACAGATCCAGGTTGATCAGACACGTTTATCCCGGCCCCGCGCTCGAACTGGACAATATGTCGATAGGCGAAAAAGTCGAATACTTCCGAAATTCTGGCGCCCAAAGATTCGCAGGTGGATCAGATCAACGACATGGTGCTCGACCTGCTGCCGGGGGACGCTCAAACGTTCTACAGCCCGGATTCGGTCGTCGAAAACGAAGACGAATCACT
Source organism: Microbotryum saponariae (assembly GCA_900102585.1). NCBI lineage: Eukaryota > Fungi > Basidiomycota > Microbotryomycetes > Microbotryales > Microbotryaceae > Microbotryum > Microbotryum saponariae. The sequence goes on along the minus strand of FMWQ01000049.1, from coordinate 1,541,603 downwards.
GTTTTCGATCGAGTATCTTCAGAGTCTCAACATTGTCGGGATGGCGTTGCTCCACACTCGACGTGGGTCTTGACGACGGTCTGAGCCCATCATCGGGCTCCCGGAGAACATAAAAGTAGTTCAATGAGGAAATGAAGGCTCTTTACATTTGATCGTCGTCCCGCGGTGCTCTCCCGACTTGAACCACTAGGGATCCGTCACTCATCAGTACCGCAGCTGTTGCAGCAAAGTACATCAGATTTCACCGGGTCAACGGCTACGGTGTGAGGTGGCGCGCGGAGCGCGCCGCCGAACCTAGTCCTGTATATATATATGATGATATGTTTTACTTAGTATTCATTTATCCATTTCAGTAGGAAGAGCTAGCGTTTTGGCTAATAAAGTATAATGGACGAACTTTTAAAGTATTAACAGAAGGAAAATATCCGCCACTGCGACCTGCGAGCTGGTGAAGTGACGGCCGGTACTCCGCCCACAAATCATAATCTCGTCCTACCGCGTCGTCTGCATTACGCGCGTCGTCTGCGATTACGCGCGTCGCCCGTCCTCGGTGACCGAGGTGGAGGTTGATGCAACGTTGAGGCAAGCTCACCTTTCACGCTCTTGCCGCCAGCTAAACGTCTCGGTGCACCACGTACACCCTGCCATTCGCGCATTTTCTTCGGCGCACTTGCCACCACATTCTGTGCTCCAATCTGCGCTGTCGCCTTTTGTCCTCCCTCATTCAGCCCACACACGTCCGACATATCCCACGCCCGGAGGCATCTCGCAGCTGTTTTTCCTCCTCGCTGTCCGCTACAAGCGCAATCTCCCACGGTCTGGTCTTTCACGCAGGCACCAGAGTTATCAGTGAGTGTGAATGAGACATTTTTTGTATTCGAAACCCGCTACACCATTCAGGACTCTGACGGAGCTTTTTGAGAGCAGTGAAGCCCAACGATGCTCCCGTCAACTTGAAGTACTCAAGGAGCATTGCTCCCGGCATCTACACCAACCGCAAGGAGGTCATCCATGACCGACTTAGGCAGGAGCTGGGCGGTCGTATTGAGTTCTCGCGAAACCTGCACATGTTTGTGGCAACTCCAGCTCCCGAGTTAGACGACTTGGTCGAGCATGTCGCCTTTTCGGGTACTTGGGGGGAGGAAGAGCCGATGAAAGACCTCTTTGCCCAAATCAATGCGGTTGTGAGTCTGCTATGTCGTTGCACAATACAAGTTACCCAATACATTGCTTAATAAATGAATCTTCTGCTGGCGCAACAGGGTCCGGCTATACGTCATATCGTTGCAAGTGGTTTTTTGAACATCGTCGTTCCGACCTCGGCCGGCCAGCTCCCTCACGACGATCACGCACCGGACGCGGTCACTCTCTTCTCCTTTGCGTCGACGGAGCCAATCGAGAGGGTCTGGGCAATGTGAGATGATGAATGGAGGAGGGAAGGGGTACGGTTAGGCAAGCGTCCAGAGGATCTCCGCAGAGTGAACCAAGTCCTCGCCCCTGGAGAACTCAAGAAGGGAAACAAAGGAGGCTCTGCCGCTTGGCAGAGTGTGCGGAGGTTTTATCGTCTGAAATCAGCAAATGCTCTGCGTGAATTCACGTACGGCTTCACGCTGGTGGGATCGCAGTTCCGCGTTCTTATCCACTCGGCAAGCGGCGTCTTCAAGACAAACGAGTTTGACTGTTCGAAAACAAACGGCTACAAAACCCTTTTGAGATTCTTGGTCCGACTCGTTGTCGCTCCCGAGCTCGACCTCGGCGTCATCGCTTCTGGCCCAAGCTATCCCATCACAGTGGACACCCTACCGCCCATCACATACGAGCGCCCCAGCACAACTTTCTCGAGCCCAAGACCAAAACATCAAGGAGTTTGTCTGTGGCAACCGACCCACCGCAACGATGATGCAATGACCGGGCCCCGAGCTATTTGCTATTCCGGAGTCTTCAACAACGTTGAGACGGGTACTAGCCAAGCTTCGTTTGGTGGCTCACCGGAGCACTCCGTCGTCTTCTCGCTCGTCGACCAAGATCTAGCCGAGAGGACACATGAACTCCTGAAACGAGTGCATTCTCTGCAGCCACACGAGCGGGAGGGTCTCGCGGTGGTAGATATGATCTTTCGGGATCCTCAAGCCTATCGCAGCGCTCCGGTCGCTGTGGGCGGTGGTGATGCGTGATGTGGAACTGTGCCGAGAGCGATTCAATACGTCAAGTATGATGAGCTTTTCGAGTCGATTATGCAAGCTCAGTCTACGAAGCACTTGACTCGGATAATTGTAGACGTATTCAAAGGTACGTAGTGACCCTCGCTCTTCTAATTACAGAAGAGTAAGAACTGATTCAACCATTAGTGGTATGGCCCAACACAGGCGTGCGCACTCTTTACAGGCTCAATATACTGAATCTGGACATTTCAGTCGATAACATCGGCATCACCGCCGACGGCACAGGCTGTTTGACGCTCTCCAACTGGCCTTGCTTCTTGGATGATCCGTTGTCCGAGCAAGACCGTCTTGAAGCAGTAGTAAGTGTAATTTCTTAAGTATGCCTTATTTCTGCCTCTCCTGACTTTATTTGTGCCGCATGTGCAGGGCACACTGGCAACAATGGCCCGGGCGATCCTTCCGACACTGCCGAGATCTTGCAACAAGCCTAGGATCAAGCAGGAGGTTTGGCACGTTATCGAACAAGTTGTCTTCACTGTTCTTTACATCGTCGCAAGCCGTCCGTCAGGGCCAATAAGCCCGCAACGAATGTCACAAGAGGATCAGAAGTTGTGGGCATTATGGGATACAGAAGATGCCGAATTGCCCATGTCGAAGGGTTACATCTTTCGAAAACCACAACTGCTTGAATCAATCCTCAACCAGTACACCACATTCTGGACCGATCTCCCTAGATTGGTTGCTGTTATGGCGAAATACTGTGGCTTAGGCCAAGTTAGCGACTGCCTGACAATACGCGAGGAGGAAACAGTGATGGGTGCTCAGTGGGGAGGCCGCGATGGTGCCGCTCGTTTACTTGATGCTGTGATCGATGAATTACAGATGCTGTTGGTCATGTTGGTGCCACAAGATACCTCAAAAAAAGCGTAGTTTCCAGTGTTCCAAACCTCCAGCTGCATTGATATTGTTTCACATACATACATCAATTTCAGAGAGGAAGGACGGCATTGCTATTCTCGTTGATGACTCGGATGATGAAGAATGTTGTCCGACGCTATCAGATTCAAGACCAGAGGGGGATGAGGATCAGTCGGAAGTTTATCCTACACGCACCTATGCAGATAGGATAGCACTCTGTTGACTGTTGGGATGTATGATGAAGTACGAGGATGGAGGTGATCTGATCAAGTGTGTTGAAGCACAAGGGTGACGAGATTGAAGCCCAAGGGTAACGAGAGCAACCGAAGGAGAAAGAGAGCAACAGAAGGAGAAAGAGAAAGAACAGAGCTACGAAGAGGGAAGATCAACTGCGACCCAGCGAACACCAGGCTGTGTGCCTTGAAGTTCCCAGGTCAGAGGCTCCTGCCCGTTCGGAATTGGATGAGGTGCCGAAGTGCAAGTCCGACTAAGGAGTCCGACGATGAAGTGTTGAAGTGCGGGGTAAAAGCGAGGACGGTCCTGGTGCCGCTGGTGCTAATGGCGCGGGTGGATACGTGCTCGCAAGGCGTCTAGAGTAATGGGACGGGCCCGGGTGCGCCCCGTCAAACGGCGGCCCAAAGTCGAAGTGTTCGAAGGCTTGACAGAATGCAATTCAACACCCCCCCTCGTTCGAACACTTCCAGAAGGGCACGAAGGGGTTGGCGAGTGGTGTGGAGCAAAGACGAGTGACCGGTGTAGTGGAACCATGACGAGGCGAGGGTGCGAAACGACGTGGCGACGGGCGTTAGGCGAAGATCATACCTAGAACGGGCGCGTTTGGCGGACCATCGGGTTGACCCATCGCGTCGAACCACTGCAGAACCGTTAGTTCCAGTTTTTTCACTCCAGGTCGTCCTCCTTCGACATTTTTTGGGGGCTTTGGGGTCCCAGAGGCCAGCTTGAGACCACGTATAAAACTATGAAGAACAGCTGTTCGACCTGTTGCCATATCTCTTGTTTGACTAGAGGCGACTCGGAAATCGTTGGAAGGTCTGCCCAGCCCATTCAATTGCTGTCAGCGTGCCCTGCATAAGCGTTGCCCGCCAATTGGGGGAGGGGACTCGGGGGCACGGTGACGGACTTGACTCACCACAGCTTCTAGGCGGTCTTCCTCCGACGAAGTATCATTCAGAACCACAGCCAGTTGGGGAGTACTAGGAGGCATCCCGTGCCGTCGGCGAAGATGACGATGCTATCGACTGAAAAATCCAAATTCAGTATATTGAGCCTGTAAAGCGTACGGATACTTTGTTACGCCGTTGCCCTGATGACTGGATCAGAGTGTCATGAAGATCGCTGTAAACTCTCTTCGAGCTCTTGTATGTAGTGTTCGAGTCCCGAAGTCGTTGAACTTCGATTAACATCGGCCCTTTGATCTTGGGAGTGGGCTTGTTCATGAGACAGGAAGTATTACCGCGAGACCGAAAAGAATACTTGACGCCGCCCCAGTAGATCATATGGCACGGTGGTGACTATCATTTGCCACACCAAGAGGGAACCCGTTAGCTTAACCGGAACTTCAAGAAGCTTCAATGGCAGTGGATCTCGTTGACCGAGGGGAGAACATCGGATGCTGAACCTCTTGCGACTCTCAGTAGTTGCTGCTCCGTACAAATGAGGACTACTCCATGATGGCACATCATCAAGATCGCGATTTCAGGTGGAGGTGGTTTTCCGACACAATCCATACACAACGCAGACGAACACCGACGACGCACTGGAAGTTGATATCCGAGAAGCCAACACAATGACGAACGGCGGGCCTCGAATGGTCTCTCGCGAGCAGTGGCGCCCAAGTCGTCAATAACTCGAGCAAATGTAAGCCTCTTCTCAAGTGATGTTGTGCGGGGCGCGCAGCAACCGCCCCCGAACTGTGGTCCATCGAGAATGCTGGCTGCGTCGTGTCCTTTCAGGTGACCCCATCTCGATTGTCAATCGCGATTGTCAGACTGGAAAAGGATGCCTCCTGCTCACTGCCACTGTGGCGTGCACAAGCAGAGCGAGCTCGAAGTGACGGACGAGGCGTGGGCGCTGTTATCGGTGCCCGCATTGACTCGAACCTGCTTCAAATCAAATCGGCAGCGACGAAAAGGGTCAGCGGGACGGACTTGGTGCCGATCGCGAATGCGCGATGACCGCTCGTTCGAGAGGAATTGCTGTGTCGAATATGACGAATCCGTATGGCTATCGCGTCGGCGTCACCCGAGGAGCGCGAAGGTCTTACAAAATTTGTGGATGTAAATCAAGCGACTTCGAATTCGTCGCCTGCTTCCTCTCGGAACTGAAAAAGGTGGGTTCAAGCCGAGGGCGATGGAGTTGATTAGGAGCGCTGTTCGAGTGAATCTGGAGCATCGAGTCGACTGAGCCGCTCATTCAAGTCCCTATTGGGAGAGGTTGAAGTTGGGTATTTGATCACGCTCTGCCCCATTTCGTCCCAATCAGGCAAATTCGATATCTGATGTCGGATCAGCTTCCTTCCCCCACGCTTGCGCAGTCTTTACCGAATGCGTATCCTGCGTCGCGATGTCTCAACCGGAAACATCATGGTCCGACCGGATGGCGAAGACGTATTTATCGATTATGACCTTGCAATATTCATGGACGGCCTCTCCGGCGAAGAAGCACGTACGTGTCGAGTTGTAAGCCCTCTTATCTCTCCCGAAAGTCTGGGACGCTACATCGCTGACCCAAGCTTTTCCCCCTCACTCTGCACAAAGCCCCTTCGCATTCCTAGCCAGAATTCTCTACAAATGCCGCCGTGGGGTCAGGAAGCTAGGGCAGGATAGTGGAAGAAGCCGTTGCGGTGTGGAGGAATTTGAGCTCGGGACTCTGAGGGGGGCCTACGATGCCAAAGTGGGGTTTGTCCAAGCGTGATCAGACCGGAGGAGTTGCTGGAGCCACATTTGAGTTTGGAGGCAGGCCTTCATCATCTCATTGTTACTGTTGAGACGTACTGCGGACTCAGCTTGTCACTTTTCGACTACGACCACAAGGTCGCGGAAGAAGAATGCATCGAGAAGGTTCGGGGCTCGGGTGAGCTCTCTCACGACCATCTCATTTTGAAGATCTGCTTCTCGAGATTGTTCAGAGGAGAAAGGAACGATCACAACATTTGTCTCGGCGTGGATAGATCTTTGAATTTTGTATTTTATTGATCTCATCGGGTCTCCAACGTTTGCTTCTTGTTCCGGATCCCCTTAGAGTTGTTTGTCGTTCGGACTCAGCCCCATGCCTGGTTTACACATGATGTCGCAAATTGTCCACTCGTGTCTTTGCCTTGCTTCTTCAAGGGTCCCAACGAGAAGCGAAATTTGATACACGATCAGGTGAATGGCATGCAAAGCTGAACATTCTACACATTGACAAACGGATCCAGAGACTTTTCCTGTTTCTTCTGTACAACCTTCTCCCAAAATTTCTCCAAATCCGCAACAAGCTGGTCATGAGAAAGCTCACCTGAGCCCCAGCGCGCCTCAAGGTATGATGTCTCGCCCGCCTCGCCGTGTGTGAAACCGTATGAACCGAGGCCACAGTGGTTCGCGACTAGCGCGACAAGTTCGGGTAGATCCTCCCAGTGTTCCAAATAAGGTTTCAGAAGTCCCTGTCGACGCACCGGGGGTCGGATAAGCCCCTCTTTGGAAAGATAGGCCCACACATCCATATTCCAGAGCTTCCAAACGTCCTCGGCATCTTCGGCCATTCCACTCAAGTCGCCGCTCCCCTCGGGCCGATTGAAAATGACGAAGAGAATGACATAGACGAGCGACTCGATCTGGTGCCAAGGCTGAAGGGGTGTACGACTACTCGCTTTGAGGAGATACCTGGCACGAAACGCGAATGTGCCCTGTGGAGGAGTGAAAAGAAAGCTCTGGTTCAACGGACTTGCACCGAAGCATTGCGGAGTCGAGAAGAAGCCTCACAACTCGTTCCATACGCGCAGCTTCTCCAAAAGGGCCGTCCATGAGAACGGCGAGATCGTAGTCGATCAATACACCCTCACCGTCGGGTCCGATCATGATATTGCCGGGTGAGACATCGCGATGCAGGATGCGCATTTGGTAAAGACTGCGCAGACCTGCACCGAGGGAGTTAAATATTCAGTTTTGCCATGCTTGGGATGACCTTGACCAGCGCGAAATCGCACCGCACCTTTGACCGCTCCCAGCACTGCTCGTGTCAGCGCTTCAATCGAGTCGACGGCCCAGATCGGCTCGAAGCAGCGCTCCTGAAAAGTGACCTCCATCGCCCTCGGCTTGAGCCCGCATTTTTTGGCGCATTCCTCGGCGTCCAGATCGCCTTTGAGGAAGTGGGGCACAAGGGTGAAGTCATGTCGATGCACGTCCACAAAGTTTGTGAGCCCTTCGCGCTCGTGGGGTGATGCCGAGGCAATCATCTGCCGGATCTGATCGTGTTCGTTGCAGCGCGCTTCTTCCACGAACGACACCGTCATTGCGTATTCGCGATTGTCACCTGGTTCGTCCCGGATCGCTCGGACTCGTGAAGCGGATTTCTGCAAGCCGAGGACCTCTCCACTGCAAAAGACCGTCTTCTCAATCTCGATTGAGCCCATCGTGGGTACTTTGGCGAGGTGACGAGCGAAAGATGGAACCCGCGGTGGAAGCACAGCGGTCGGGAATGGCAGCGGCGGGCCGTTGGGTCCTCCAGGCGAGGCGATCTTGCCGAGATCAACATCATTCAAGCTGAGAAGGCGCCCGATGAACGTCGACAGGTGCCCATTCGCTTCGTTGCATTCGATGTCGGACGAGTAGAACAGACCAGATGGGGTGTGAAGGTAGAGGGTCAAGATCGAGCCGTCGAGCGTGAAGCCGAACGTGTGGGAGCGGATCGGTGACTCGGCAGCGAGCATGCGCAGGTGGTGTTTCAATCGCGTGGCTGGGAATACACATTCGTATTCGGAGGTGTCGTCGCTTTTCTTCATGCCACCCAGTACGCCAACCGCTGCGACCTGTTCCCAGTCTCGAAGAACATCTGCCCCATCGTCAATGTGGTCGTGGGCCCAAGCGGCAGCGAGCTCGGGATTGGCGCCGAAGGATTGGCGCGAGAGCACGACGAAATCGGGAAGCTCGGCGGGATCGTACAGGTCGCTCTCCTGGCGGAGAGCGGTTTTGACGAGTCGTCCTTGCGGCTCCTGTGACACGTCAGAGTGAATCATTGTCATAGATTAGGATTGGCGGCGCATCAAAAAGTTCACTCACCCATACAGGTTCGCCTGAATGCCACGTGATTCCGGGAGCCGGCTTGGTTATCGTTGACTCAGACTCGCCGAGGCGCGCCGCCCGGGCATCAACGTCGGGGTCGAAAAAAAAGTCCTCCAGCGGAGGCCACTTGATTTCATGGCCGCGGAAACCAGTGTTGTCCTCCGAGCTAGAAGGGAACATCCAGGTGCGTAAAACCCAAGGCCGTCGTGCGGCAAATGAGTAAGCCAGAGGTTTCGGTGGGGACGACGACGGCGACGGGATCGGTGATTCTGTGGGCCACCCCTTCAGTGAACCTGTCGATGAAGTAGTAGATGCTTTCGTGGAGCCATCTGATCGGCGAGATGCGGCCGACGACGTGGTCGAGGTAGGTGAGCCGAAATGCTCCTGTGCGACGGCGCCCCCGGCAGGCGGGGATCCGGGAGGCTGTGCACCTCCCACGTCGGCGTGAGCGGAGCCTTTGCCGGCGGACTGCGGGCTAGTCATGACACGCCACTAAGGGAAGAAAGGTGGACCAGAAATAAGAGGTGGAGAGCAGTAGGTACAGAGCTGCAGGGCATCCGCACGAAGAAAGTACTGGTCAGTTCAGTCTGTTGGCCCTTGCGTGCCGATTCCTGTCTCCACAGCAGGGCCAGCGGTATCGCATCTTGTCAATATCAGCAGCGAACGGGAAAGAGGACCTACAATAGAAAGGTGAGTCGCGCGAAGATAGGAAGGCGGCTGCTGAGTTATGCAGGGCTGACTGCCGGGCCCGACGACGGATGGCAGGGACGAAGAAGTGCTGGAGCGCCGGCGTGTGCCGGCACGCGTCTATGGGCGCAGCAGGGCAGTCTAGGGCAGTAGTAGCAGGGCCAAGCAGGGCAAGGCAGTGGCCAGGCCTGGCCTGGCTGGGCCCAATCCCGCTGATCGCCAGCTGGATATTATAGCTGGCGCGCACAATGGCCCGACCAGCCAGTGCAGTCAGTCACCAATGGTCTCCAGCTGCAGTGGATAAATAACCTTCCGGCGCAGAGTGGCTACACCGAGCTCTTAGACCACCTTTTGCAGCCTATATCAGGTTTACAATGTCCATTTGCAAATCGCACTACTGTAATGTTTTTGAAAGAGGGTTCAAAGTTAGGCCGACGAGCTGCACTGGTCACCGGGTGAAGGCAAAGCACACCTGGGGTTTGGAGGATTCGTGATATAAAGCTCCGGACGAGGAACGAGTGAAGGCCTCCGGATCGAATTCGTGGCAGAGTTGGGTGGGTGGATGGTCCAAGGATGTCGATCCGCAAACGATGCAGAGGAGCGCGGAACGGGTGCTGGATCAGTTGGCCGCGAACGTCTGAAAGTCGTTGGGTGGTGTCGAGCGAAAATCCTGGTCGTTTGAGGCGCGACTGACGAAGTCTTATGATTCGCGACAGGTGTGAAGGCTGGCCACGCTGTAAGCTCAACTAAGCCCTCCTTCTGGAGGGGCGTCGAGCTTAGCCACGCTAAGAAGAGAACGTTTCGCGATGTTGTCGTGGAATTTTTCACTCGATTCGGCGAGTGGGCGCTTCTTGGACTCGGTCTGAGTCGAGACCTGGGAGTAAGCGTCACGAGCGACATCGGCAAGGGTAGTGGAGGTTTCAATAGAGAATTATCCTTCCTCTTCTCTTCCATGAAGGCGACCATCGCCTCGATTTCGGCCTTGGAAGAGGTCCAAAACTTGGAAGTTGACAGTGGGAAGGCACTCGCCGTGTGTTTCAAATGGTCTCTGGTGGGACGACGGCATCGGTGTTTGGCCGTGAGTACAGTGGCCTCCAGGCTCAAGTCCGAAACTTCGACGATGATGACGCTGTCCGACGCCGTATCGCTCGCTACATGTCCTCGTCAAGTGAGTCCAGAAGCTCGCCCATTCGCTAATATCGTACTCAAGCCACAAGGGGCCAGCTTTTCGACGTAGCACGCATGGCGACCCGGGAAAGTGTTGTAGATACGCTTCACTCGCATTGATCTTTTTTGAAGATGTCTCAGACATCAGGGCTAGGGCGGCATACAGGAACGAGGCCGGGTGCGATCCGTCGAACGTGAGCAAGTGATCGAGTTGACGACCTAATTGGAGAGTAGCCCAGCGATCCTTGATCGTGTCGAAGGACATGGGCTGACCCAGCTTCACATTGATACTGACCCCAGGCGTTAACAAACTCATCGGGATCTGGTTTGGCCGCGCTGGACGCGATGTCAAACAACTCGGACGAGACCGTAAGACGCTTACGTTCACCATCATCATTCTCTTCGTCTTCTTCCTCGTCGTCTTCATGCTCATCATAGCGGTCTTCCGGCGAAGGGCGGCCTAGCTTGGTTGAACCGCAAAGAGGAATGTTGGGGGTGGAAGCCATCTTCCCCCGCGGGGAAGAGTAATGGGTACCGGAGAGGCATCGCACTGCAGACGGATGGAGCGAGCCAACGATTTGGCAGTTGGGCCGACCATCGGCACATCGATCACCGTGCACCTGGAGAATTTGAAGATCTTGCGGTCCTGGGCCCTCTTCGTGTGGGTCATAGCTCATTCGCCCTGATAGGGACCCCCGACTGCTGCTGCTCATGTTGAGCTGTCACAATAATCCCAGTGTCGTCTACGCGGACACAGGCTAAAGCACGCGAAACTTCAAACTGAACAAACTGACAACTATACCGCCACGCTCAAATTTTGCAGCTGGTCTACACCTACTACGAGTCCTTCCCCTTTCCTTCGGCTCTTCTCTTTGTGTTCTGTCGATGGCTGGCGCGCAGTCTGGCGACAAATGCGTGGACGTTGGTAGTCCAGAGCCGGCGTCACCGTCTGCAAACCGCGCCCGAGATGTCGCACAGCACTGCAGCATTCCAGCTCACCCACGTCGACCACGTCCTCGCCGGCATCTCGCCGAACGCGTGGCTCTACGAAAGCAATTACCGCTCCATCGATGGGCTCGCCGAAAGGGCCCTTCACAGAATCACCCTCTACTTCGCCAGCAGGGTCAGCGATGAGATCGCCACCAGGATTGCCGACCACATCGCCAAAGGTCCCGCCACCTGTGCCCTCGCCGCCTCCGACTCGCTCTTTCACCGCTCGACTCCCTTGGGTCCTGCGCACATGGATGTTCCCTTCCAGCTCGGAAGACCTGACCGGATTTCAAGGCTATGAATTCGAGTGGTCTCCAATGAAGGACTTTTTTCTGAGCCCAATCTCCAGTGGCAATGGTCCCGCGCCGGCCGTGGCGGATCTCGGCCAAGATGAGTCAACGATGAATCAGATGGCGCCGGAGATCACGTGGTATTTGGGTGATGCAAATTTGGTGAGCATCTCTTCCAAAGTAATGTTACTTCTACTGCTCTTCGGCGTTCTTGACCTACCAACGATCTGGGTCGGACAGGAACCACTAGGAAGACTCGTGAAAACCCCTCTTGACCAAGATCGCAAGTTGTACGACCGCAACGAGTTCCCCGATTTCGTCGTGCTGTCGCGACAAGCCTTCGATGCCAATCCTGAGCTCGCTTCGGCTTGGGCCCAGGATCACCTCGATGATGGAGAGAACGGTGTCCTCGACTGGGAACAAGTTGCCGCGATTGGCGTACTGGGTGGCATGAAGAAAAGCGACGACACCTCCGAATACGAGTGTGTATTCCCCGCCACGCGATTGAAGCACCACCTGCGCATGCTCGCTGCCGAGTCACCGATCCGCTCTCACACGTTCGGCTTCACGCTCGAAGGCTCGATCTTGACCCTCTACCTCCACACCCCATCTGGTCTGTTCTACTCGTCCGACATCGAATGCACCGAAGCGAATGGGCACCTGTCGACGTTCATCGAGCGCCTTCTCAGCTTGAACGACCTCGACCTTGGCAAGATCGCTTCGCCTGGAGGACCCGACGGCCCGCCGCTGCCATTCCCGACCGCTGTGCTTCCACCGCGGGTTCCATCTTTCGCTCGTCACCTCACCAAAGTACCCACGATGGGCTCAATCGAGATTGAGAAGACGGTCTTTTGCAGTGGAGAGGTCCTCGGGTTGCAGAAATCCGCTTCACGAGTCCGAGCGATCCGGGACGAACCAGGTGACAATCGCGAATACGCAATGACGGTGTCGTTCTTTGAGGAGACCTTTTGCGACGTACATGATCGGATCCGTCTGGCGATCGCATCGGCGTCACCCGAGGATCGCGAAGGTCTCACAAACTTTGTGGACGTGTATCGAGAAGTCGACTTTACCCTTGTGCCACACTTCCTCAAAGGCGATTTCGACGCCGAAAAATGCGAGCTCAAGCCGAGGGCGATGGAGGTTGCCTTTCAGGAGCGCTGCCTCGAGTCAATCTGGACCGTGGATTCGACCGAGGCGCTCGTCCGAGCGGTGCTTGGAGTGGTCAGAGGTTTGTTGCAATCTCGCTCTCATCAGTCTGATCCCAATCAGGGTTGAGCGATATCTGATGCCGGATTGGTCTCCTTCCAGGTCTGCGCAGTCTGTACCGAATGCGGATCCTACACTGCGATGTCTCACCGGGCAATATTATGATCGGACCCGGTGGTGAGGGCGTACTGATCGATTATGATGTCGCCGTGTTTATGGACGGCCCTTCTGGTGAAGCTGCGCGCCTGAAGCGACGTGTGAGGTCTCGTTCTGATATCGCGGCGCTCCACTGCTGCTCCACTGACCAGAGCCTCGTTCAATCACTCCCCACAGGGCACGTTCGCCTTCCGACCCCGGCATCTCATCCAATATGCCGGCGAAATCTTGCATCAACCTTGGCACGACATTGAGCAGCTGGTCTACACTCTCTTTTGTGTTGTTCTCGCCCGACCTAAGGGGCCAGGTGATTCGACCGGAATGTCGGACAAGGCCGCTTCGGTTTGGGAGGATTGGACAATGGAAGGTGAGGCCTATCTGGCATTCCTTTCAAAAGAAACGTTTGTTCAAGTGGAGTCGAATCGGACCAAGTTGTTGGATTCGAGTTTGGAATTCTGGCAAGGCATTCCTGATCTCATCGCCACGGTCGCGAAGTATTGCGGACTAGGCTTATCGATCGTCATGTACGACAAGGTCGCAGAGGAAGAATGCCTCGAGAGTGGATGGGGGTCAGGTGAACTCTCCTACGACCACCTTATTGCAGACCTGGAGGAATTGTTGGGGAAGACTGCGCAGAAAAACCGGGAAATGGTGCCGACTTCGCCTGTCATTGTATAGATGCTTTGACTCTATATGCCATTCATTTGACCAGTTGTAAAGTTTTGCATATCGTTTTCCGACCGTAAACCTTACGAAAGCAAGGCCGAGATGGAAATGGATAAAACCCATGCTAGGTTCGACTGATCATGGAGATTCAATTTTGTGTGACATTGTCCCATGTTGCGGCTCTGTGCGATCCTTTTTCTGAGATTAGTCGGCGCGTGTGTGGGGGCGGGGTCATCTCTGAGCCGAGATGGGCCTTAGTTGCGACCCATCGTGTAGGAAATACAAGCGTTCTATGCTCCTACTCTTTGGTTCGAATCATCATTGTATCGCACCATATGGCATAATGTTTTGTTTTTTTGAATTTTCACGTCCAAATCAATGTGCGCAGTCGTTCCAGGATCTCTTCATTGACCACGTCTTCGAGTCAGGTCTTCGAGAGGTTCTGATCCTTCAAAGCAAGCTGGAAAATGGGTGGCTCGGAATCTTTCAAGAAACCTTTGATACGAAAAGGAACCTCTCGGCTAGCGTTGATGTCGAAACAAAGGGACAAGGCGAGATATTACCTGTTTTATTCGAGATTCGAGATTGGAATGCAATGGTCAAGTGAGTTTTGCCTCACCCGTCGCGCACGCCATGGGACGGGGTCGAATCGGGTCGAGCCGAGCCGAGCCGAGCCGGGGAGTGCCACGCGTCCATCATCTACGGCCGGCCCGCCGCGCTCGGTCCTGCTTTTGTCTTCGTACCCCACACCCACACCGCACCGCATCCAGACCAAGTGACCCCTCTCTTTTGCTCTCAAAACACCACCGATCCTGACGATCTCAATCCGGCCAACGATGGCGTCCCTGCAAGACCGCCTGCAAGCCGCGTCCGAGTTCCTGCTGCAATCTCCACCTGGTGAAGGTCAGTCCAACGCGTGGTCTCAGCCCAGATCGTGTCGCCTACCGAGGCATTGCACGAGCTGATCGATCTTGCTGCATCTGTTGCGTAGTGAACGACGTCTTTTCCGATATCCGCTTGTTGGTCTCGGACGATAACGCGTTGGAAGCGTCGATCGTTCCGACCCTGTCGCTCTACAACCGAACCAACTACGTCGCCGTCACTCTCGAACACGACCCTTCGACCTCGTTCCTCCTCACAGAAGGGGGGAGGATCGTTTCCTCATCCAACGATCAAGAAGAAGAACGTTACGTGTGCCCTTCATCGCAAACGAGTTATAAGGTCAACCATCTCCGCCTCATCGCTTCCGATCCTCGACCGTTCCCGATCGAGCACGAGACCCAGGCGATTCGGGACAAGGTCGCCGATTTGTTGGCCAAGTTCGTCAAGAATCATTACCACGACGCCAAGTCCGAGGTTGTCGTTTTGGACGACGGGAATTTCCCGGCGCGGCTGGTTGAGGAGGAGATCGAGGAACCCAAGTTGGCTACCGTAGAGGACACCAAGGTCGATGAAGACGCTAAAATTGATGAAGAAGAAGGCTCCGAAACGATTGAAGGAAAGGAAGGAACGGAAGGCGAAGTAGAGCCTTCCAGCACGGCATCGGCATCGACAGAAGAGGACCCGGCTCCGGCTTCGCCGATTCAAGTTGACGACGAACCCACACCAGCTGCTGCGCTTGAAGACCCTACAGAGCAGTCCACCGAACCAAAGCCCAAGGTATTGCACCCTCGTACTTCCCGCATATTTGCGCTGTACTTTGTCGGTAACAAGTACAACCCTTCCAACTATTGGTCAGTCCCGTTTCCGGCGCATCTAGTTTCTCCTATGTGGGCTGGAGCTGATACGACTCTGACTTTGAATGGTTGCAGGACGGGTCGATGGCGATCGGTGTACACCGTTGATTTCGCGAAACGATCCGTCGAAGCCAAAGCCGAGATCAACGTTCACTATTTTGAACAAGGTCCGTACCTCGGTACTCCACCTCTCGTGCGAAACAATGCCCCCCTCCTAACGTTTTTTTCCTCCTGCTCATCTATTCTCTCAAATCAGGCAACGTACAACTATCAACCCTGCTCACCTCCACCCTACCACTCCGTACCTCGAACCCTTCCCCCGAATCCTTGATCGCGTTACTCAAATCTTCCGAAACGACTTTCTCGTCCCAATTGGCCGACGCGTTCGAATCCTTCTCCGAAGAGGGGTTCAAGGGTTTACGAAGGGCTTTACCGAAGAATAAGTGTAAGATGGAGTGGGAGAAGGTAGGGCATTACAAGTTGGGGAGGGAGATGGGAGGAGGAACGACGGAGGGTTGAAGAGCGCAAAGGAAGGAGGCGCGCGCGCGCGCACGTGGAGATCCGAGTTCGTTGTCAAGGTTTTCGGTGGGAGAAGGTCGGCGTGGGATTTGTTCCTGGGGTAAATCTACAGGTTACAGGATGATGAATGCACGTTTGATGCAATGAGGCTGCTCCTCCTTGATGGGAGAATTCTACGAACTGCACAGAGAGAGAAGAGAAGAGACGAAACGAAGCGCAGAAAGAGCAAAGAAAAAGAAAAAGAGATCTAATCATGCGACGAAGCCGAACCCAAACACCCCTAATCCTCATCCGAACGCGACGAAACACGTCACCCTTACTGACTGTTCTCGACGACCTTCTTCGCGACGTCCCTAAAGTCATTCAAAGCCTTCTTCGCACTCCCATTCTTGAGACTCTTCCTCGCCAATTCAACACCTTCGAACCCATCTTTGGCCTTCCCAGCAACGATCAACACCGCTGCGGTATTGAGGACCACGAAGTTCTCGATGGGGTTGGAAGGACCGAGTTGGTCGTCTAGGAGGGAGTTGAGGCTCGACGCGTTCTCCGAAGGTGATCCGCCTGATACGAGGGAGAGTGGGGAGCAGGGAAGACCGAAGTCGCGCGTGGGATGGATCACCCGAGCAGTGATGGTATCGTCTTTGAGATCCCAAATCTGATTAATAAAAATAAAAAATGGTTCGCAGATGAGTTTGTACGCCGTGTTTTGAATTCGTACGAGCCAATGGAATGACTTACATCCGTCTCGCCCTGAATACTGATCTCGTCCAAACCTTCCCTCCCACAAACGACCCAAGCCCTCTTGACGCCCGTGATCCTCAACACCTCGACAAAGATCTCCCCGAGGCATTTCGAATGCACGCCAACGATCATAGCCTTGGGTTTGACTGGGTTGATCAACGGACCCAAGGCGTTGAAGACGGTAGGGAAGGCGAGGGATTTGCGGATCGGAGCGAGACGAACGAGGGAAGGGTGATAGGTGGCGGCGTAGAGGAAGAGGAAACGGGAGGAGGAGGCGATCTCGGAGAGGGAGGAGGGTGGGATGAGCGTGACGGGGCAGTCGAGAGAGAGAAGGATGTCGGCACTACCGGAGGAGGAGGTCGCGGCTTTGTTGCCGTGCTGGATGAGCGCAGTGCGAGGAAGAGGGGGTTCGCAGGGAGAAGGTGGTGGGGGGTCGAAGAAAAAGTGGGGGTGTGGGGGGGGGGGGCAAAGTGAGGGGGGCATGCAAAGGCATGTGATCATGTCAGCGAATGATTTCGGGGCAACAAAGACACCTCAATACTCGGTACCTCTCGAAGACTGACCTTGTAGACCCTACATCCGACACCCGCGGCGACGATCGCGGCCGTGGTCGAAACGTTGAACGTGTTCTGGCCGTCTCCTCCCGTGCCGACGATATCGCAGACGGGACCTTCTCCCAGACCTTCTCCGACGTCGACGGTGGCGGCGTGTGATTGCATCACCTTGGCACACTCTGCGACGATCAGAGGGTTGCCATCCTTGCCGGAGAAACGAAGAGCGGCGAGGAAGGCTCCGATCTGGGCTGGGGCTGCACCGGCCTCGGCGGCGAGGTGTTGGAAGGCGAGTGAGACGTCGACCGAGGTGAAAGTCGAGGGATACAGGACGAGCTTCTTGAGAAGGGGAGCAAAAGATGCAGGCGAGTACTCGGGCTCGGGTTCGCCAGGAGCTTGCTTCGGAGAGGGCGACACCGCTCTCGAGTCGTCACTGTGGGAGCATGGCAACCGTTTGAGCTCCACCTACATCAAGCGGATCAGACCGTCACGGGCGACCTACCCTACGATCCTGTTGGTGTCGTTGTTGAAGGGGGTGGTCGATCCCGAGCCCGAGCCCGAGCCCGAGCCGGAAGAAGCTCCTTTCGACGAGTGGCCCGGGTGCTGTTCGTTGTGCTGCTTCATCTGCTGCTCGTGTCGATCTGCGCGCTTGCGTTCGAGGCTGAATTCGGCTGGAGGGTCGCAGAAAAGTGTTTGGCTAGCACGTACACACGGGGTGTGGGTGACAGTGAGGGCGAAGATGAGGTGAGGAAGGAGAGAAGCAAGAACGAGAGGGGACGACTCGGAGCAGGTTCGCCTCTGAACGTGATCGCCGGTTTTTTTGACTCTTTCCGAACTGGGTCCGCGGTCCGATCTGTGGCTTGGAGTGCGGTCGGTCGTACGTCGCACGTCGCACGTCGCACGCCTCATTACTAATAGGCGCGAACAGGCGCTAAACCCCGTCCTCAATCCCCCCCGCGCGTGGGTGCGACTCTCTCCTATTCCTGCTCGTACGACGTATGTAGCCACCTCTGCCGAGCTCAAATCGATCTTCCCGAACAAGCCCGTGACTCGTCGATCGCGCGACTTGGCTCCCTTGGCGCTCACCCCTCTCCTCCCCTTTCTGCACCCCCTCGATCACTTGGGCGCACTCTGATCAACATCAACACCACTCCGCGACAAGACCCGACCGGACCCGACCGATCCGCATGGCCGCACCCTTGTACACGACCGACAGTGGTCGACTCTACCATGCAGGCCAGATCCTGCTCGCATTCGTAGGACTGCCAGGTAGGTCACCTTGGCCAGCTCGCCGCCCCCACTCTTGTCCTCTTGTCGCAAGTGGGGGAGTGATGACCGATAAGGCTTCCCTCGTCCTTTCTTCTTGGCTGACCGACGCGCTCCTGTCTTGTCTTCTTGGCCTTGTTCTTCTAGCTCGGGGAAAGACGTCAGTTTCATACTTCAGACGCTCACGTCGTCGTCGCATGCGCTGACGCCCTCCCCCGAAACATCCCATCCGTCTCACCAGACACGTCTCGCGATCCGTCGAACGCTACCTACGCTGGCTCGGAGTAAAGATTGAAGGTGCGCACCCGTATCACACTATCAACATCATGTCAGTCCGACTGACTGCCGCGCTCCCCACAGTCTTCTCCCTCGGCGACCACCGAAGACGAGTGCTCGGACCGTCGGCCAAACTGCCCAAAGACTATTTCTACACCGAAGGGCGCTGTGCAGAAACGGAACAACTGCGTTCACTCGTCAAGGACAGCCTAGAAACAGAGATCATCTCCTTCTTCAACCAACGCAATGGCCAGGTCGCCATCTACGATGCGAACGTGAGTGCTCGGCGCCGTGCAGTGGAAAGATCGATGTTTCGCCAACTCGATGGTTTCCCGTGGCTTTGCTCCGAGCCTCACAGAACAGCAAGCGATCGATGAGGATAGGCATCAGACAAAGGTTTGAAAAGATCGGCGTCAGCGTCATCTTTATCGGTGAGCACGGGTCACCTGGCAGCCTCAAAAGTCCGCGAACAGCCGCTGTAGCGCACACCTCGGCTGACTTGGGCCACTGCACACCAACTCGCAGAAAACATCTGCGATAGAGCCGATATAGTAGAGTCCAATATTCGATCAGTCAAGATCAGCTCCCCTGACGTGCGTCTTCTCTTGCTCATGTCTCAAACTCTGCCTGATCCGATGCTTCTTGTCCTCAGTACGCCGGCTGGGATCAAGAGAAAGCCGTCGCCGATTATCTGTCCCGTATTGCCCAGCATGAACGTCACTACGAGACCCTCCGACCCGAGATTGGCGCCTACGTCAAGATCTACAACGTCGGCGAACGGCTCGTCGTCAACAACGTGCGCGGCTACCTGCAAAGTCGAATCGTCTTTTACCTGATGAACGTGCATCACAAGAAGAGGACCATCTGGTTTGCTAGGGTAAGACACTGTGTTCAATTCGAGTCGAGGTACTAGCTGCTGACGTCGCATCCTCAACTCGCTTTGCGCAGTCGGGTCAATCCCTTATCGAGCACTCTTACAAAGCCGACGCCGATCTCTCCCCGCAAGGTATCGAATACGCCGAGAATCTACGCGACTTTATCGTCTCGAAGCGTGCCGAACTATTGCAAGAACGCGTCAAAGCCGGTGAGCGCGCGACCGAACGTCGTCTCACGATTTGGACCTCTGCGCGCAACCGCTGCCTTTCGACGTGTCGTCCTTTGCAAGAGATAGGGTACAAGGTCATCGAGAGGCAACAGATGTACGAGTTGAACCCCGGCGTGATTGACGGGATGGAGCCGGACGAGATACAGAAGATGTTCCCCGATGAGTTCAAGGCGCATCAGGTCGCACCGTATAGTCATCGATATCCTAGGGCCGAGTCATACCACGATCTAAGCGTCAGGTGAGTGCATTCTTCTCCACTTGGTGAGTGGGTGTTGACGATGCTAATGCTTTTCCTTTATCGTGCCAGGTTGGAACCGGTGATCCTCGAACTTGAGCGCGAGCCGGCCGACATCCTCTTTATCGGCCACGCCTCGGTCATTCGTTGCGTCATGGCTTATCTCCAGGTACATACGAGAGCTCATTCGACTGACCATTTAGCGTTAGGTGCTGATGTCTCGGCGTTCCCTCGATTCGTACAGGGCCTGACACCGCAAGAGATCCCCAACGTCGAATTGCGCCGAGGCGACGTCGTGCAGGTCTCGCCTAGTTCGTGTGAGTGGTCGCACATACGGTTCAAACTTGCTTGGTTCGAGTTGCTGATTTGATTTTTGTCGGATCCTCACCAGATGGGGTCGAGTTGACCACGCATTTCATTTGGCAAGCTTGAGGCGGGAGCACGCTGAGATGTGGGGAGGGGGAGCATCGTTCAGCTTGTTGGGGGGTGGTTGATTGTTGTGGAGGTGGTCCGAAGAGGTTGCCTGTATCTGTAATGCGATTTTGCGGTGTATGCGAATCATGATGTAGGGCCGATTGTTCCTAGGTTGTCGGCGCATTCGGTGAGGAATGATGCGCAGTCCATCGCTCGAGCTTTCTTGCTCGCTTCTTCTCTTTGATGGGATCAGAAGCTTCCTGTTCAATTATCATATTCTGACAACCTTACTGAACATGTTATCGTGATACAGGTGTGAGGAGAGACATTCGTAGGTGCAAAATGCGGAAGGTCTTCCTCCAAGCCATGAACTGCCCGCTTCAACTTTTGGGCGATATTGTGTTGCTGCGATGCCTTCGAGGTATGGCGAACTAGAATCGCACGCAATAGACCTCCACGCCCGCCCATCAAGATGCTTGGAACCGCTATCCCCATGGGATCCCACTCATGTCGATCACTCTCTCCTCTCTGCCCACCGGCGCGTTGACGTCGACTTTGCACACAGGAGGTCGCAGCGTGGCCAAAACCCTGCGAAGATCACATTCGACGCGCGCACGCGATGACCCTGCCCTGCTGACGCCGATCGAGCGCTCACGCTTACGCGTCGCTTTCCTTGCACCTCCCTCGTCCCTCGTCGCTCCCACTCTCCACATCTCTTTACGCACTATGGCATTCCTCGATGGTCGTCTCGTTCTCAGCTCTGAGAGATTCACGGAGCGCGTCGATAGCGCGGGAAAGCAGGTCGTGATGCGCAAGACGAAAACAGGCCTCGTCGGGACGGCCAAACTCAAGACCTTGCAAAGAGGGGAACCGGCACCAGCACAACGACGAACGCGTGCAATGAGAAGTCAATCCGTCATCGACCACTTTGGGCGCGGAACAGAGGCATACCTCGACCAATTTGGCGTCAAGGACGAGGTCGAATCTTCGATGTTGACGCGTCTGAGCACGGTTCCCGTCGCGTTCCAATCGACTGAGGCAGAGTTCCAGAGGAGCTTCAGCTCATTACGACAACACGTCGTGGAGCCGTCCCTGCAGATCGTGGCCCAGGCCAAAGGTTTGGCCACCGTCCCATTCCAACAGGTCGAGGCTTCGCCAACACGCCGATACAATCAGGAAGACGAGGTCGAGGTCGCCTTCCTGATTGTATCGGCGCGTTGGCGAAGCCTCGAGCTGTCGGCGCCCGAACCTCTGGCCTGGGTCACGATTTGAAGGGACGGCTCCATGACGTGTTGTCGGAATGAGCTGAGGCTCCTCTGGAACTCTGCCTCAGTGGAGTTGAACGCGACGGGAACCGTGGTCAGACGCGTCAACATCGAAGATTCGACCTCGTCCTCGACGCCAACGCGGTCGAGATATGCTTCTGTTCCGCGCCCAAAGCGGTCGTTGACGGGTTCACTTCTCATGGCACGCATTGCTCGTTGTGCTGGTGCCGGTTCCCCTCTTTTCAAGGTCTTGAGTTTGGCTGTCCCGGCGAGGCCTGTTTTCTTTTTCTGGTCCGAAATCCGAGACACAGGAATAGGGGACACCAAGTTGATGGTGATGGCGACCAAAGACGCGAAAATCCGGTCGACTTCGTCCCTTCGCACTCCCAGTGTCGAGCCTTGCAGTGGGTGCACACGGCCCTCTGGGGGCGAGATAGTCGCCGGATGGCTACTTTGGGCTCGAGTGCAGTGGTTTGAGCGCGATTCGAGCTTTGGACATAACTTTGCCCAGGATTTCCCCCTTGGATGAGTGTCACGAGAATTCGATGAGAGTGGGACGGAAAAGGACAGCTTTAGAAGAGGAGTGTGGCCGTATTATCACAGCTTCTCTGAACTCATGTTGTTGAGGCCCTAAAACCGGTGTCGCGAGGTCAACAACACGTCGCGTCATTGGCCGCCACGCCCATCGCCCGCACCCGCAGCGAGCGTCAACGCGTCAACGACTGCGGGACCACGCCTGAGCTCTGTAGAAGAAATGTCAAGCAAACCCTCGCGGTTGCTATACCAACAGAACTAAATAAACCGCTCAACTATGACTAACTCGATTCGAATGGTACGGAATATGCAGGAATGGACGTACATGACTTCTGATCGGGACGCCGATACTTAAAGCAGGTGCGGCAGACCTAACAGTATATGCTGGCACGTTCACCACACGGAGGGCCGCCTGTGCAACACAGTCGAAAACAGCCTTTTTAGATACACGAGTCGCCGATCGACACCTTTTTCTACAAAAAAGTAGTGAAGAGGTAGTAATCATCTGAGCAGATTTGACTTGTGGTTGTCGCAGAAATGTTCTCATGTGGAAACTGGTGATGACCACGACTCAGTCCAATGAACAGGGACGAGAACAGAGTGGCCAGAGACTAAGGGACAGACTCGCGGAAGGCTAAAAAGTGAAGCGTAAAGCTAATAAGGAGAGAGATTAGAGACTAGTAAATTAGGGAGATTGAGTGACTAAGGCCTAAATGACACGCCGCTAGGCTCGATCCCAAGTACCATAATAGGAACGATAATCAGGTGAAGGACGATACAACCATATTTTCCTGACAGCTGTCACTCTCGAACGTAGATGAGGGCCTGGGCCGCCGACTGAGACGTGAAACAAATTGAAGATTGCAGCCATGACTTGGGTGAAGCAAATGCGAGGGGCCGACTGAATACAAGCTGATGAAGGGAGGGGGGCAACGAATACAAGCTGATGCAAGGTGCGCACTGAATACATGCTGAGGCCAGGGTGAAGTGTCTGTCAACCGCAGCAGAATTATATCGATCGGTGGTGGAAATTTGAAGGGCAGGGCCTCGCCGAGAGCCTCTTTGAGGCTACGCTAGGTCTCAGAATCAATTGCCGAAGAGGTAGGAGCGCCTGTATGGTGCCTGAGGCCAATCAAACTAGGGGTGAAGACTTTGCCTACGCCCCGGAACTCCTTGGTCTCTTCGATGGTTGTCGAGGTTCTGGTCGTGGTACCCCAGGTTAGACGAGACAATTTCAACAAGTTTTTTGAGTAGGCTGCAATATAATCTCACCAGGAGGTCGGTACTCTGGATGAACGTCAGAGTCGAGCTCAGAAGATGAAGAAGTCGTCTGCGGGTCGCCTGTCGAAGCAGGTGATCGCGGGATCGGACCGAACAACTTGGCGATGGTGGCCGCGTCGGGCTGGTCCACGTTGAAAACGTGACACCAGCTCAAGCCTACAAGCAACAGTGCCAGGGATTTGGCGGGATACATGTTGTTGGGATCCTCGAGCGAGAAAGGAACTGCAACCTTGAAGGCGGGCGAAAACAGAATGCCAAACGAGGAGGGGCTATTGGGATCGGGCACTGCTCAGAAATAACTTCCGAGGCCCATCAGACGCTGCTATACAAGCTTACGGTAAGAGTGCACTTACCAAGCTCTACCAAGATCGCCAAGTGCCCACTGAGAATCAAAGCGAAACGGATGGGGAGCATGTAAACCTCGATCGCAACCCGATCTAATGGAGACTCGGCAAGACATCAGCCTGAGGCACAGACGGAGAAGGGGATAGGTGAAGCAATCGACACACCTTGGCGAGGATAGCTTCACTTTCGACGACCTCCTGGAAGACGTCGAGTTCGACAACGTCGTCATCTGCCAAACAAAAGGCCGGGTCGTGAACAGTCCAATTTTTCTGGGCGTACCCATGAAGAACGGAGTCCCGTTTGCACTCGAGGCAAAACACAGCGACTGCGATTGACTTGGCATCGGACGGTGAAGAGGTAGAGGCAGGATTGCCGGTCAAGACTTGCAACAGAACCACATCAATATCTCCTTCTTGGTTATAGCGTCTCTGAGGGGAAGCCTCCAACTGTTGCCAAAAGTCGTCGATGGCCGAAGCGCGCGCACGAGCAACAATTTGCATGGCCGGTGTGACAAGGTGCTGTCGAAGCGAGCTGAAGTGGCTTCTAGATTCTGCCTTCGTTTGGTTGAACGCCGGGGGGACCGTTGGCAGAAGCGCTGACAGTACACCTTCGACCTCGTTTTTGACCCCCAGTTGATTGAGAAACGCCTCAGTTCCGAGACCAAATCGATTGGTGAGATGATGGCATCGCATTGCTCGCGTCGGAACCCGCCTTGGCGCGCTTCTTTGGCTCTTGATCAACGGTTTCAATGGCGCGGTCGAACCCGTCTTCATCCGGGGCTTGTCAATGGATTTCCCCTTACTGCTGACCCGATTCTGGCAGATACGAGAGTTCAGAAGAAGGCGGTTGTCCAGAAATGACATAGTGTGTAGAGAGATGTCGACAATGAGAGGACGGGGGATGATGGGTGAGGTGGAGTGAGTCGGAGCTAGATAGAGATGACGCGCTCGCGCGAGCCCTGCTGCTGGTCTCAAAACGGCCGGTTGCCCTCGATTGCCAAAGGGACCTCGAAAAGCGCTTCGACCCAAGCGCCGCAGTTCGCTGCGGGCGTGCTAAACGCGGTATTTAGCCGAGGGAAGCACTCTAGCGCCGAGTCGGATCATCGCCATCGTGACGATCGATCGACGAAGCTCACATGGCACAACCACATCTCCCTCCGGCATCGATTCATTGCTTGAAGCGTCTCGTGTCAGTCATGACTCCGTCATAGTTCACATTGTGGCGCTTGTTGGCCTCTGGACGGCCCTGTGGCTGATCTCCGAGTCTTCAAGCTCGACATCGAGGATGGGTGAAGTCACATTCTGCATTTCAGCTCGTTCCGTAAAGACGTCATTTTTAGAAGATACATCGCGTCCGCATGGGTACGCGCTTCTTCTCCGCGGTGAGGATCGCTAGCGCAGTACAGCCGGACAGGAGCTACATTGAATCTCTGTTGCCTTAAAATTGTGACTCGGGGAGAAAACATACAAACGGAGAAATGAATCATTCGACGCCCTAACGGCGGCACAGATGATATCTGCTTACACAGCTGGGAAATATTGCAGATGCCACTGTTTATTGCCAAGCGCCGATGATCGAGGGGTCGGCTGGCATATCAGATCAGAGGCCGGCAGGTGCGGAGTTGCGAACATCACCGGCGACCGCGACCGCGCCAGCGGCTCCAGGCCTCGGACTTGTGATAAGCATTTGCAACGCCCAAGTGACCTCGACTGGCCGACATCATCGCACGATGCGATGCACCGCAAAGAATATGAAAATTACCAACGCTATGAAAGCTTCTCAAGGGTTGTGATTCTGACTCGACCGTCTCCGAATGCGATCTGTTTGCTCGAGCGAGTTCGATGGGAAGGTCTGCTGAGCTTGCACCTCGAGCCGAACAGGGTCATGCGTTTGAGAATGTTTAGACTGGGAATCAGTTTCGAGTGTAGAGCGAGGTGGGACGAGCGAGGTGCATCGTGATGATCACGCGTCGGTTTCGTCGGGCCGGTCACGCCGCCGCCGGCTCATTTCGCATCGGGGGGAGGAGGCTCTTGGTCTCCTAATTCCGCCGAATCACCTCTGCGGTCATATTAATTGGGTTGAAGACTCTCAACATGAAAATAATTTCGAGTTCCACCCGTTTCCGTGCAGGAACAACCAACTTGATCCACTCGGCTGCGACCTTGATGTGGTCAACGCGCCATCCCTCCGCCTAACAGGCGCCCGCGCATGCTCGACCGGTGCGGACAGGAGGTCCGTGCAAACAGAGAGGGCGGTGGGCTCGAATCGGCCCGAGTCGGGCGGAAGCGACTCTCTCGTTCTTCCCATCACCCTCCGAGTCTTGTACGTTTCATCGCTACCAGCTTCATTCTTACCCCTCATCTAAAACGCCATAACATCCAACTTCGTCGAAAACATGTTTAAGAATCACCCCTACTACGCTGACATGGTTTATGTGAGTCATCCTTCCACACACACACCATGACCCGTCAAGTCCGATCGATGAGGTTGTGCCACGATTCCCCTCCCTCCCCCCCCCCCCCTCTCTTGGGAATTCGTTCGGCGCTGACTTGGGGGCAAGATCTGAACATCTCGGTTCTTTGTACTACAGGAAGTGTTTGTGAATGTGGATCAACGGTGAGTAGTACACCGAGGACTCGAATTCAGGTGCGATCGGCGCGCCGTCCGAATTTGACATCGCGAGTGCCTTTGACGCGGATTCCCATTGTCGGGAATTCGGACGGCCGAACCGAAACTCGAAACTCGAACCGAAAGATTGACAGGCGCGAGGAACCTTGCTCGACTCCTCCATAGTGCGCGCTGTTTGTGGCGTTTGTTTTAGGATGGAAGAGTCGAGTTGCAGTGATAAGAGAAAAACCCGCACTCCGTAACAAACGGAGGGTTTTCTAAACAGGAGTTATGAACAAGTAGGGTGGGAGGGAGGAGCTCAAAAAAATGGTCGATCGGCTTTGCTCAAAGAGCGCAGGTCCGATTAGTAACTAAAACACTGCAACTGACTTGGGGGATAGGGCATACCTTTGCTCGAAAAGCGCAGGGCGATGGCAGGGGAGGAAGGCGACGCGGTAGGTAGACGCGGCCAAACGAGGTCTGTATACAAGGTAGCCCCATGAGTCAACTTGCCCAACAAGGACAAGGAATTTGGCAACATGCCCAACAAGGACAGTCGTGATCCGGAATGCGAACCTTAGCTAGAAACAGCGAGCCGCGATAGTGCGAGTCTCGAAAAGTTCGCCCTTGCTCTAAGCAGTGGGTGCGATACGACCTTGCAAAGCAGCGGGTACGGCGGCTGCTTACAACGTAGTGGCAGGCTAGCTCATCAGTCCAACTGTCCAACAAGGGCAGAGGGCTTACGAGGGATGTTACCCACTTTGAGTGAGTAGAGACTGGCAGGGGGGGTGCCGGAACCACAACACGAAACGCTAAGGCGTGCGGGACGACGAGGGAGAGGGAGAGGAAGGGCCCGCGCGCGCCAGCGGGTGAGCAAGGCGGGAGGCCCAAGGGGGCCGAGAAGAGTGCGTGCTGGCACAGGGTCCAAAGAATGCGTGTTCGAAGAGTGGAGCGCGAGCGGGCCCCGTTAGGCCGAGACCAGCGCGCTTGAGCTGTCCGCGTCAAAATCTTGCAGCAAAGGCCGAAAAGACTATCCCTAATCCTCTTTCTTTTCCTTTCAGTACCAAATTGGCTCACGTTAAGATCAAAAAATACCTTCAAGAAGTGTACGAGATCGACATGACTGAAACGAGTAGCAACCTAGCGCTCAAGGGGGCTCTAGAGGTTAGTGATTCGAACTTGAAGCTTGAAGGCCGGCGAGGGAGCCTGCACTGAAAGTCGGGCTGGACCCGCTGTGTGGGAAGCTGAGTCGAGCGAGAGTTCATACCCTGATTTTTTGTTTGTAGCATGCCGTTGATGAAGGGATGTTGCAATTGGTGAGTTGGTCGAGGTAGGCTAACTATTGCAGGAAAGTTCGGGGAATAATTCAACGTACCGTGAGTCGTTGGGGTCGGGGTTTCCGTCAATAGATCGGAGCGTCGTACAAGATGACCGCAACCGGTCTTCAACACCTCCAAGGCGCTTGGTTCTCGTCCGAACCGGATCCCAAGGAGCACAAGAAACAAATGGTCATGAAGACGGCGGTGAAAAAGTCGACGACGAGGACCAAGACGGGTGCTGCGGCGAGTAAGAAGACGATGAAAGGTCGCGTTAAGGCTGGGGCTCCTGCGGCGTCAAAGAAAAAGACGGACGGGACGACGAAAAAGACGAATGGATCAGCGATGAGAAAGGTCAAGACTCAAGCCAGGACGAGTGCGGATGCGAAGACCAAGGACAAGTTGACGACGACGTCAAACAATATCGTCGCTGTTCCTGTTAAAGGAAAGGAATGCTGAAGCGCCAGCTGAGCCGACCCTTTCGGACGAACGACCGCCTGCGGACGGCGAGGAACCGCAGACCGAGACTGAGCGTGAAGAGGATGAGGAGGGCGAGTTGCCTAACCCTCACGTGGGAAGTCTAGAGGCGAGGATCGCGGTTGGGGGAAAGGATGAGGAGCAGGTAACGCCGGAGAAGAACAAGATGAATAGTCGTGGATCGGGCGTGCTTGATGTAGGGCAGGGCCGGGGGCGCCGAGGAAGAGGTCGGCTTACGGAGGAGAGTGAAGGGTCGTAGGGTCGGAATTTGAAGCTTGTGTTGGGGTTCCTGTTCTCCCATCAGTTCGTCATACTCGTTTGTAGCATTTTTTGTCGTCTTTCCGTCTTTTGTTCGTGTGTTTGTCCTTCCTCTGCATTTCGACCGTGATGGTCTCTACTTTAACGCATTAGTAACCCCTAATCTCGCACTTGCTTCCTCACAGCTTGACAAAAAAGTACAACACTTTGAACCCGAACCAAGAAATAGAATCCTGCTAAATCACCTCCTCCACTCTTTTGATCATTTTCATTCCTCTTCAAGCCCAATCCAACTCCCTTCAATCGAACACACCCAATCCGTACCGGCTCCCGTACTGATTGAAGAAGCGGGGACGATCACGCCGTTCTCTGAAGCTGCTAGGAAACGGGGTAGGGTTTGAACTGACCACATGGTTGCGGAATGATGCAAAATGTCGGTTTTAACCTCTGTATGCTTGAACGCGGCGGCACGGTTGACAGCGGAGAAGGAAGAGCCCGGTCGAGCTCCCGTGCCCCTTGCAGCTTTTCAAGTGCTGGTAAATGCCTCCGCCGAACCTGTCGACAAGGTCGTCGGAGCGCATGGCTCGGTTCGTTCTGCCACTCGGCGGAACATCCGACTCGGCAGTCGATCCCCGTCTGGCGGAAGCTGGATCAATTTCAAAGCCCTGCGCAGTGTTACGCTTCTGGAATTTGTCGGCTGACAGGATGTGTCTCTCGGCAAAGATATTTTTGTGTTTCCGATGAGGTAAAAATGATGACAACGCGCCCGGTGCCACGGGTGGCGACTGGTGGCGGGTACACCGATGAGTCAAGGGTGGTCGAGGCTGACTAGGTCTTGGACTTGGTCGATTGTCCACCATGCATCAAGGAGGAGGAGCCACAAGCGTGTTCGATGGCGAAAGTATCCTCTTATCGAGTAATAAAGCGAGAGATGGTGGAGCGGTGAGTAGTGGGTGAAGTTGGAAGGAGCGGCGAGCGGTCGAGGAGGTCTGTGCGGCGTACGCGCGAGCACAATGAGACATCGTAGATAACCGAATATGTGAAATCTAATCAGGCTTGAAAAGAAAAAAAGAGACATGAATACGCAAGTACACACCTGATCCGAGCACCTCAGGCATACCCAAAGGTACACGCCCGGTAACGGCGCGAAGCGCGCCCGCCAAACCTCGCTTCTTAGCGGGTTTCCTGGCGGTTTTGGGTCCAGTACCATAGTAGGGAGCTCCCAGTCTCGGAGCAGTTGGCACGAGAGATGAAAGACGTCACAATGGCCTTATGGCTTCATACTGAAGCACTCCAGTATACAATCGCCTTTACATGACATCTTTCGTACTTTTCTCTCTCCCGCATCTTGTTAACTATCAACATGTTTGCGCGATGGGAGGCCTCGATCAAAAGTTAAAACCCTGCTCCGTGAGCACTTAGTACTGGCTGGGTGACTTAAAATATAATGGTTAGTTAAGCTCGAAACCCTCCACTCTGTGGAGGGGCTTGTACCTTATCGGCGCGTTTGGCTGAGTTGCCTATCGAAATTTGGCCCAGAAAAGTACCACCTTGCTGTAGCTTGGCAAATAAAATCACCTATACAATATGTAGAAAAAGGCGCATTCTTATGCTATTTTTACGAGCATCTGCCCAAGGGAAGACTCTTGCATGTCCTATTCATTGAGCTACAGCGGTGAGAAGTCGTTAGTTTCGACTTGGAGCTGGCTCGCGCACGGACCCAGAGGGACGGTTCTTCGCGCCGACGTGAATCAGCCAGCCGCGCCTCACCGGCCTCACCTTCGGTCCACAACGCCAGTCCACGACGTCGCTACCGCCCTCATGATCCACCATGCCCGTACAAACGCCAACGCTTGTCAAAGGCACACCTCGTCGGTCTCCATCGATTGAGTTCAGAGAGTCGCCCTTACGATCAGCTTCGAGGGCAAAGCCAACGACATCAAGGGACCATCACTCAACCGACACAACCCCCGAACTGCCTACCCGTCGCTCTCGGGCTGCTCACTGGAGATCACAATCAACTCAAGAAGATCGAATTGACCCGATTGAGTTACGCAAGAAGCTCAGACTCCTCTTGGTCGACAAATTTGGCGAGGACTTCGTCCCCCGGCCGGTGCAAATCGAAGCTCTCGCGGGACTTTTTCAGCTCGAGCGGTTCAAGACTCGAAATCAGTATGACGCTGTATTCGTCATTGCTCCAACGGGTTTAGGGAAGAGCTTGATATTTCAACAAGCCATGTAGTTGGTTTACGGACGCCGGGCTGTGACCATAGTTGTCAGTCCTCTGACTGCGCTGAGCCAACATCACGTAGGTTTTATTCGGTTGGCCGTTGAGCCGACGCCGGTGCTGAGTCCCACGGTCTTGATACCTTTACAGGCCGACAATCTCAATCAAGAGCGAAAGAAAGCGGTTGCCATATGCAAGGAAACATGGGGTGACGGAGAGCTGTACCAGCAGTTGAGCGATCCCTCCCATACTGTCTCATTCATCTTCATCGTATGTGTCCATTCAATCCGCCGCAGGTTTTTGCATGCTCACAACCCCCGTACTGATATCTTGCTACTAAAAATCTCCGACAGTCTCCAGAGATGCACAATGGAGACGAGCCCTGGGCCGAGCTGATATCGAAGGACTCCTTCCGAGAACGAGTCAAGCTGCTTGCCTATGACGAGGCAATCAAGATTGCCGAGTGAGGATTCAGCGAAAGGGAGCGCGCCGGAGCTATGAGCCACTCAATGGAATGGAAGGCTCGACTGCATTTCGCCCCGTATATGGGCAAGTTGCGGAGCGGCGTCTCATACTTGGCTGTCAAACACTCTTCCTCACCGCCGGCGCTCCACCCTACAAAATCAACAAGATCCTAAAGGTATCCAGTCTCTCCGAATCGCGGACGTTCTTCGCCAAAGCCGACCTTTTCCGACCAAACCTACGCAATATTGTTGTCGAGATGAAACCAAGAACAAACGGTACGATGGGACATATCAGGGATCTCCTCAACCAGCGGCCAGATCCCAGCACCTTTCCCCAGTCCACCATGTACTTCGACAGCCGGGAAGCGACGTCAAACGCTTGAGCTGGGTCCAATTACTGTTGAAGAGCTTTGGCCTATGATTATGAACACCATCGTGTTGTGTTGACGGGCTGAAATACCACGAGAGGTATTGACCTGAGGTATTGACATAGTGAGAGCTTGTGAAGCCGAAACCGAGCGAATAGATCTGCCTGACGGCGGCGATCCTGGCGAGTCGTCGAGTCATAGCGTCTGCGGTTGCGCGTCGTTCTGAGATAAGCGTGGTGTTCCATCGAGAACAAGCGAAGAGCATAGTACCGAGAAGATGAGTGATGCGGAATGGACGGGAGAAAAATCGATGCGCACACGCCGAAGTGCGCAAGCCGGCGGCTGCAGCAGTGTGCTGCCGCTCGGACCACTTGGGACGGAATTGACCAAATTTACACACTTCAGATCATTATAGCTTCGGCTACAGATGGGGTATCCTCTTGCCGTTCGGCACAGGCCATTTTTTCTAGTAGAAGATCAATAACATCTCTGCGTTTTGGATAATTGTAAGTACTTGCCACGCTACAGAAAACCACCCCAAAATGGCCCTGAAATTTCGGAGGGCAACTGGGCCAGGCGCGCCGATAAGTCCTAAGCCCCTCCCAGAGGGAGGGCTTAGTTGAGCTTAATGGTTAGTCGAAATTGAACGTGACCTCACGGCCTCACGTGACGCGAGCCTACGCCAGCGCTGAGCGAGGCTGAGCGAGCTGCTGAGCGCCGCTGAGCAGACGCGCAGACCTGCGCATGCCAGCGCGTGTTCTCGTTTGCAGCTGCAACCCGCGTCCCTTCCAAGGCTTCCTGGCAATCAACATCGCTTGTTTCTGATCTTCTACCTCAGTCTTGCGCGTTCGACCGATCGTCTGTGTCAACCACTCGCCAGGATTGTCCCCAGTGAGTGCCCTAGAACCATGCTTGCTGCCCCGCCGCGCCGCATCCCAAACACGTCTTAGTAGCTGTGGACATCAATAGCGAGCTCTGAAAACTTTGACGCGTCCAGGTTGTTGTTACGGAGGTACGATCTGACTGACCCAGTTCATTGTACTTCATCTTTGGCTTGTTCAGCTTCATTGCTTTGGGATAGCGACGTTCTCGACATTCACCTTCCTCAAGCGGTGTTACAGGGCGTGACCGACTGATCCAAGCACTGGTAGGTCGCGTCGGGTCGCGTTGCTCCTTCGCTGTGCTGTGCACATATTCCGACTGATTGTTCAACGGGGATCAGTTCGACCCTAACTGCGATGGCTCATGCTAACTATGTTTAATGTCGTCCGAATTCGATTCGATTCCCAGCCTCCGTATAGTCCATCCTCAATGAACGGCTAAATGCAGTCTTTGGTTTGGTCCCGTGGTCTCCAACGCCCCGGCTGGCATTCCTCCCCCTTATTCGTCCCTACCTAGGCAGCATCCTGACTCCAGCTCATCCTTGACTTTCGGTTAAAGATCGACAGCCAGCACCACCAGCCAGAAACGCCGTCGCAAGGCACCGATCCCGGCACCGAAAGTCCCTCGAGGCTTGTTTGAGCGGAAGACTAAACGCTTCGTCCCCTCAGCTGATGCCCAAAGACACCGCGCGTTCGACTAAACGTTGTACATTCAAAAACTCGACTACTGTGATAAGAACGACATCCGCCCATGTGATTTAGCTCGAATCACTCAGCCCTCTGCGCCTGCACCTCGAAAAAAGAGGACCGACTGGAACGCTTTCCAATACAGCAAATATGCCGACAGACTAGCTGCAGAGGAGGGTATCGAGTGTGCGTCCCTAATCCAAGCGCCTCGTAAGCTTCGGAAGCGCCTTGATGAAGTGCTCTGACATCAAATCTGCTACTCTGCAGTGCCACCCGGCCTGATGGACAGGCAGACGATCACGACTAGGTATTGGAGACGCATCGCTGGGACAAAAGCCGATCGGCTCGAGTGCGCGAAGATCCTTGCTCTCGAGAACCCCCCGGAAGAGCGCGGTGCGGACGAAGCAAACGACGCGGACAATGCGGACGAGGCTGCTGTCAGCATCGCATACCAGCGACCTTCTAGTCTGGTCGCGAGTGACAAGGCAGCCGCACTAGCGGCTAAGGAACTGGCCTCAAAACTACAAGAGCTGGTGAGTTGCAAGCTTCTGGCCCAAGCTGATGGTCCGTCAAAGAACCATGTCTCTTAATCCTTCTACTCACACAACTTCATTCTCGTACACTTCGTTCACACCTTTGCCAGGCCGACTCTTATACCGCGAATTTCAATCTTGAGACCTTTGTGGTGGTCGCTTCTAGCCGCGTGGAGCGCCGTGACGATCGCTTCATTGTGTCTTCGCCAGGAGGGAAAGCATTCGCGCAGCGCATGGGATGGGACGACAAAGATGGAACGTTCGGGATATTGAAGTCTCTCACCAAGTGTGTGACTGGTCGTTCCGCGCTCGAGAAACAGGCCCAAGATCAGAAGCGGTTAGGTGCGGAATAAAATCTTACCTTGATGGGGCGCGCTCACGCGTCACCGCGTAACCCTTGCTCTTCGCCCTGTCCACTATTAATGATACGTGCCTTGCTCTGATATTTCCGTAGTCTGGGAGGCCGACGTCAACGACAAGCGGTATCAGCTTGCAGATCTTGTGGAGTGGTACTCTCGATTGGTGAGACACTTCTTCAGTAAGTACTGTTTGCTTGCTTGCTTGCTTACTTGCGATCCCGACATGCCTGGGAGTTTTTTCTCTCCGTCCTGACCTAATTCATGCTCTCATTCTCATCCAGCTGCCGCACTGCAGAATCGATGCGCTCGAGACCGTGTCGCTGTACCCGAAAAACCGCGATTTTGGTACGACAGGACCAAACTTCTTTCTCAGCACGGCATGACTGTCCATTTTAGCGGGGATTTGCGCCTCAACGACTTTCGCAGTCCAACTGGCACGCCCAAGATGAATTTGGACGACCTTCGACGAATTATGGGTACGGGCCCAATTAGCCCATTATTGGGGCGGTACCGGTTAGCGCACTCGATTGCGCTAACCTCCCTGCGCCAAATCGCTGCCTCGAGGTTAGCGCAACCGGAGGTTAGCGCAATGGGCCTGAGTTGGCCTGAGTTGGCGCAGGCTGGCTGACACGCGGCGCGAGCTGGAGCGTGTCGTCCCTTCTTGTGTTTCTTGCCGTTTGTGCAATGCATTTCATGCCAACAACATGCAGCTGTCACTCTCATTCTGGAACCGAAACGGCTCGGTCGCTGCCGCTACCTCTTCTCCGCCAGCCTCAACATCAAGCCAGGGCAGCGGGATCGGTTCCAGTCGCGACACTCGCGACGGTGCAACCCAATCTCGGGCCGACAAGCGTCGCATTAATGAACTTTCAAACGATGGGCAGGATTCATACAGCCAGTCCAAGATCGAGTCCAGGATCATGCTGAATCGACATCGAACGGTTCGGATGCGCATGGACTGCAGCAAAATACGGATGGCGATGGCAAAAACATTCACTCCGGCGCCTACAACATCGTCAACGATAACGACCAACATGCAGTGGAAGACTCGCCGATAGAGGATCACGATCACGACCGCGACCGCAACAACGGCGACATTGCCGGACCTGCAGAGATTGCGGCGGCACTCAAATTCAGAAGACCGAAGCAGCTGGCAAATCCATCTGGGGCAAAGCGCCTACTAGCAAAGGTGAGTTGCACTGCATCAGCTTCGGCTTTGATTTGCGACGCCCAAGCTCATGCTTTTGAGTTTTCCTCATCCATCAGTCCTTTCGTCCGACGATGTTGCCGTGCGTATCTTATTGGATCCTTGGCACTTCTTCGATCAAATCTACGTCTCCAAAAAACACGGCGCCGCCAAGGCCTTTGCTCGCGCCTTCTCCGATGCGGTTCTCATTCCCAACTCCGATGATCGGGTACTGCTGGAGGTTCGATTAGCGAAGCTCGGACTCACGTGGGAGGAGGCCGTCCGATCGCCTGTTTGGAACAAAAAGCTGTGGAGGCGCGTTCGTCGATGGATCCCCCCGCCGAGTGTTCTCGAGCCTTTAATCCGGGAGGTCTTCGAGAAATTCGGGGCGTTGATCGATGCGAAGACCACGCAACCGCTCTTCAACAAGGCAGCGCACGAGGCAGCAAAGCGATGTCTTGAGGCGATACGCAAAGGCCAAGTTTCCGATCCTGTTGGCATCGAACTGACACCGACCGTGGGCCTTGCGGAGGACCAGACGGAAAGGCGGATGACGGTGCGCGTGTCTACTCGTGCCAGCGCGGCACAAATAGTCTTGAGGGAGGGATCCACCGAAACGTTCGTCAAAGGTTCCCAAGTCCGGTGTCACTCCGTACCATGCCAATGCTTGCCTTTCGGACTATGTGCTCGTGCACAACTCCACAGTAAGTCTGTACAGCCGTGCTCACACACGCTGGAACTGAATTTGTTTTACCTATGCGTGTGCTTGTTTCACAGGTTGGGACGTTTAATCGGACAGGGAAGGCATATGTAGGGCACTTCGACCTTTGGCTCACTGTAGAGCTTCATCGTATGCGGCGCAAAACGGCGGCATACCTCCCAGCCCACCCTACGAATATGTCGGAAACTGTCAACCCGCTTCTCTACGCTCCGTCCACGGAGACATTCGGGATTGTGCCTATTGTGGAGGTGGCTCAAAAGTCCAACAACATCGAACCCTATTGCGTCGAGAGTGGCGCTTTCCGTTTCGAGCCCCTCAAATGGTCGCCGCGGAATTTGCTGCACAAGAACATGGGACGAACAATTCAGCAGATGCAAATCCAGCTGCCAGCCGATCGCAAACTCCGTCACACCTGGCTTGCAAAACGCCAAGGTACTCGGTTTGCGGTATTGCACGTTCACACACCAACCGAACGAGCGCTGTACAAGCATATCTTGTCCCATCTGGAACCATCAACTTCTCGAGACCAGCGAGCCATCCGAATCGCCGAGCGCTGGAACGCTTATGCCAACGGCATTGATATATTTTACAAAGTGAGTCGCTATTTCGTCGTGCCTCTGAATTTAAGACCGAGCTGAGTGCTTGAAAATTCATACGTAGATGCCGGAACACATAAGTAGTTGGGAATCCAGATGGTCGTCTCTGGCCAATGCTCAAGCCATAATGAATATGGCCGAGAACGACGTCAAAGCGACCCAAGCGATGATCACCGACCCCGACCGCGGTCGCAATGTCAGCCCGCCGCCCGCCAAGCCGTTGCTCGGCCACAAACCTCCGGTCTCGGGGATGCTCACCGATGCAGAGGTCGAAGCGTCCAATCCTCCAACATCATTCATCCGCCCATCCGGGGCGATGGACACAAACAACAATGGTCCGCGTGCAGGGATTGCTACCAGTGGCAGTTCAGTGAGCGTAGTCACCGGGAAAGTAATGCGGCACTGTCGGTTTTGCGGTCAAGCCTCTTGCAAGTTCAAGGGATCAGCGTCAGCCCGACAGGGATCGGAGATTCTGTGTGAAAACCCATGTGTGGATTGCGGGAAGATGTATGGCTTGAGTGAAGAGAGGGATCCGAATAACCCAGAATCACCGAGGTTTTGCAAGGGGCTGACCACGGCTGAGATGGGTGGTCGAGCTCGATATAAGAAGAAGTGTCATAATCATAAACCGCTGTGACATTGTGAAGACACTCTTATTCCTATTGCAATTGTATATCATGTACCACTTATCTTTTTCGTTCCTTCTCCTTCCTTTCCCTTTCGAACCTTCCCTTTTTTTTTCTCTCCTTCCTCACTTTTTTCCCTCCCTTTCTTTTTCTTTTTCCTCCCAGCCCCCCCACCCCCCGGCACGGGTACGGGCCCAGAATTGGTGCAAATCTCAAAGTGTCTCAGAATTGGGCCCCTCAGTCCTCAGGCACAGCTTCCCCGCACTTTATGAAAACGCGCGCGGCGTTGTTCGGCCTAGCTCAGGGATCAGGACTCAGGCCTCAGGAGACAGGGACCACGGAGTCACGGACCCGGCGGCGGGGTCGCTCTTGGTCCTTGACTCCTTGGACCTCGTCATAAAGCATAGGGGGGCGAGGGGGGGCCGGTTGCCATAACGGGGCGGGAGGGCAAGAACTAAGAATAGCACAGGTTTCACGCCCTTCGAGCCACGTCGCTTTCGAAGCTTCGCCTTGTCATTCGTCACTCGCACACGGCCCGACCCACCCTGCACACTCTACACTTGTGGGCTTGTCAGACTCTGCAATCTTCTTGTCATCTTAGGAGCGCGGACCTAGTACCCAGACCTACAGCATCCGGACCTGACACTGGCCAGACCTAGCACCCGGATTTAGCCTGTCTTGATCCAGATCCCCGAACTCGAGTCAAATTCTGCTGCTGATTGTGCCCAGTTGCACGCTTCTCGAGCCAACATGTCTACTTTGTCGCACCTTGTTCACCTTTAAACATTTGAAGCGCCTTCTCAGCTGAATACACTTGATGAGTTTGATGAGATCAGGTTAACGACACAAGTTGGCCCTCGAGCTCGAGAGCAGCCAGTCGTACTACACAGTTACTATGGTCCAAAGGATGGTTCAGGGTCGACTCCGCAAGCATCTTCGGCTGTCCTCAAAACCTCGGTGTCTCTTCATCTCTTTCTCCCTACTTGTCACCACGCCACCTTCATCTACCTCTTCCGCGACAAGCAATGACTCCGACCCCCTCTCTGACCGACCGGCTGCCAACATCATACGACGCTCTAGATTACGAGCGAACTTCCCTCACCCACGAAGACGTTCAGAACATTGTCGAAGTCTACAACGCCTACCTGACGACCTTAGCCAACATCGTCGATCATCGCTCGGTTGCCGATTTCGTTCGTCTACAGAAACCGGGGAACTACGGCGAAGTCGCACTGGCTTACGGCGGCCGGTCAAGTCGCCAACATATGGCTTGTAGGCCGAATCCGAACCATTGATCCTGCAGGGGGAATCGTGCCAAAGAAGTAAGCGAAGCCACGTGTTACTGGAGATCTACGCTAGCGCTAACCAAGATGCCGCAAACTTCTATACATGCCCCTGAACAGCCAGCAATGGCGCCTTGAGCGAGATTGCGTCAGGCCTGAAGATCTCGACCGGGAGATTCGACTGGAGCTGTTCGAGTCCGACTCGGAGGTCGTAAAGTTTCGAAACTGGCTCCAAGGAGGGGTGTCTCAAGCCCTTCATCAGCACTGGAAACTTCCCAAGAATCTTCAAGGTGAGCCGCTTGCTGAACTTAGGCGGTGTTAGGCGTGCGAGCAGGGTGCTGATTCTG
Organism: Microbotryum saponariae; assembly: GCA_900102585.1. Taxonomy (NCBI): domain Eukaryota; kingdom Fungi; phylum Basidiomycota; class Microbotryomycetes; order Microbotryales; family Microbotryaceae; genus Microbotryum; species Microbotryum saponariae. Next base: position 1,502,875 of record FMWQ01000049.1, on the reverse strand, counting down.
CTGCTGCTTCCCATCGGCTACTTTAGAACTTGCGGAATTGGCATCGCCATTTGGGCGCAACTCAAATAGTGCATACATCCACCACCGTGTGGTGACCACAAAAGAGTGAGTGCGCGTTTTCCTCACCTACTAAGTTCCCGCAGAAGGGGCCAAACTAACACTGGTTTCACAATGGCATCCTCTGCAGCTGTTGGAATCACGTCTTTGGCCGCGACATCCCGTTCCCTGCCAGCATCAAGGCCTCTATCCCTCCTTGGCTGGGGACGGATAGTGAGGATCCGGCAAGGGACAGGGAATATTTACAATTTTGGACGGAGCTGTTGCAGCTCCGCTTTCAAGGAAAACCGACGGAGCTTCAGCTGGCCGCGCCGACGCCCTTCCCGGTTTCCTTCGCAGACGACCCGAATCGACAAAAATACGCACACACAATTCTGCAAGCAGAGGATGTGTGTGGGATTATGTGCAACGTACAGATCCATGTGTACGAGGACAAGAGAAAAGAGCAATGGATTGGACGCTATCAATTGACCCCGATGGCAGCCCATATCCATGGTCGACTTGCCAGTACACCTCAGCCTGCTGCCAGCGGATCGGTGAGTGCAGCGGTGGGCCCCCATCAGCATGGTCTCTTACTCTTGAACCATGTGTTTTTTTTAGAAAAAAAATTAAATTACTGAGACCTCCTCGGCACCACGATACCAGGGCACGCCTCAAAATTCATCGGCCATTCATTCGCCTGTGAAGAGGTCTGCGTACGAGGCCGAGTTCGAATTGGACTTTGCTGACCTAACTAATAAGGGGAAGTGGAGACACCGATGCGCCTAACACTAGGTCATAAGTCAACCTGACATGACCTTTCTTCACCCCCGGCGGCGCCTACCCCTTTTGCAGCCAAAAAGATCAAGTCGGACAGCGACAACAGCAGCGCCGACTCGGACGAAGACGAAATCGGCCTCGCGGGCTTCGGACACTTGGGCGCCTGACCAATCTACTCGCTTTCTAGTACATAGCTCATTTTTACCAACTGGTATAGAATTGAGATGAATGCCCTTTCGATGTTAAACTCGACCGCGCCGCGCTTGAGAGGTTCAGGGACTCGTCGCCGCCCCGCGGCGCGTCAATGGCCGAAATACCCCGCACGCGCGTGGCTGTTGAAGCACCAATAGGAGAGCTCGATTTCAGCGCTGATTGGTGCGAACAATGCTACCCCGGATGGGAGGAACCTGCCTGAGCGCAATAGGAGAGTCCGAGTTCAGCGCCGATCGGTTAAAACAATGCCTCCCGGATAGGAGGGCCCCTCGCACTTAGCACTCAGCTTGGGCGTCATCAGCCTCCCCGACTCTCCCCGAGTCCCCGCGGCAGGCCCGGTCCGCTGGCAAGTTGCCACTGCCCGGCCCTCTCCTTTCCGTCTCTCTGTACTCGCCTTGCTCCAACTTGGACCGAGTGTCCTCGCATCTCTAAGACCCGTATCACACAGCCGCCGTCATGTGACTTCTTTGTGATCTTGTACCCCTCCGCACCATCGAGGTCAGCCCACAACTTGAACGCTCGAATCTCGACGACGTGTTAAGCCTCGCGTCCACCGCTAGCGACAGCCGATCCTCCCGCCGCACCGGACACGCACAGTATATGTACTCCGGTCCGCTCCTACGCAACAGTCCAGTGTTGGCATTGTAGAATGCAGTCTGGGGCGACTCGTGCTCAGCAGCATCAAATTCAGCATGAATCTCCTGAAGGAGCTTTGTCGGGCGCACCACGTGGAAGGATACTCCAGGAGCAATCCGTTTGCGAAAGAGCTATTCCTACAAGCGCTCCTTTGGTCGTGCGATCCCAACTGTAATGCTTGTTCAAATGGGTATGTTTTGAGAAGGCAACAAGCGGCGAGTCCCGTGACTCCGCCCCCATTGCTTCCCCGAGCACAGAGCATACGCATCAAAACCTGTTGACGTGCTCCAAACCGAACTGAACGAGGAAGCCCAGAGGAATCGCGAGAACGTCTCGGCGACTACCTCTAAACAAACGATGCACAGACGTCCACCGCTGCATCCCGAACCCGAACAAGAAGAACCCGGTAAAGTGACATCGCATTTTGCGGCAGCATCCGATCAGTTCAAGACCGAGAACCGTTCTGAATGGAATGATTACTTCACCGACGCTCGTTCCCGTCTCTTCTGCTACCTGGTGTGTTCCCCAGAGAGTCTTCGGGCATAACGTACGATGGGTGCCTGAACACCACATCAAGCGTGAGGAATCAGGTATTTGGAAGATATTAACCAACTCTACACTACGTACGGACCTCCGACCACCGACTTACGATTCTTCAGCTTGGCGGGGCGCACTCATCCATCCCCGACGTCTTCAGCGACCGAAAGATTTAATCGATCAGATCGCGTACTCGCCCATGAACAACACGCTTCAGTGCTCACTCTGGCCAGACTGCTTCAAACGGTTGTTCCCTACCACAGGGCCACTGACTAAGCCCCCTCGGTCGTTGAGCAACGGATTTTTGCGCACTGGATCACGTCCCCGCTGATGTCCGAGATTGCCTCTCCAACACGAGTCAGTCTGAGCACCTCGTCACTGTGCGCGCCAGAGCCTACAAGATCATGTACAAGCTAACTCGTTTCGGAGATCGCAAAGCTCAACAAGAATTTAGGCGCGGAAACACCCTCATTTTCAGCCAGAACACCGCTTCGTTCACCGATGTACTGCCCATGTTAGTCGAGGAACTCGCTGACAGTGTGTGCGTTCTATTCTGCAGAGGGAACCCCAACCTTGCGGAGCTGGACAAGTGTCGACCCATGATCGTGAAGCAGAGTCGGATCCAAAAGATGCTCAGGTGGTTGATCAACGAAAGCAAGAATCCGGCGTACTCTGCCGTCTCCTTTTTTAATGGCGAAAGACTTGCACAGCTCGTTCGATGCAATTCTGGTGTGCTCAACTCTACCTCTCCAGCACCCACGGCGGTTTCAGCTTCCACTTCGGCTTCGGCTTCCGTCTCGGTTGCTCCCCAAGTGTCGGATGGACAAACCTCGGATGGAGACAGTCTCGTGCCCGACGCAGTTTTGGCGAATGTGTTTACCGCAGAGACAGTGGAACCAACATCATCGCTCTTTGAAGGCTACGCAACAGCGCATAACGACTCTGATGAACCAGTATTCGAACACGTCCATGTGCCGCCACGCGCTACCGACGAACCAGTTCACTCGTGGCAGTTCTCTGAGAAAGCTCTCCGTTATTTCAACCACTGCAAGACCAGCCCCCCCATGTCATTCCGACAGGCGACGACCCTTTGTGGGATCTTCGGATGACTTCCTGCTCTCAAAGCTGCAAGGTGGCCACACCTCGATCCATTCGGTCTCGTCGGTGTTTGTGTCGAGCGCGACGTCAAGATTTCTCTGGAGGAGCAAGTCAAACATTGGCTCAATCTATACGACAGCGATTTTGGTGCGACCCGTCTTTCCCGTTCATCATCTCGAACATTCTCCGCCGACGAGACGTGTTTCGCCACCTCGCTTTTCGGGTCCCCAAAGAGAAGGTGGCTCGAATCGCAGCAGCACTGCTCGAAATTTACCGCATATCGACCGTATTCTGGCGTTTCGTCCAAGCACACACGTACTTCAACCAGGCGAGACAAGCCCCACACGCTCGCTTTCAGTTCGTGCCGCATCGGATCCGGGTACATGCCAGGAACAAGCCCCTCTTCATGCAAGTCTCGCGTACAATCAACTAAATTCCTGTATGGGTAAGCTGATTTAACATATCTACCGCATCGTCATCATTACAGCCTTGTCAGTAGAAGTCAATGTGGCCGTGCACCAGTCCGCCCGCCGCGGCTGTCAAAGCAGCGGCGCACCCGAGTCAAGCCGGCGGCGGTTCTCCCTTGTCCCCCTCTTCTCACCGACCGTCCACCGTCGCCCAAGAAAAAGCTATCACCGGTCAAGAGGTCCATTACCGTGACATTGACCTTGCAGTGCCCCTTCCAAAAAAAAACGTAAGTCGCTCCCTGAAGTCCCGATCTCTCAACGTCAACTGAAACCACTTCTTATAGCCAAGTTCGGTGAAAGCGCGATGTGGGTCCCCGGCGCTGACATACATACACAAAGTCGGAGTCGGACCAGACACGGACTGTGGCATGGGCGATGTCGAGTGATCTCAACTTATGCATGTACACCCTGGCTCTGGCTCGATCTCTTCTTGTCTGCAATGTTCATTAATGTTTGGCACATACTTACACGACTCATTGATGTGGATTGAACCGACTCGCCAACTTGGTGCTGCATGCCCGATCCATGGCACGTTCTTAGTTGTACTAGCTGACGTTGTCAGTCGGTGTTACTCCGTCAGAGGTTCAGGGACCCGTCGCCCCTTCCGGGGGCGCGTTAATTCAAATTGACGGACTGAGGAGCCCAATTCTGAGACACTTTGAGATTTGCACCAATTCTGGGCTGGAATCGCCCAATTTTCGAAACGAAACCTTCAGCTCTTTCAGAGCTTCAGAGATAGATAGATACATCCTTCCGTTCTACTCATAATGGCACGGCTTAAGATCGACGACCTCACTCCTCTTCTTGCAGCTGCTCAAAATAAACCATGACCAATGTGAGTGTTCTGATGACAAGGAAGGGTCCGATGCAGTTTGGGAGAGCCCATACCTTGAGCAATTGACTCCAACATCAGATTTGTATTGCGAGCCAGGCATTGAGTGCAAGGCTTCAGCGAAGCCGCGCAGCTTTGAAAAAAGATTCTTCCCTCTTGCGCTTCGATCGGCGAGGGCTTGGGGCGCTTTTGGATATAGCGGCAATTGACCGAACGGCCAATGTACGTGTTTGATACCTTGGCAAGCAAGCAACGACCTCGAGTGCCTCAGACACCAGCAGAGGGGGAGTAGGGTCGAACCTTACGACCCTCGGGAGTCTCATTGGCGGCGCATCTGGCATCGAACCAATCGTTGCAATTGACGGCGCCGGGTTGGGCCGCGGGCTTCGCGAAATCAACGGAGAAGTACATTGAGCGTCGGTATTGGGCTCAGAGGTTTACATTGTGCCGATCGAAGGGTCAACTAGAACGAGGGTAGGCGCGCAAAATTCAATGCCGGGCGATCCCAAGGGCTTCTCTTCGAGCTCCGGCGAACTCTCCTTGAGCGCGAGTGGGACAGATTCTGCATAAACAAGAGTGTCAGCCTCAATATCAAGCAAGCTTGAACTATCACTAAGATCAGATCGTTGAGATTCACAGTAGAATGACTGACCTGGAAGCGGCGGAGGAGCTCCAGTCCCCTCTCGCAAATCGAGGGGAGGGGGGTCATAATTTGCTTCCAACTCCGTGTCACACCGCAAGCGAGCATGAATAACAACGTCTAACATGTATGCGCGCTGGTCAGCATTGAAGTTGTCCTGTAGTGGCTTGAGTGGGCTCCAGCTCCAGTCTAATTCAGACTGAAACGCAACCGCCGCGACCAACGTTTCCATCGTTCGACAAACAAAGACGCCGCAAGCGTTGCCATCGGGCTGTCGCGTAAACTCTGTCCTAGGCATCAAGTCTCCCTTCTTCGGTACTCGCGGTTTCACGATCACTCGCTCCCACTCTGCGTACGGGACTGTGGGCCGGTCACTGCCTCCGGTGACACGAGGGATGGGTCCTTCTGCCCGAGCCGTGAGGAAAGGAACGATGTTCTGCGATCATCAGCTCAGCGGATTATAGTCAGCCTATCAGGTAAGCGGGATCCACACAAGTCGCTTCTCCCTCTCACCTTCAAACAATTGGCAAAGTGTTGTGCCGGCGATGGAATGTTCGGGTCGTCTACGCTTTCTTTAGATCGCCGCAGCGAGTCATAGAAGCGGAAGGTGTGGTCGGACAGACGGGCCTCAACAAGCACCCAATGACCGGGCATATGGATTGGAAATAGAAGCGCTGGAGTCTGAGAGAGGCGTATCTATGAAGAAGTAAAGTAAGTGGTTAGTACTGACAGACTATAAAAAATGCATCCGAGCATATATTCAACTCACCCCGGGATGTCGGTTGGTAGGATTTTTTCCTCCGATGTCTTCACCAAAGTCTTTGAGAGGGTGGAATCCATAAACCGTTGGCGTCCAATCCGACGCAGCTGATCGCTGGTCCTCCCGCATCGCAGCCTGACCACCGAACCGATTGATCGCAGTGACGAACGCATCGATATGAGCACTACTTACCCATTTTTCGGGGTCGTTGAGCGTCGCCAGTGTTCGCAAGTTCAACCCCGGCACATAATACGCATTCTGGTGGACGTCTAAATGAATCATCCATGGAAAGCGGTCTTGTCGCGAAGCTGTATAAGGGTGCTTGATGGATCCAACGACGCCCTGTATATTAGTGACGTTCGCCATTCGATCGTCAGGGTCTACTGTGGCGTAGATCGACGGTTCCAACATGCCTTCGACCAAAGGGGGGCAAGGGCATGCAGGTTTCTGGTCGTCAGAGAGCGCTTGGTCGGAACATGCGATGTCGAGGCATTCCAAGATTGTTAGATAATCTGTAATCTCCTTGGCAGCTTGATGATGCTTGGTTCCTATGAGACTGTTGGAAGGCTTGGTCTCAGGTCGTCGCCCACGCGTCTTTGAGAATGCTTCATCGGCGAAGGGCTTGTCCTTCGCGGTTTTAGTACGCAAAGACGCTGGATTGAGCTTGTCCCGCAATAGCGACTCGAGAAGTTTGTCTGCGTGTCCATTCCGGCGGCCCGTATGCTCGAGATGAGGTGCACTTTTGATGGTAGGAGAGGTGGCACCTTGGACATCCTCCGTGACGTTCAAACGCGTCTTCTTCTTTGATCGACCTTTCGGTTTCTTGATCGACCGACCTGGCTGTAAAGGCTTGTTCTTCGGTGAAGGACCTGAGCAAAGGCGCGGAGCGTCAGTGAGAGTGCGAGGTTACTTCAAATAGCTGGCGATACATGTCCTCCTCACCTCTGCTGGTCGCGGCCTTCATATCGACGCCGGCACGATTCCCGATGTCGATCTCTGCTTCTGATTCGTCTGCTTCTGATTCGCCGGAACTATCATCCTCGTCATCTTCTTCTGACAGACTACCGTGGAGATCATCAATGGCGAGATTTTCGTTGATCGCACAATTGACCACCATCTCGATTGTCGAATCCCGAACCTTGCTGCGCGGAATGTCGTCATGAAGCGCCCCCTTGAGATCCATAGCAGCTCGTGCCTGCTCCTCTGCATAGATGGTTGAGCGGTGTTAGCAAGCCATCCAGTGGGTTCCTTCTGGCAAACAGGTTGAATACCGTACTCATCACAGTGTGATAGGGCCCATTGTTCACCAGGAGATCCACTGCCCATAGGTGGGGCAGCGCTTGCCTGACTGGTCGAAATCTGCGCATTTGCATTTCGGCAAGCGCATGTCCACTATTCTAGGCTCGGAACCATCTCTGCATTTTGCGTAGAGCCGCAGGAAATGACGTAAGTGTAGAGTTGAAGACAAGTAGTGTTGAGCAAGTTGACCGAGATAAACTAACCCTGCTGAAACCACCCAAGCGTAGCTCTTCTTCGTCTGTTGAAAAACACCCATCTCCCAAATGTCCAGAGCTTTCGCCAGAATTCGCCTGAGATCCGCATTCGGAGTTGCAATCGTTACATCTTTGAGAATGTCATAAATCAGTGCGCTATCAAGTAGTATATTGACTAGATTATCGATGCCACAGACAGCGGGATGGTGCGGGCCTCAGCAAGTTTGTTTTACGTCATTTTTTACGTGACTCGAGCCAGCTTACCGTTTATTTGCTCGACCTTGGAGATGCTCTTGCTGAATTCGTTTGAAAGCTCGTTCCGTGATGTTGTTTGTATTGATATCATCTCGAGCTACTCCCAATGGTAGACCATCGTCTACAAATGTTTCTGTGGTGAATGCGCAGTCCGGTCACTTGGCTGCCCTTGCATCCCAAATGCAAACTGGCTCTTGCTCTGGGACTGACCAATCCAAGCATCCACGAACCAATTCTGCGTGAAATAGTCACGAACTTGTTGCTGCAACTTCTTGATCTTTGCCTTCCCAACATCCGTTGTTGACGTTTCATCGGATGAGTGCGACTTAAGGATCCATGCATCGGTTCGGGTTAGAAACGTCTGCGCTCTGGCGTCAAATTCCTGACGTCGTCGCACGTTTGCTTGCTCCTCCGTTTCGTGTGGACCCCTGACGAACCGGAAGCGTTGGATGATTGAACGAGAATCACGCAAAATATGGACCAATATGGGCTTTGATACTGGGGACCTGTCGGTCTTGCTCGCTTGGGTTGCATCCGTTGACCACCGAGTGATTGCTTGAATCGCATGAAACTGACAAAGTCGAATTTGAAACTCGAGCCCATGCCGCGATGCCCCTGTTGCAGACACAGACCCGCGAGGGGAGATCGCAAAAAAAGATAAATCAGATAAAATAACCCCTGAGACCAATGATCACCGCCTAAGAGGAAAGCGCCTCACATTGTTTGAGGGCGCCCAGTTCGGTCCTGCACTTGTCGATCATCAAGTTGGGCGGTTGCCACTGGTGCTGTACAATATATTGAGCGTTCTCCAGCAGATTGGGCAGGTTACCGGGCGGTTCGCTGACGGAGCCCCGTTGAGCATCTAGGCTTCGCGAAAGACATGTCAATGCGCTGTGTCAAGGCCGAAGTATCGACAAACTGACTGCCGAACCTACCTCTGACAATAATGGTGGCCCGTTTTTCGACTAGGTCCTTCACAACATCCAGATAATGCAGCAACGTCCCTTGCTTGACGTCGCTCGAGAGTAACATAGGCCCTACAGAAAAGAGAATGTGCGAAAACTGATCAGCGCCGAAGGCTGAAGACGGTGAGACTCGCAAGAAGGCACGGGATTGGGCAGGGCCTCCTTCGCGACTAACCCAACGCCATCTGTTCGTTCGTACCCATCGTCGCAAGAATGGTAAGCGGGCGCGGTTCTCATTCAGATACCGCCAAGACGAATCAATCCCAAGGAACCGCGAACCGTCTTCGGCAACGTTTCCCATGGTGGCAAAGGCGATCAGGATATCAATTGAATGCAAGGATGCGAGTACGCAAATGAGTGACTCGTTGTTCGTGGCGTTTAAAGGTTGAAAACTGCGGGACACACGCACGACGTGTAAGCCATGCATTAGCAGATGCAAGCGCGACAATGCGTCGGATGGAGAAGAAAACACACTAGGCCACTCCGCGAGTCATCGGTTCAGACGCATCGTCCAAGCAGAATTTTCGCAGTTAAGCTGTGCGTGATAGGGCGTATAATGGAGAGGAATGTGTGTACGCCTTCGCAGCCTTGGTCCGGAACATGCTCTTGAGTTGCTTGGCCCAAATGACCCGGTTAGGATGGAGAGTGACTCGGTGGATCTTCTCCCACTTCTTGCAATAGTCGGACATAACTTTCTCGCGTGAATGGACCGAGAACGCGAGTCAGCGGTGCGATCAACAGACAGATACAGGGTTCTGTTGGACATATCATGACTGTGATTCCCCTTGGAAAGCACTGCTTCGGGTGCTGCCACACTGTTGCACTATCTGATGAGCGACAGTTCGCATAACCGCGGCCGGTTTCCTGACCGATTCTAGGGTCCGCGGGCCCTCATGGTTGCCAAGCGTGTATATCAAGGCAATCGAGAGATTGCTGGCTGGGACCACAATCTTACAAAAGCAGAGTGCAGGTAACGAAACGGGTGTCAGCGCATGCGCAAAAGCCATGAACCCAAACACAGCAAAGAAAGGATCTCTGAGGCTGAAATTTCGGCTAACTCACCTTCAATTGTGAAGAGCATTCGCGCACGACATCTTTGTCCTTCGGTCGCACATTGTAGTATATCTTCCCATCATCTCCTGTGTAGCGCATGCAGGCGCCCGAGCACTGGTGCGATATGCGAAGCACTTCTTTGAGTGATTCCTTCCAAGTGGATTGCAAATTGTGGCCGATCAGCGGGTGCCATTCGATCAATGTCAGGTGATCCGCCGGATGCTGATGGAAAGAGATCGATGGAGCACCGTGAGATGTTTCTGCTACGGCGAGACAACGTTCGTATTTGCAGGCCGTCCATTCGTGCTCCTGTTCCGGTTGGTTTCGCCAATGAAGGATAGGAGGAGGATCGGTGAGGAAGAATTTTGTCAGTTTTGCTTCCTAATCAGCAACTTCAACTAGCCATCAATGACTGCTTATGCTTAGAACCAGTATCGACCTACTTCGGTGGCCATGTACAAAGGAAGCTTGAAAATTGGTATGGTGTCCTTGAGCGTCCATTTATCTGCTTTCCTTCGGTCGCCAAGAATCAGCGGCCATTGCCCGTAGTCGGCTTTCTCTTCCGCCGACCAGAGGAGGTTCGACGACATGATCGCTTGACGTTTGGCTTGCATTGTGTCATACTCCAGCTGTAGATGGTTGGGTGCACAATTTTCGAGGAGGTTGACGACTTGGCGCAGTCGATCCATGGCTTCTTTGCCGCCATCGGAGGAGCTGGCTTCGGAGTCGTCGACGGCTGGGTCTGAGTCGGCGTTCGAGTCGACATCGTCGGAGCAGCCCTCAGGAGTCATTGAGATTTGATTGGAGTGCGTCACTGAGGGAGATTGGTCAATGATATCGGGTTCCCGCTGGCCCAAGTCTTTCTTCTGGGTAGACGTAGTCGAGGACATCTGGGAGGTGCCACGTGCAGGTGGGCGGGTCATGTCGATTGGTCGGGTCCCAATGCGGGGTCGGCCACCCTTATTCTGGAGCGTTGCATTCATCTTCTGACTGGACATGACATATGCGACACGGGTTTTGGAACCAAGGCGAGTATCGGTCGATGGCAACGGATGGCAGGAACTGGCGTGGCGCGGTGAACATGAGTCGAAAGTAGGCATTTGGCGCGACGCGACGCGTCAAGCAGGCTACGTGCACCCAGACAAAATTGAGCAAGGTCGCTGGCGGCGATGCGCGGCTGTGCAGTGGATGCAGGGCCTACTTTGCTTAGGCAGTGACACGCATGATCGGATCACTTGACCCGGTGTAGTACCCAGTAAAAGAAAGAGTGAATATTTCGATGCCTGGGGGCCTTCGTCGAGCCCGTGGGGGGGGGGGAGTACGGCCCGGGGCACGATTTTCAAGTACATGAGATCCGGGTGAGAGTGCGTCTTACCAAGGGTGGACGTACTTGGTGGTCATGTAAAAGGGCTCGTCAAGTTTCAGGGTAATACATGGCATACTACACGAGATACAGCGGATTGCCCCGCTACGAGGTAGATGCACCATCCTTAATTGGTAAACGCACCTTTCTTCCGGGGCAAACGCACCAAACTTGCGCGAAGAATGCACCATTTGTAAGTGAACTTTGCACCTTACTACCTGGGTAGATGGGTCAAGCTTCGGGGGTAAACGCGCACGCGTAATTGGTAATTGCACCATTTACTCGCGGCATTATGTATGGATGCATTAAAACATCAGACCTCTGCCATTTTTTCTTTCTTTTTATTTGATAGATCTCATTAACAGCACAATTTCTGAGTACCTAGAAATGTTCGGACAAGTCGAATGCTTCAGCGAAGACTACTGTTCTTGTGATCTTCTCATGACATCTTATGACAGGTAACTGTTTACAGCGCTAAGTGCGCAGACTATGGCTGCAGTGTAATGCCAATGTTCTGGTTTTAGGTAGCATCCCCCATGATCATGTTATTCGGAGCGCTGATCCGGCAGTAGTAAATAGTATGAGATAGACGAAAGACGGCGGCAACACAAAGATGACTCGCCTTTTCAGAGCATTCCGAAACGCTTATCCCCACCTCGAACCCAACAGCGAGCCCAACAGCGGGTAGTTATGTATCCCCCCAAGTTAATTCCGAGCGAAAAATAACAGAAACATGTAGTCTATACCATGCTCTACGGTCTGGCGTCTCTATGCGAAGTAGCAAGCAAACGTGAGGAAGGCTCTCTGCAGTAAACGCGCTCCGGCAGCCGCCCGGGACGAGCCAGGGGTAGCCTTTGAGAATAAAGGGAACCTTTCGAGCTTTCGTCCATCTCTTTCTCGGGTCGGATCTTGTTGAGCGAAGTACCATAATGGATCGTCATATCTATAGCCACGCGCTGAATTCGTGCTCCTATCAAGATGTGCGAAAACAGCTGCAAACCTGCGGTTAATAGGGTACATGTACAAGCATACACGTTCGAGGGCCGCACAGGAACGGTGCGGTTAGGGTTCAGTAGTTGGCAGGGAGGTAGGCTCCTGCAGAGTGTCGGCGTGACCTTGGGCCTTGAGGTGAAGAGATTGTGTCTGTTAACGTCGTCTAGGAGCTCAACCTCATCGAAGGGGCTCGAAGACGGCGGATCCCAAAAGCGACGACCCCCTGCTCAGGGTGGTGTGCAGTGCCAATACGGGGACAAGAGCAAAGCCAACGAAGGCGTTTGCGAGGGCGCCAACCTCTTTTTTCGTAGTCGTACGCCGAATTGGCGTCGGAATCAAATCAAGGTCACTGGTGCAAGTGTTGGCAAATGCCTCATCCGAATCTGCCGACGAGGTCGTCGCAGCCCATGAATCAATTTCGAGCCCCTGCGCAGTGACCCGCTGCTTGAATTTGTCCGCTAACAAGAGGTGCCTCTCGACCGAGGAGATCTTTCGAGATGAGTGTGTTGCCGATGAGTTAGAAAGGACGACAACGGGCTTCAAGTTGGTGCGATCGGCGGGGGGGGGGGGGGGGGTGTGCGCCACCGGGTGGTCCAGGGAGGTGGGTCTTGGCTGGATTGGTCTTGGCTGGACAAGTGGTCTATCATCGAGGCAAGAAACATGAGGGCGACGGATCCGCGTGCAAAACGGAAGATACCTCCATATGGAGACGGTGTACTGCGTCGTTCGTCGCTCGTTTGAAACAGCGGCGAGTAGATGAGCGGCATGATGAGCCCAACCTCCTCCGGAATCTGCGGATTCACAACTGCCAGTGAAAGAAGCGCAAACTCCGTCAGCTCTGTGCAGAGCAAAATCGCGGTAGTATGGGTACCCACTGGCCTCGGCAAAGACACCCAAGTGTGTGCTGGGGATCATGCCAAATCGCACAGGAACGATGACCTCGCCCGTCGTCACGGCGGTGGGGTGGCGCTTGACTGCAGATTTCATGAGTGGGTCTTCGGTCTTGGTAGCTGAGGGCAGGGTTCCCCATTAGATAAGATAATCTCGCAGATATTAGATATCTATCTAAAAAAATTGGGCTCTAGCCCTTATCTATCTATCTCCCATCTTAGTCAGATATCTCAGATAGATGCCTAGATATCTAATAGATATCTAATCAAAGCGTCGGCGCAGCGAGCTTGCCAGCGATCATTTGCGAAGCCACGTCTCAGCTGAGAGTAGTAATTTTGCGCTTCTTTGTCCGTGGCGAATTCCGTACACACAAGGTCCTCCTCAGCAGTGGGGAGCTCATGATCCATCTTGCTTCAGCACAGACTCAGATTGATTATAGTCGTTTGGCGAGGTGTGAGAGTGCAAGTGAGCGAAGAAAGAAGAGAGAACGGCGCCGGGGTACATTGCGAAGTTCACAAAATGTCGCAATTGCACCTCCTTTCTTTGTGTGATTTGTGTGATTAGTTGATAAGCACCCTCTGGCAGCAAAAACGTCTGAAAGCCTCAGCTCCCAAATTGGCCCGTCGGCAAGCCGTGCCGCCTCACCCGCGGTCAGCGCTTGGGCCAAACCATGCGGCACAAACATGGGGATTGAGCCGAATACGACTTGAAATTCGATGTCCTCGCTAAGGAGCAAGAACCTCCTTAGTGGAAACTACAACTTCCAGCGCAACAGGAGTCTGTATCAGACACAGAAAAAGTTAAGATATCCTAAAGATATCTAAGGAAACCCCCGGGGCCTTATCTATCTATCTAAGATATTCGGCCCCTAGATAAGATGACATCTATATCTTAGCGAGATATGCTAAGATAGAGATATCTGGACATCTAATGGAGAACCCTGGCTGAGGGCCTCGTTCGCCAGCGCGTGCTCGCCTAGAAAGGTTGACAGCAATTCTTCGAAACGTTTCAGGAGTAGTAAAGCATCCAACATAGCCATGACTGGGTCACGAGATCCCGGAGGGAGCGGTGGTAAAGCCCCATAAGTTGCCACAGTCGCGTTCATTTCTTCGATTTAGTAGTAGGGTTTTGAGCCATTTCCTTTGGAAATGAACGCCCCGCGAGCGCGCGCCCGCGTTTACCCACCCACCCCCAACCCCCATTTGTACTCGCCAGCCTTGACGTGTCGTTCGGAAAAGCCGAGGTCAACTTATGCGGCCCGTTCTGCGCACTGCCCGCTCCGGACTGGGATTTGGCAGTGCATGGACGATGTGGAGCGGTGCTCCAACCGGCTCATCGCTCGACGCGCATCCCGAACGAGTTGCCATCACTTCCTCCCGAAGCTCGTCACCCCGTCATGGCCATGATGGACTCGTCGCTTCTGAAACGCGTCGAGCAGACCCTGGCCGCCTTCTTGGACGAGCACGAGCTCTCGAGCGCCGTCCTCTCCAAGAATGTGGAGCTGCTGAAGCAGACGCCAGCTCCGATCCTGTGTACCCGCGGACCTACGTGCACCGCCACCGTCCACGACCTTCGGATCCGAGTGCTCGAACCACTCCTCCAATTCCTCCTGAACCAACTGGAGCTAAAAAGCAACCCCGGGGCGTCCCCAAGTCCGCACTATCGTCTCCAGTTTCGCCCTCAGGACCCGTCCCAGCCGGATGGAGTCACGTTGGCCTTGATGAAGGATCGTCCTGGAACGTGCGTCGCTCTAATGGTTATCCACTTTGAGGAGGATGACGACTTCCTCTCCTTTGGCCCTCAAACCAACCTGTTCGCGCGAAAAGGCGAGTGCAGGTATCACCTTCACCACGATCGCCCGATTCCTCTCCAGAACGGCGGCAGAAGTCATGGAGCGCAAGCCATCTTGAACAAGGTCTAACCTCTGAAACTGAGCTTATACTGGTGCCCACCCCACTGATGACCTCGTACTTTGACTTCTTGTGCAGCTGGCGTTGCTGATGGAATCGGCGGTCGAGCGCCACCCCGAGACCGGCGAGGTCATCGTTCCTGTACGATTCGGCATGATCCTCAGCACTCATTTTGGCATCTTTGCCGAGGCCAGTGCGTACCCGTCTCGTGTTTTCGTTCTCGCCCGCGCACAGAGCTCATGTGATTTGCGCTTTCCCAGTTGTGAAACCGCAGAACCCCAACGACTTCGGGCTCATTTACTCGCCGCTGTTTCATACAGTAGGCGCGATACACTATCTCGACATGGAGACCTGCTTCGCGCTCACAAACGGATCTGTAGCATTGATGTTTCTTGCGTCGATGATCGATCACCTCGCTAAAACCCCTGAGCCTCCTTTCGAGGTCGTACAAAGGCTTTTCGGTCAAGCCGACCCAAGTGACGCCAAGAGATGGACGTTCCAGCGGGAGCCGAGGAGACGCACGCTCAAAACAGGATGGACCCCATTATCGAGCTTGGAAGTCTTCTCTGTATACCACTATCGTGTTGAAGCCAAACTGAGTCTCGCAGCCTGGCCAGTACGTCCGCGCATTACGACTTTTCTTAAGATTGGAACCGCCCTTGATGGCCACGTTCTTCCCATGTCGTTCAGCCTCGAATTTCCATCAGCAATGGCAGGATGCCACAAACGCGGAGTGGATACGAAGCCGTCACTTTCGAAGTCGTCGAGACTGGCCCAGCTCAAGACAACAGTTCAAAGAAGCACAAATCCGAATCGACGAAGTACAAACCGTGTCAGCGCCTGTGTACCTTGCCCCCAGCCTTGCTGTCTTTTCTACTTGCCTTCAGGCCGGAAAAGCACTGTGGCGACGCAAAGGAAGGGTTTCTGTCAGACTTGGTCAATGTAGAACCACAGTCACTTCTGCATTTAGTGCTCCCCCAGTTCATTGCAGAGGGTGGGTTTGCTGTTGTACGTGCGGGTTTATTGATCGGCAGCTCGTCTGTGCCGGACTTGTCCATGGACGAATATCTGTCGTCTTCGATGGTCGAACAGCAACACAGTGACTCGGACGCCGACACCGAAATGCATACTGCGGAAGCCGATCGACTTGGTTCATCGACCTGGATTCCTTGCACGTCCATTCCGACGGATCAAGCGGTGGTTTTCAAGTCTTTCTGGGATGTCCCGAGTGCCGTGCACGAAGCCTTGTTCTATGAACACGTCTTTCCGCTACTGCCCAGCGAGGCCCGCGCTTTACTCCCGACCTATCATGGTGCCTATCGAGATTCTAAAGGGACCGATCTGGGACTCGTTTTGGGGTACGGAGGCCGGCCGATCGACGAGAAAGAGGTGGACGAGGTCCTCAAGAAGAAAGTGGCGTGAGTCTGGTTGCGCGGATGTCCTGGTCTCCTCTCGCCGTGGGCTTTGCAGCTGACGTTGTCAACGTCTCGCGCATGATACAGCGACGCATTCAGAGTCTTCGACAAATGCGGCGTCGAGCACATGGATCGAGAACTGCGCAATGTCCTCGTACGCAACGACGGATCGTTGTGCATCATCGACTGGAACCTCGCGAGACTCAATTTTGATCGTCGCTTCCTCAAGTATGGGACAGAGTTCAGGTGGTGAGGTGATGCTGAGGAGGAGGGTGGTGGGTCCCAGTGCGAGAGGTGTAAAATTGAAGTGTGCGTCATTCGATGGTCCTGGAAGTTGAGGGAGATGTATATCTCGTGGGAACAGACGCTCCGTTGCATTATGGTGCAAGAACCCCGACGCAGCCTCGTCGAGCGGGGCGCAGCCGTCCCTCGGATCCTTCTTGTTCTGACCTCATGTGACAGTTCTCGAAGCTTCTTGTAAATATTACAGCCCAGTAGCACAGGTACAAAGGTGAATTTGACGAGCGCTGTGGGACGAGATCGTCAGGCCAGGGTCTGTTGAAGATCTTCCTCGACTTCGGAAAAGGCCGGCCTCGAATTTTGGTGGTGTTGCTCCCTCCTGCACCCCACTCCACCATCACCCACTACTCATGCCCACCGTCTCTCGCTTTATTACTCAATAACAAGATACTTTCCCCATCGAACACGCTTGTGGCCCCTCATCCTTGGTGCAGGGCGGACAATCGATCAAGTCCAAGACCAATCCAGCCTCGATCACTCGGTCGCGCACCCCCCGCCGATCGCACCAAGCGCGTTGTCGTCCTTTCTAACTCATCGGCAACACACTCATCTCGAAAGATCTCCTCGGTCGAGAGGCACCTCTTGTTGGCGGACAATTTCAAGCAGCGGGTCACTGCGCAGGGGCTCGAAATTGATTCATGGGCTGCGACGACCTCGTCGGCAGATTCGGATGAGGCATTTGCCAACACTTGCACCAGTGACCTTGATTTGATTCCGACGCCAATTCGGCGTACGACTACGAAAAAAGAGGTCGGCGCCCTCGCAAACGCCTTCGTTGGCTTTGCTCTTGTCCCCGTATTGGCACTGCACACCACCCTGAGCAGGGGGTCGTCGCTTTTGGGATCCGCCGTCTTCGAGCCCCTTCGATGAGGTTGAGCTCCTAGACGACGTTAACAGACACAATCTCTTCACCTCAAGGCCCAAGGTCACGCCGACACTCTGCAGGAGCCTACCTCCCTGCCAACTACTGAACCCTAACCGCACCGTTCCTGTGCGGCCCTCGAACGTGTATGCTTGTACATGTACCCTATTAACCGCAGGTTTGCAGCTGTTTTCGCACATCTTGATAGGAGCACGAATTCAGCGCGTGGCTATAGATATGACGATCCATTATGGTACTTCGCTCAACAAGATCCGACCCGAGAAAGAGATGGACGAAAGCTCGAAAGGTTCCCTTTATTCTCAAAGGCTACCCCTGGCTCGTCCCGGGCGGCTGCCGGAGCGCGTTTACTGCAGAGAGCCTTCCTCACGTTTGCTTGCTACTTCGCATAGAGACGCCAGACCGTAGAGCATGGTATAGACTACATGTTTCTGTTATTTTTCGCCGGATTTAACTTGGGGGTACATAAGTACCCGCTGTTGGGCCCGCTGTTGGGTTCGAGGTGGGGATAAGCTTTTCGGAATGCTCTGAAAAGGACGACGAGAAAGGTCCCGACTCCAGCTCCCGGTCCCGAGCGGTTTCCATCATTGAAAAGTGACGAACGTACATGAAAGGGCTTGGAACGTTTTGTTTTTGTCGAGACGGGGTATGTTTATCTACATCGCTTCCTCCCAGTGCTGAAGGCTGGCTGTATGCAGGTCGATGAGTCGCCTCTGAAGCAGCCGAGTCGACTGCACGGCGTCTTGAATGAAGGATCGCCGGCAATAGGCCGGATGGACTTGATTGAGGGTTCGATCGTCGATTAGTAAAACGCGTCCTTGGTCGAACGTCGCGCGCGCGGGCTTCCGCTGGGTCTGCGTTATAAAGTGAGAGAGCGCGAGTCGCGAACCAGCGCGAACCGTGCGCGCTCCTCTGCGCCTCTGCGCCTCTGCGAGCCTCTGCGCGCTTCCGCTAAATACTCGCACGCGCACACACACCCCCTCTCCCCCTCTCTCGCTTGTACTCACTCCCGTTGTCGATCGCGTGTTCGGACCGGCGTGTATTTGTGTGACTCTTCAGTAGTCCATCATGGGTGAGTGAAGGATCCTCCGCTCGGTGTAGTGGCGAATGACGGGGCTGGGTTCCGCGGTCGGCTCACTGTTGGCTGACGATGATGTATGTGCCGCTGTGACCCTGACCGGCGTGACCGGCGTGACCGGCGTGACCCACCCACTGCCAATCTCCCCGCCCGACGCGCGTGCCTGACTGGACTGTCCAGCTGCGTCCGCCGGCGCGAACGAATCGCCGCCGCTCTCGTCTGCGGCGACGCAACGCCCTCTGCTCGACCGCATGCCCTCGACCTTGGGCGACGCCCCCGTGGCGACCAACTCGGTCGTGAACCGCCAGGCGACGGCCTCGTCGTCGCTGTACCAGAACTGTCGCGCCGTGCTCGACCGACTGGACCGGGTGCCAGGCTTCACCGACCGCTTCGCCAACCCCGACGACGAGAACGAGGCGCACATGGCCATCTCGACCGATCCGGTCTCGCGTTCGTTGCAGATGCTGCGCTTGGGCGCCTCGCTGTGCTTCCTCTTCAACGCGTTCGAACTCGAGCGACGCCTCGAGGTGAACGCGCAGGCGACGATGCTCAACCTCAAGGCGTGTCAGAAGGGGACCGCGCACTTTGTCATGGCGTGCAAGCAGGACCTCAAGTTCCCCGACACCGATCTGTTTGCGATCCACGAGCTCTATGGACAGGACACGAACGGCGTCGTAAAGGTGGGTGTTGCAGCTGCTACCAGTGGATGGATGGGCCGGGGTTGCTCCTGTCGCGGAGGTGGTGTTGGGCCACCGCCACGTCGGAAAAGGGGACAGCGCTAAAGGTGCCAGTCGAATCGAGCTGACTCACAATCAACCGTACCCGTGGCTTGCCTCTGTTACAGGTCATCAATACGGTCACCAAGGTGCTGAACCTGTTGGAGGATCAGGGTCGACTGCTGCCTCCCAAGGCGACCCCGGCGGTTCCGCTCGCACCGGCTGGCCCCTCGGACGAGAGGAGCATGATCGTCCGCGAGATACTGGATTCTGAACGCAAATACGTCCAGGACCTCGAGGTTCTACAGGTTAGTCTTCTCCCCCCCCCCCATGACCTATGCCCTACGACCCGGATATCGCCTGTCGGATCATCGGCACGGCCCTGCCGCACACCCTCCCTCCCTTTGAAAGCCCGACACAGCTGGTGTGTCTCCTTTCCAGGGCGCCACATGGATCGCGGGCACGTTGTCCAGCGGTCTTCGCACTAGCCTTTCACCTGCCAATCCCCCCTCCCCACCTGCTGCAGCCCAAGTCTGATCATCCCGCCCTGGCTCCCCACAGGACTACCAACGTCAAGTCCAATCCAATGACATCATCACCCAGGACCAGATCCACAACCTCTTTCTCAACCTCAACACCCTGTGCGACTTCCAACGACGGTTCCTCATCGGTGTCGAAGCGAATGCGAGTCGACCACCCGAGGAGCAACGATTCGGTCATCTCTTCCTGCAAATGGAGGATCACTTTGCCGTCTACGAACCTTACTGCTCGAACCTTACCGCCGCCCAAGATCTCGCCATCGCGGAGAATACCGCCTTATCTGTGAGTGGGACGGGCTTGAACTTGACACGAATGCGACACGACACGCCTTTTGCGTTACTGACACCCTAGGTTATGTGCTTTGCACACACAGAAACTCTCGCACGTCCTCGATCCCGTCTCCGAACTCGCCCCCCTGCTCATCAAACCTGTGCAGCGCATCTGCAAATACCCGCTCCTTCTTGGCCAGCTCGTGAAAAACACCCCCGAATCGAGCCCTTACTACCTCGAACTGCAAGCTGGCCACGCCGCCATCATGCGCGTGACCGATCGTGTCAACGAGACGAAGCGACGCGAGGACATGCGCCAGGCCGTAGTCGACCTCGCCTCGCGCGTCGACGACTGGAAGGGGCACGACATCAACTCCTTCGGCGAATTGTTACTGATGGAACCCTTTGCTGTCATCAAGAATGACACCGAGCGCGAATACATCATCTACCTTTTTGAACGGATCATCTTGTGCTGCAAGGAGGCGCCGCCGAACCCCAAGGACAAGAAGAACAGCAAGAGCAACTCGATGATCAGGCGGCCGGTACCGACCTCCTCAACACGACGTCCGACAATGCTCTTGCTCAAGGGTCGGATTTTCATCAACAACGTCACGGGCGCGGTGCCGAGCCGAGTTGGAGGTGAGTCCGGCAATGTCGAACCAGGCAGGGAGCCGGTGTCTGTGTTCATGAAGGCTGACGAAAAGCACATACTTGGCGAATTTACAGGCCAATGCTTGCTCGATGTCAGATGGCGAGGTGACGTCGCGGAGGAGGCCTTCACGATGCGGTGTCGCACTGAGGAGCTGCTCAAGCAATGGCAACGGACGATCACCAAAGCGGTCGAAGAGGCGCCACTGCGACGCCGACAGGCCCATCTCTCTGGCGGTCGACGATCCGAACGCAGCATGAACTCGCCCATCTCGCAATTCCCGCAGACGCCCATGACCGAGTTCAGTCCGAGCATCGGGTCATCAGGGTACGCGTTCGGGAACGACTGGAACAGCTCGCAGGCGTTGTCGATGGCCGTCCGGAGTAGCAACCCTTACGCCAACGAGTTCGAAGACGACCTCGACGAGAACTATCAAAACCAGACCGAATCGGGCCGATCGACGCCGAGTTTACACGGCTACGCGGGTAGCCTTCCTCGACGAGCAGGTGTGGCGACACGGTCCTTGCCCGCCGAGCAACGCGGAGCGCCGGGCGATCCGGCGAATCGCCCGCGAGCACAGACACAGGATTCGTCGTCGGCCCTCATCAACGAATGGCGGATTCAGACACCGAGTTTGCCGCGAGGTGCAGCGAGCGCTTATCCGAATGATCGCAATGTCCGACCCTCAGCGAGCAATCACCAATTGCGGTCACAGCAGAGCACCGAATGGGGGTCAGCATACCCGAGAGGGCCCGGGCAAATTGATCACGACGGTGGCCACGAGCACAGCGGCCGACCGCCGTTGCGACACCAAGCCTCGGCCGCGCCGATGCAGAGACAGGGCTCGTACGGGACCACGGCCCCACCACAAGCCCCGGCGATGCTTCGCAACCGATCGGCGAGCAGCCCCAACATGCATCAGCAGCAGCAACAACAATTCGGCGGCGCGATGCCGACCTCGACCTCAGCGGCTGACCAAGAATGGTCTTCCCGCACCGGGGCGTCCTCCCATCCCTATGCGTACGCCTCGACGAACGGTGAAGGCAACAGCAAGAAGCAACCGGGTGCGACCAACTCGGGTGTGAGCACACTGGCGTCGCAGTCGTCGGCGTCGACGCACTTGAAGAGGTTCAGCTCGTCGAGCAACCACACCGACCGGTCTTCGACGACTTCCAACACCTCCGCTGGGCCCATCTACTCGAACGCCACCTCCCCCGTTTCGAGTGCTCCCCTCCCCCCTCTCCCACACGAAACCGCCCGGTCCAACGGCGTCTCCGCTCCATCCTCAGCCGTGCGCGTCAAGGTCACCTACAGCGAAGACACCTTCGTCGTCGTCGTCCTCGCGACAGTTTCGTACGCCGAGTTGCTCGACAAGGTCCTCAAGAAGATTCGTCTTTGCGGTCGGACATTGCAGGATGCGTCTTTCCTCCGTATCAAGTACCTCGATGAGGACGGAGACAAGATCGCCATCACGAGTGATGAGGACGTGTTGATGGCGATGGAGGACGTGAGGAATGCGGGGCAGGGGTCGGCGGGGCATCCGACGCTGATTCTGTTTGCGAGTGTCGATTAGTGACCCTTGGAGCTGGTTTTGCTCCCCTTTTGTCTGTGCATCTTTCGTCTTTCCACGCCTCCCCCTCACTCGCAACCTTCGTCCGTTCGTTCCCTTATCCTTCCGTCTTTTACCCCTCGCATCCCCTATCGCAAATTCGTTTACCCCCCGACATGCACGCTTGTCGTCCGTCACTCGTTCACCCTTGCCCATACACACACATACGCACACACACACATGACCCGATCCTAGGGAATGTCTCTGTCTGTTTGTTTTGCTTTCGCTGGTCCCTCCTTTGCTTCTTCTTTTCTTTGCTTCCGTGTTCGTTCGTACATAAAGGGGGCTTTTTCTCGGCCGGGTGCTTTTCTTACTGTTCTTTTTTTCGTGTTCTTTCGTTCGTTTTTTGCAACGCTTGGGATTTTGCCAAGTTCATTCTATGCACCTTCGGAAGAGCTGCTCTTTTGAGGCTAGTTTTGAAAGGGGATGAAACAATCCAAACTCCATTTCTTGCTACAAGAGGGGTGATCAAAAGGTGTGTACAACAAGATGAACAGTCCAACTAAACGCGCACCCGTATGCTTCATAAGCCACTTCCCTTTTTCTTTTTTCTTTTTCTTTTTTTTTTTTCCCCCACCTACCACCCCTCCAAGTCCCTCAAAGCCCTCTGCACCAATCCGGCCGCAGAGAAAGTCGGCTCGACCTATGAAAAAACAGAAATGAGCTCTCAAGTCCCTTCTCAGATCTGAGAGGAGGTGAAACTTTTGATGCGAAGAACCGACTCACTTCAACTGAGGATGCGGAAGATGTCGTTCGAATTTGGGTGGAAGGAGAGAGATCCGTTCCTTCCTCGTGTGGACGGGTGGTGGTGGAAGGTGGATGAAGTTCTCCTACCTCCGCTAAAGCGCGAGAGAGTTTAGCTTCCATCGGAGCTGTCGAACCCGTCCCGACAAATAAGACAACATCAGCACTCCGTCCTAAACCAAAAACCAATCCGAACCCCGACATAATACTACAGCCCAAACCTCTCCCAGACGTACAAGCACTCTTATACACCGTCGTCGCCAACTTCAGCGCGCGATGCAAAATCCTCAAAATGTCGAAATCAAACTCCGCTTCCTTCAAAGGTCCGGTTTGGTGGGCATGGTGTTGGGCTCCTAGGATGGCGACGGGTATCCAGGTGGGGAGAAAGTCCTGTGATTGGGGATGAGCTGAGTTATTGGGGTTGAGAAGTGGTAAGGGTTGGGGTGTACGCACTAGTTTGATGATGTAGATCGCACGGGTGTGATTATCGGCGTAGGAATCACCAATCTATGAGACCCGCTCCGAAACAAAGTCCGTTCAGCTCCACCACCACCCCTATTCTCCTCAAGTTCTCCCAACGCTGTATTCAAAACTCACCAACCCGATCATCTGTACGAATAACCTCAACCACTTGAGGAATCTCAACTGCGCACCCTCTACGATCCTCTGCCCCTCAATGGAGGTGGGGTCTTTTGAGGCCCTTCGATCGGCTTCGGTCACGAGGGCGACGAGCGTGAGGAGGGGGACTACGGGGAAGGCGAGGTGAGGCAATGACTGTCAATCAAGCAAACGCTTCAAAGTAGGTGGAAGAGCTTACCAGCAAAGAAATGTGGCGTCTTGCGCACCATCCTTCGCACGTCGTGCAGGTCTCGAAGCCGTTCATCGACGGTCGCGAAGAGATGTTGGAAAACTAGGAGGACGTTCGAGCTCATATCAGGATCTATACAGACAAGGTCCAAATGGTCAGTTCAACAGAAAAACCGATGCACGGGATAAAGCTCAGGTGAGGTTAATGCTTGAGCTCATTCTCACCTTGCAACCTCAACTTAGCCAGCCACCGCAGTTGTCGAATATTGTCAAGTTGCACGTCGTCCCACTCTACTGAGGCATCCTCTTCACACGCCAAGGTGTCCCCGATTGAGCGGATCGTCCGTTCTTCGATCTTCGTAATGGGGGACGTATAATCTATTTGAGCTTCTTCGACTCCATAGGTGTCGAGCATCTCGTCCGGTCTGCAATTGGTGGTATGAAGAAGCCAGGAGATTAGTCAACTTGTCGCGCCTCCCCTCTCCCATTCTAACCAGCTCAAACTCACACTACCAACTCCTTCCCCATCACGACCGCATCATAAGCATCAAACACTAGTAGCGTATCCCCTTCCAAAGTCCTGCCCCCCAACCTCGTCGTCGGATCGCTATGCCTAGCAATCACCAATGCGCCTACGCCTTTCTTGCGCATGTTATCGATGAGTCGTAAACGATGCGACTTTTGGACTATATTGGTCGTGAAGGGACGCTTGTTCGGGAAGGACGAGGAGGTGGAGTTGGCTCCGGCTAATGATATGAGCAAAAATAGGGGTGTGGGACATCAGCCCCACTTTCGAGGAAACTCCCGTCACCTCGAAACGACCCGACTCACCCGAAGTCGCAATCCTGAGAATATTAAACACCTCTATCGACGTCCCCTCCAGATCATCGAACAAGCCCGACCTCTCCGCCGTCTCCACAGCCCTAGCAATCAAACTCGAACACGCCGCGTCCCTCCTCTCCCCTAGAGCAAGGGTCGTCAATTCGTCGGGGGAGGAAAGGAGCGAAGGGGCTATGATACCTGTTATACTGGAATGGAAGGAACGACGCGCACCGATGGCGGCGAGGGAGGCGAGCACGACCTGGAAATGGAGGGAAATGAGGTGGGTTTTTCTTCGTGATCGAAATCCGGGATGTGAGGAAAAAAGGAGCTCACATTCTCATAGCGTGATTCAGCACCGGCCGACGTCCTCCTCGTAATGGTGCTCAACACATCCTCCACTGTCCTCGCCCCAATGGTGACGAATTTCGAAGCTTGTGCCGAAACTGAACGAGTCAGAGAAGATGAGATCAGTCTTCCCTCCCCCGGAAGAATCTACCTCCCTTCCACTTGCCCGGTGACACGCACGTGATATCAAATGCCAATACAGGGAAGCGTTCATCTCCCTTTGCCCTATCCTCGCCATCGGACTAGTCGGTCCTAAATTGAGGGGTCCCAATCGATTCTGCTGGGCGACGACGACCCCGCAAGTCGGGGATGAAGTCGTTGATGACTCGGAGGCTGAGGATGCGGCTGAAAGAGCGGCGGCGGTCTGGGCCCTCCAAACGTCGAGTACTTTGCCGGACCGTCTACGCTTCTTGGTGGGTCGATGACTGTAGACGGCCAAGATGATCGTATAAGTTAGACAACTTGTACCCTCGCACGGTCGTGTGAACTCACTCCAAGGTTGCGTCGTCGTCGTCGTCGTGCTCTGACTTTACCCGAAGCGTGCCGGAAGCGTTCGTCAGCGCGGCTGCCGTGGTCATCGCCGTCGTCGTGGTCGTGGTCGTGGTCGTGGTCGTGGTCGTGGTCGTGGTCGTGGGGGAGACGCGCCCATTCCCAGTAGAGTCGAGGTGGGTGCTGACACGATTGAAGAATAAGTCTAAAGCTTCCATCGTTCCGGGTGTGCGTTGGCGAGGGGCGAGGGGCGAGGGGCGAGGGGCGAGGGGCGAGGGGCGAGGGGCTGATGGTTAGCGCGAATGGTCCATCATGTCACGTGGGAGGAGCGAGACGCGCGTGGGGGTGACTGGACGAAGCTGGCAGACTCATCGATCATCAAGCATCAAGCATCTAGGCAGATCCGATCCGCTCGACAGCAGCGCTCGACAGGCCTTGACATCCCTGGGCCTCAGGCTGCCACCTACCAGTCTTAGACCAGAGTCGTCGCTTTGTCGCTGCACACTACATATAGTCACCACCTACACCTGTGATCCCAGATCGGCAAGCAACTGGTCGTTTTGGAATTATCCTCTGCAATAACGACCTCTGGGTCTACATTCAGTGGGAAATTATTCGCTCCTCACACCTGTAAGGCGCCGCTCCGCTTACGCCTCACGACGACCTCGAGCCAACCTCTGCGGCCTCACGCTTGCCCTCGCGCGCGGCGCCGCCGCGTCTCTTGACCTTAGTCCTTTTAGTAGTCTTTCTTCGCCTGCGAATTACACCGTTTGATCCTTTCTGTTTGGACTCGGAACCAGTGAGGCTCGAGAGCGATCTCGTGCGTTTCAACACCGCGTCGACTGTCAAAAGGAGTTCGGTCTCTGAACCTTCAAGAAGCCGTTTCCAACGAACAAGAGTCCGCTTGATCGATCACCGACTTCTCGACGACAAGCTCATCTTTGTGGAACTCAAGGAGAACCCGGAAAAGCAGATAAGAGTCTCCCGGCCCCGCCACTGGGCTGGCTGCATCCCGTGGTCTTGCTGGCGCAGGTGCTCGACTGTGTTACCGCCAACGGGCCCTCGCAGACAGCAGTACCGGTCAAGGATCGCGTAAAGCCTGGGAAGGCCAGCCCAGAAAACTGGGTACATGCGTCGATAGTCGGTGATGTGGATGTTGTCGTAGAACTTGGCTTTCGAACCGATCGCCGATTTCGAGTCCTCGTCATTCCACTCGGTCCAAAGATCGCAGGCGTCACGCGACATGTGTCGTTCTCCTCCAGGCCCATCGGGCCGGCTGCACACCACGTACTGCGAAACGTTGAGTAGGCTCTCGATCAGATGCCACGCTGAGTGCTGTACAATGGCTGTTTGTCCGTCATCGCCAGGGTAGCCCCTTTCGGCAGAAAAGCCAAGACCCCCTGTAGAGGTAGCCGCGCAGTCGTCAGTCACCTTGAGCCGGCCCGGCGCGACAATCAACACCTAACCTACCGAGCTTTCACGACGTTTCGACGCCGCAAACGCATCGGTGAGGCAAATCATGTCGTCAAGATCCGTCAAAACGCCTTGACCATCTGGACTGAGCATTATACTGCCATTCGAAAAATTGCGAGGCAATAGTCCTTGGCCGAGTAAGAACTGCATACCTGTGACGAGTGCAGCAGTCAGGATCAGGCTTTATAACATAGGTAGCCCAGACATCCGACATCCTTGCTGAGTGCACCAGCACTGACCTTGTACGACTCCAATGTGAAGCTTAACCATGGCGGATGTCGACTCGACCTCCAATACGGTGCGATACGGCCCATCGTAGATGTCGCACTTGAGGCTCCTCGGGACGAACTTGTGGGCCTTTTCAGCGCGCCCGACCGAGGGAGGTACGGTCCAGTAGTTGTCTTCGTTGAGGAGCGTGCTCTTGAGATTGGGGACGAATCGAAGCGCATTCGAGGGGTTCGCGCGAACGATTTTACCCAGAAGTTGACCGCGACGTGTTTGTTCTCTGCATGTGAATGCGAGGCGCATCGTGTGGGGTTGCGCCGGGCGAGTACGCTGTCCGTCAACGAACGACGCTTGGCTTCCGCCCTCGAAGTCACTCGCTGCTTCTTGGAGCTCGATGCGGTAGATCAAGGGCCGCGATCCAAACATTGCTGGGCTGACAAGTTGTCGATTGAGCAGTGTGATGGCGGGGACGGGCGATCCGGAGGACCGTACAATCGAGGGGAACACTTGGGGCGGGAGGCGGGTCATGTCGAGCTTGACGGGAAGAGACCCCGCGTATGCGATCGCTCCGAAGGCTTGATCATTTGTTTCCAAGAAGCGCAGAAGCATGCGCTTGAAGGTCCCGAGACCGGACTCCGTTCGACAGTCGATGCGGCGCGACCGGATAATACCTGTCGGAGTGTGGATGTAGACCCGGAGATCGCTACCGCAAAGGGTAAATCCAAAGATCCACTGGCGAATCGGTTTGGTAGCCGTCGCGCGGTAGAAGCGACGAAAGAGTTGGTCACGGGCTTCTACCTGCTTTGCTGAGTTCTCCTTGAGCTCGACAAAGATGAGCACATCGTCGAGAAGTCGATGGTCGATCAAGTGGACTCCTGTTCGCTGGAAATGGCGTTTCCAGACCTTGTCGACGCGCTTCCACGATGCAATCTTGCTTTCCGTCGACGCCTCAGGGAACAGAAAGACGACGTCGGGGCAGTTGTCATTCGAGGGTATCTGCCCGGCCGAGGTAGGGACGGCGACGCGCGAACTGCCACATACCACGACAGCACGATCCGAGTCGGCCTGGAGTGTCGAGAGCTCAGGGCGTCAGAAAAACAGCTACCCGGTGAACAGGATGATGAGTGTGCAACGTACCTCTGCCGCGATCTGTTCCATGAGAAGCGCCATTCCAGCCTCAGATCCCCACGCGCCGCCGTTTGCGGGCCAACGGATCGCCGCCACCTTCGAGTCGAGAGCCGAGTCGACCTGCTCGAGGTATTCCTGTAGCGCCTCGAAGTGCTCTACCATTCGATGCACCTCCTTCTTCACTCTTGCGTCGGTCGGGTCCTTCTTGTTCGTCTCCTGATCGAATGCGGCCATCTTGACGAATTTTCGTGGCACCACCGGCGGCAGGCTCGGCTTGGTCTCTCGTCGTCGCGCCACTAAAGGGAGGAGTTGACGCGAGAAGTCGACAGGCGTCGTTCAGTTTCCGGCACGCGCCAACTAACTCAACGAAAGGCTTCCTCGACCTACTGGGTAACTTTCAAAGATCGTGCCCGAGGACGACGAGGTTGGCAGACACCCAGTTCCTAGAGAGCAGGCTATTTCAGGGGCCAACGTTTGACGTCAGTCGTGGTCCGGAGCTTCGCGGCAATCAGACGACTCGGACTCACCAGCGGGATCCGGAGTAACACTTGCGGTGGACTCGGGGAATACAATCTCAGAGAATAGAGCAGGACAGAGTTCTGTAAAGCGTCGAAGCAGGGATGTTCTCGTTGTAATGTGGCAGGACTCAGGAGTGGAATGAACGGGAGGAGAGAAAAAGGCAAGCTTCAACCAACTTGAACTTGACGCGCGTAGCGGCGCGATCCAGCGGACTGATTGAATGTGGACGATCGAACAGCACCGCGAGGCTGTAGCATCGTAACCTCGATGGACCGAGAGAGAATACCAGCCTTTCAATCCACTCGCAAAGGCCAATACGCTGCTCACTTCCATGTCATTGAAACAGACGGCCGAATGTCACACACTGGTGAGTCGCACGGTGGTCACCGCCACTGGATCATCGCGGAGCAGGGTCGATCCGCGCGGCGCCGCGCGCGAGCGTTCATACGTAGTTACCGTCCAAGTTGACCGCACTGCACACGCCGCAAGCCGAGAGTGATGATCGATGAACAGCAGCAGCTCAAGGGTTAATATCTTGGCAGTTGTTGCATGGTATCGAACACTTGTCTCTCTGGTATTAGCTGGCCTGGCCCTGGCAGCCTCGTGCACGGCGCCTCTACTACTAGTAGCTCTACTAGTCCGAGCCCGTGAGACGGCAGTGCTGCTGCTGCCACTGCTGCTGCTCACCCGCGTTGATGCATTGTGACCGACGGCCTATGCGTGAGACCGATGTACGCTCTTCACAAAGATCTGGGCAAGTCTAAATGGTCTTTGCAATGCTACTTTGTCAACATAATAATGTAGCATTCAGATTCTGGTCGCCGACTACTCAACCCGAAGCTCATGATCTCGTTGCTGTGGTGCCCCACCCATAGCGTCAGTATCAGTGCACGCCACGTGATCGGCCGAAAACCTTCGACCTCTGTCGCCTTTTGCTCACCAGAAACACGGTGGCTGTCACCACGCCTAATTCCGAAAAGAGGTTCTACTTTGACGCTCTACGGGGGAAACACCCGCTGGACTCGGAGCTGACACAAGGTTGCTCGCACGTACACGACGAGATCGTACAAGGCTACACCAGAGCATCGTATGGCGCGACCCTGAATCTTCATATCTGATCAAATTTGCTTCGTCACATCAACTAGTCCCTCGTCGCCCGGTTTCTGTCGATCTCCATCCGCCGAAGCATCATCATCGTCCCTCCCTGCAGTGGTTGCCCACCGAGCGCGGTGCCCGTCAACCGTTCCCAATTACCGCCTCGTGTCGAAGCCGGCGGTATCGCTGCTACCCCAGGCGTGTCGATGATCCTACGTCGACGTAGTCATCCCACGGATGAGTTAGATCGAAGATGTCTCCGTCTCCGAAGCAGCTGCACAGGCTGCTCCCGCTCGATTCGGCGACGCTCCCGCCGCGCCTAGTTTCGGTAAATTTTTGAAGCGCATTTGTAAAACCAACATTTTTGGGCCAAAAGAGGGTGAAAAAGGTCGACAAATAGTTCAGCAAAGAGCGTTTTCCCACAAGGGCCGCTGGCTGGGCTTTCGGGGGTCCTTGACCGTCGATCCGGTGCGCTCGACAGCGCTCGACAGGCGCGCCTTGACGCGGGTTGGCCTCTTGCCTTCGTCGTCGCTTCGTCGTCGCACACTACATAGTCACCACCGACCTTGGTGATCCCAGATCGACAAGCAACTGGTCGTACGCTATTCGTCTTTCTACGCCAATCCACTGGTTTGTGTGCGTCCAAGTACCCTTGTCACGTGAGTCGAGTCGGCCCGCTGCGACAGCCGACACCTACGTCGCTTCGGTCTCGAACATTGACGAGCTCGTTGCGTCGTGTACAGCATCCAACAGCTCGCTTCGCCTTTCCCTCGTACTCAAAATGTCCCACGCTCAACCCGGCGAAAGCCGCAGCAGTGCTGAACGCTACACTGAACAGCGAACGCCCCCCGACTCTCCCAGTACGAGTCAGCACACCCACAGCTCGCCTTCGACAAGCCCGTCGTTCAAGTTCGACTCGCCCCCGCGCGCATCCACCGCCGGGTCGGCTACTTGGTCCCCGCCCCCCTCGGAACGGGACGACAAGTCTCAGTCGCATGGGTCCGACCAAGAAGCAACGTCAGAGCCCAAAGCAGCGTCGGCCACGTCGTCCCCGGCTCAAAGCGACTCCAAGCGACCCCCCGTTCGTCGTTTCGGTCGCGTGACTAGGCTCAGGGGTCTGGGCTCCTCAACCGGCGAGAGCAATGACGGAGACCGCGAGATCGAATGGGCGGGGTTAAAGGACTTTTTCCTCGCGCCGTTGACCGACGACATTGACACGACGGTCGTCCCAGAGATCGTGTGGGAAGACGGAAAGCCGAGGTTGGTGAGTGCGCGCAGGGCACCGGCACATGATGGCCATCGGTCTCTGGTGAACGTGCCCGAGCTAAGTTTGACCACCGAGTGAACAGAAGAGTCGAGGTCGCTTGCTGAGCTTTCAAGAAGACAACCAAAGCGTCCAAGTTTATGATCCTTCGGTTATCCCGGATGTCGTCCTCCTCACTCGCGAAGCCTTCGAGGCCGACCCCAGCCTGGTAGCTACCTGGACATCGGACGACGAGGACGGCTACGATGATACGCGGTCGTGGTCACAAGTTGCTGCCGTCGCCGAATTTGACAATGGGCCGATGACCGACTCGGACTCCGAATCCGAGTCCGAAACCGGGTCCCTTCCTCAGCGCATCCGAGAATCGCTTCGCACGCTCGTTACGCACTCGCTCCGATCTCACGCATTCGGGTTCGACCTCTACGAAAACATTCTCGAGATCGTGCTCCATACTCCAAGTGGTCGTTTTTGCAGCCCCGTGATCTACTGTACCGAAGCGAATGGTTACCTGTCGACCTTTCTGGCGAGACTGCTCAGCCTGAGCGATCGTGAGCTCGGTGTCATCTCCTCACTCTTTGACCGTGCTGGTCCGGCGTCTTTCTCAATTGCCTAGTCCGAGCTTCCACCTCGGGTTCCACGTTTTCACAAGCGCTGCTCGGGCTCTCCTCGTCTCGAAGACATCAGAATCCTAGAAACACTCTTCCAGTCCGCTTCCATCTTTGGACGTCACACCTCCGCGTTCCGCGTTTCAGCCGGCCGCGAAGGGTCGACTGCGCATACCGAGTACGCAATGACGGTCTCCTTTGTCGAAGAAGCTCGCTGCGACGAGCACGATCGTATCCGTCTCACCATCGCCAACGCGTCACCCGACGATCGACAAGGGCTCACCAACGTCGTCGACGTGTATCGCGAGCGCGACTTTGTCGTCGTTCCCCGATTCTTCCCCGATACTCTCGACGCCAGCGAGTGGGGTCTCAAGCCGCGAGCGTTGGAGGTGACATTCCATGAACAGTGCTTTGAACCGATCTGCGTCGTCGATTCGACCAAAGCGTTGGCACGCGTTATTCTGGGTGCCGTTCAAGGTCGGGGACGCTCCGTCTTACTCTGTGATATGCTTTCCTCGCGCCCTTGGCTGATCATGGTGGCATCTATCCACTGCAGGCCTAGACAGTCTTTACCGCCTGCGTATCCTTCATCGGGACGTCTCCGCATCGAACGTCATGGTCACATCGGACGGTAACGGCGTGCTGATCGATTACGACACTGCGGTGTTCATGGACGGCCCGGAGGGGGAGGCGGAACGCCAGAAAAACGCTGTGAGTACTTTTCTGGCCCAACCAAGGCTAGTTTCGCCACACTGGGCATCGACTAGTGCTGATGACGGACCGCGGAGAACTGATAACGCCAGGGGACGCTGGCATTTCGTGCAAGAGAACTGGTCGAGGAGTACGAAGGGCGACCAGCGTTCTTTCATGAGCCATGGCATGATATTGAATCGTTGGTCTATGTGATCGTGTACACCGTTTTCATCATGCCCAGTGGACCCGATGACTCGAGCGAGCTGTCCGAGGACGTCAAGAGCATCTGGAGGCAGTGGAACTCGCAACTCGGAGCCGTCAACTCGAAAGACGAGCTCTTCTTAGCGCCGTGGGGTGCGCGACATTGGTTCGAGCCCTTCAAGGAGTTTTGGAAAGAGGATCTGCGGGCGCTCGTGCAGACGGTCGCCAAGTATTGCGGTCTGGGTGTGCAGCGCAGCTCGTGGGCCGCGCAGGTCGACGAAGCCGCCATCCTCGAACCTCTTTGGGCAAGCGGCGAATTCTCGCACGGCCTGCTAGCCTCGGGCTTGGATGCTTTGATCGAGCGCATCGTCGAGGGGACCGCGCGGGACAGGGCACCGTCTACGGTCCAGGGGGGAGACAGGACGCGCTCTGATCTTGTAGCATGAGTGTTGGCATTGTCATTGCAATCCTTGTTGGCAGAGATACCTGTTAGTCCAGTGGCCCTCGGAAAGACTCGGAGACGACTGACCTGAACCCAAAGCGCCACTTTCTCTGCCACATGTAATGTACCTGACACGCTTCCCTTCAACAAGTCCGCGGGCCACGTGGCAAGCCGTTTGTGAGAAAGTTCCGAATTGCCGTCCTTCGTCTCGCCACCTGGTCTGGAGCGCTCTTTCTTGCTGTGAGAGTCGCTAGGGTCCCTGTGGAGTAAAAGGTGACTGTTGCACTCGGCTCTTGTACGTCTTTCCGAACCCCTTTGCGCGTTACCGTAAGCTGCGAGCGCACATGCTGGTGCAGTGGTGTAGGAACGACGTCGGGACGCCGGTTGGCCGAAGTGAGAGGGGCGCCGAAGAACTGCCAGAGGCGATCCCCGAGCGAGTATTAAGGGCTTCTATTAGTGACGCATTAGCCCGAGCCCCCCCCCCCCCCCCCCCCCCCCCCCACCCGGAGGATTCGACCGACGCCTCCTGCTCTCCCCTCTCGCACCCACCACCCACCTTTCCCCACCATGCCAGCCCCTTACGACCGATCCCCACCTGCTCACCTCAAGAACCGCTCCAACGCCGACACGAGCATGTCCTCTCGCTACCCATCTGATGCAGGACGTTCGAACCGACCGCACGATCGGGAGCGCTCCCCACCTCCTGCTCGAAGGAGAGATGAATATGAGCAGCGGGAGAGGTATAAGGGTGATGATAGGAGGGATGATAGAAGAGAAGCCAATGGTCGATCCTATGGCCGGGATGCCACGAGGCAGAGTCCACCACCAAGAACAAGGGACTCTGATCGCGACGACCGACATGCGGACCTGGACAGCTCCCGACGACGGTCCCCTCCTTCCTCCTCCAGACGGTCTCGGTCTAGATCGCCCCCACGTACCACCCGCTCCGTCGCACCACCAGATACTAAGCCCGACTGGGGAGCCCGACGCCGTTCCCGTTCCCGTTCTCGCTCTCGTTCTCCCGGAAGACCCAGTCGTGCTCTCGCAAGTCAAGCCGAACAAATGCGTAAAGATGGGGTTGAACCTTCTTCTCGGCGTGGAGGAGGAGGAGGCGACGAAGGAGCGGTGGAGAAGGTCAAAGTTGTCGAACCGAACTTTGCGAATTCGGGGGCGTTGGCGGCGGAGACAAAGTCAGTAGGCGAACCTCAGATTGCTCCCATCTCCTTCACGGCTGACCTCTTCGCTGTCGTTCACGACGCAGTACCCTCCGAGGCGTCGTCCTCAAATACAACGAACCCCCCGAAGCGAGGAAACCCGTACGGTCGTGGAGGCTGTACGTCTTCAAGGGCAAGGAACAATTGGGTACGTTTCCTCGTTTGGCCCCAAGGGGAAGATCAGACCATAGGTGAAAGACTCTTTTTGACTTTTCCGACTTTTCTCCTTTGCATTATTGGTCAAACGAACAGACCTCATTCTGGTCCATCGCCAATCCGCATACTTGTTCGGAAGGGATAGGATAGTGCGTATCTTTCTCCACCCACCCGACGACCCCACCTGACCCACCTGCCTCCCCACCCCCCAGGTCGCCGACATCCCAATCGACCACCCTTCCGCTTCGAAACAACATGCCGTATTACAATACCGACAAGTACACGAAACGAACGAATTTGGCGATACCAAATCGGTCGTCAAGTACGTTCAAAAAAAGTTCTTTGAAACCTTTACGGGAGATGAAAAAGGAAAAGGGAGAAAGCTGATCTTCATCTCCCTCCTGGCGTTTGCCTACTAGACCGTTCATTATAGACCTCGATTCCGCGAACGGGACTTTGGTCAATGATGAGATGGTCCCCAAGCAGAGGTTTTACGAGTTGAAAACGGGCGACGGTCAGTCCTGATTCAAGAAGGTTTGAAGGGTCTTGCTGAGGATCGAGTGCTGATTGTGGGGGCGTTTTTCAACACCGTGCCAGTGCTCAAGTTTGCGTTCTCGCAAAGGGATTACGTCTTGTTGGCCGAATGAAAGGAACGACACACGAAGATGAGGAGAACTAAGCACAAGAGTGTAGCATCCGCGCGTATGGTACTGCGAAAAGGATCATTCCAGGCTGCCTTCGCTTTCATGTTCCAATCATCCTTCCTCACGAACTGAACGGCGAGAGAGCGAGAGAGAAAGAAAGAAAAAAACATTTGCATTGCGAGGTAATAGTCAAAACGAGCCCAAAAGTCGTGAACTTGAGAAATCAATAACGAACGGGGGGCTGTGATAAACACAAAGCAACGAAAACGAAGAATGTCAGGGAAGGCTTCACGACGACCCGTGCCCGAGCTCCTCTCCACTCCACTTCGTTACGCTGCGCTGCGCTTCAGCTCCCCTCCTCAAGCCCTCGGAGGTTGTGTCCTCCAAGCACTCGCGATCGTAATCCTCTTGGCCTGCTCCAAGCTGATATTCCCAAACCTCAACTCGATAGCGCCCGCCCCATCATCCCCCTCGTCCTCCTCTTGCGCGTCCAACCGTTCAGCCATCGGCGCTTCCTGAAGCGTCATCCGCCCCTTTGCCACAAAAGGTTTGAATTCGGATATAACCTTTCGTTGCGGACTACCCGGAGTGGAAGTTCCCGAGCCTAGAGAAGAGGTTGAAGAAGGTCGTGGGGGTACGCTGGGAGGGTA
Source organism: Microbotryum saponariae (assembly GCA_900102585.1). NCBI lineage: Eukaryota > Fungi > Basidiomycota > Microbotryomycetes > Microbotryales > Microbotryaceae > Microbotryum > Microbotryum saponariae. The sequence continues at coordinate 1,466,981 of FMWQ01000049.1, read as the reverse complement.
AACGTAGGCGTTTCGGTTGTAGCGCGTTTCGAGGTATTTCTTCGTGAACCGACTACCGACGATCTTTTTCAGTTGGGATTTGGCGTGTTGGAGTGTAGGGGACGTGGTGAGCACTTGAACGTTATGTTGCGCTTCGGGCGTTTCGCGCTATTCGGACCGACCGTCCGTTCGACCCAAGTTAAGGATTCAGCTTTGAGCCACGGGACTGAATCTTAAGAGCAGGACCGAGATCGCGACGCACATGAATCGACTCGAACCTCAATTGCTTCGTCTCCTCCCCCCTCAACAACAACTTCTGGTGCAACTCCAACGCGATATCATCGACCGAAGCCTGTCCCTCATGTACTCTCTCCGCGACCACTAGACCGACTTCTTCGATGATGCGTTCCATGTCCATTTGTTCGAGCGCGGAACCAACGATCACGTGTGAGAGCAGGGACGCGGTCGTTAGAGGGACCAGGACGGCGGAGGTGATGACGGTCAAGGCGCGGAAAAAGTCGAGGCCGAATTGGTAGCCTGGGGGAGGGTAGGCTTAGTTTGACGAGCCGAGCTGTCACACGTGGTCAAGATACTCACCTGATAATGCGGGTTCACAAGCGACGACGAAGAGACTGATGGCTTGCTGCGCCATCAACCTTGCGATCTCAAGTGGGTCTTCTCCGTCCTGATGTGGGCAACCGAAGGTTTCAGACGCCGAGTGAGACGAGTCAAATCAGGACTCGAAGTAACCTACCGGACCGCCATCAGGGAACCCATCACCGTACCTGACGTGAAAGCCCGACGAGATCATCAGTTCCCTCATCTCATCTAAAGCTTTTCGTATCGGACTCACTCCCCCAACCCATGACAAGGCGCATCGGCAATCAACACCGCCATCCTACTCGTCCCCCCACCCAATCTCCAACTCAACCCTAACGAAGCCTTCATCGCCGCCGTCACACCTTCCGGTCCATCACCCCCACCTGAAGCGTTGAGCGTTTTGAGATCGGCTTTGACGGATGAGACGTCGGAGGTGAAATCGAAGGAACGGGTGATGTAGGAATTGTCTTGAGGGGGGTAGTCCCTGATGATTCGCCGAGAATGTGAAAATTGTGCTCCACGGGTAGATCGGGACGGCCGAGGAAGCGAGGCAGAAAGGGGCAGAGCTTATCGTCAACACACGCATTATACGATTTCGTCGATCATCCCGAGACTAACCTGTAAGCGATCAAACCGATCCTCAGCGCCTCGGGGCTCGGCAATTTGCCCGAAGCGAGGATGTTCTCAACGATCAGTTCGATGTTCTTGGTTGCGCTCTGGTGGGGGACCAGTATAGGGGACTCGGTTTAGTTCTCTTTGATCTGATTCTGAATAGACCGAGGGAGGGAGGAACGGATGCTCTGTCCCCTCTTGAAAGGGCCAGTGCGAGAGGTGACTGACGGCGATATAAGACCCCATCGCTGAATGAAGCACGAAGGGAGGAAACGAACCCCGTCAGTGACCGCGTGCGGATTCCCCATCAAGGGAATTACACGAAAAGACTCACATCCAGTGCAATCGAGGATAAAGACCACTGTGCACGGACGTGATGCGTGGAGGAGGAGGAATATGTGACAATGCGCGGCGGTTCGAGCGCGTCAGTTTCGCTTAGCTTCGACCCTCGTTTCTGGAGCGACTGTATGTATGGTCCTGCACGACCAGGAGTGGTACACGCCCATTCGTCTTCGTTTCGGCACGATCCCTATTCGTCCAAGCACCCGAATGACTCCACCAACTTTCCTACTAAGCGCCTTCACTTCCCCCTCGAAGCGCAACGTCACCGTCAATCCACGCTCCGCCTCCCTGCCCGAGACTTACGATCCAACTCCCTCTTGACGCCCGTACTCGAACTGCCACTCCCGGGTTGATTGTTCATCGGTTGGTACTCGATCCCTCCCAAGGAAGCCATCATCTCGTCATCGAGGTTCATCGTGCGGCAAAGTGGAGCTGTGGAGGGACGAGGACGAGGACGAGGACGAGGACGATGACGAAAGTGAATGAGGAGCAAGAACGGGTCCAAGTGAAGGAAGCGCGTGATGCGAGGCCGACACGACGACGGACGACGACAGACGTTCAACTTTCTTGCGCGATCGATTAGTATCAATGACGAACTTGGAAAACGAGTCAAATCCCTCTCGAGTTTTCGGTACGCGACCTCTTTTGTTTGGATTTGGATGAACTTTGGGATAATTTTTGGGGCCGTTTTGGAGAGAGGAGTGAATTCACTTTACGGGGTGTAGTAATTAACGGGATGGCAGTTGCTGCCTATAGCTAGGCACCCTCTCTACCAATTTGGCACTCAGATCGCCGGGCCCCCCACCGCCGCCCCGATCGAATATCTCCCAGCGCCTTTGTTCCTCCATGGCTAACGCGAACCGTCAAATATGGAGCCGACCTGGCCCGGGCCACGCTTCATCAAAGGGTTCATTCAAAAAGAACAACAGCTTTCGAAACGCACGCTCGAACTACCCGATTTTCACCTATCATCTTCCCCTTTCTAGCTCTCGTCAACTTCACGCGAAACGAAGATTCTGCTCCTCGGCTTGGATCCTCGATCACGCACGGTCTTACACTCAAGCTTGCCAATCTTCGGCAGGCACATACTCACACAAGCCATGTTGGAGAAGCCAGGCCACAACGAAGAGGGATCGCACGAAGGGAAGAACGAGCAATCGTGTTCCAGAGCTGCCAAAAGTAACGAACGTACGAGCGAGCGAGCGAGGGAGAAGACATCCAGGCGATTTCTGGGAGCAGAGAAAGGAAGAGCAACAAAAGATATCACAACAAGTGTAGAAGTAGAAAGAAAAGGGCAGGGTACGATATGGTACGTAGGACTTCTGATGAAGGAGTCCATCGGAAACAGGAAAGTCTAAGAAAAGTCGTGTCGTGGATCGCTTTCATCTGCGGAGCGAGTAAGCTGTGCGAAATTCATACATCCTGGCGACATCAGTTTGGCCACAGGAGGTCAGAGGCCGTCAAATCGAAACGCACTGTCTGTTCAGGTATGTGGTGGGGAGATGGTCGTCAATCAGAAGGGGAAAAGCTGGGGTCGTCAAAACAGTATGTGCGCGGTCTCTAAGTCGTCTTTGATGTCGAGCCGTTTCTGCAAGCACGCGCATGAAGGAATATAAGCAATCCCCTTCTCAGGCTCAGGAAGGTTATGTTCGCGTGCGTCGACTCACGTTGCAGCGGTCAAATCGGCAGTCGGCAACATCGTCGGTGGTCGAACAGTCAAGTACAACCTGCTTGGACACGCTCAACGAAGGATGAGTTCTCTCCCTAATTGCCCAACACCCGCACCGATTTGCGTCCACGCACCTCGGGAAAAAACTCCCATCGAACCGAACCAACTGAAGCATATAAGCTTGGTGATGATTATCGATCGTGATGTTCCACCCGTTGAACAGCTCAGGCTGGTTGTAGTAGGTCAGGATTTCGGTCTGGGCCGCGCAAGGGTCCTGGACGAGCACGCGTCCGTCGGCGGAGAAGATGCTCGGGTCCATCGTCACCGATCCGTTGTCGTGGAAGTAGTAACGACCGTGTTGCCAGATCGCGACGGCTTTCGAGCAGGTAGGTTTCGAGCCTATGCGTAAAGAGAGGGTGTCAGCGGTCAAAGCGCCGAGCCCGTCGCAAAGTCCTAGTCCACGCCGATTCTGAAACTGACCATTTCCCAAGAAGCGGTACTGGGATTCCTCAAAGTAGCCGTCGTTGGTGAACGAGTAGGAGATGCCGGTGTTGATCGGGTACGTGAACGGCTTGTTGTTGTTCATGGGATCGGCAAAGCCCTGCAGGCAGTGAACATGTTCCGTGTGATTAGAACCTGCTCCTGGGAGTGTCTTTGACGTGATGAGCAGTCCGGGGCGTGTCTTGAGCGGTCGAGGTGAGGCTGGGCGCGCTGGCGGCGGGCGATGCGTGTACGTTCACCGGGGGCCGCTGCTGGTCGACGTGCCTAGCGCCCAACTGATCCACGACCACCGACCAGCAATTACCGCACCCTCGTCACAACGTCCCCCACTGTTGGACCATCTGTCGCTATCCGATCTTTCGCATACTCTCCGCAATGCTCATTTCCCGTCTGCCACGAGCCTGAACCCTACCCGGGGCGACCGCGCATTACCCAACACCGCCGCCGGCCGCGCGCCATGCTGGGCCATGCTGGGCCATGCCTCGCTGGGCACACACACACACACACACACCTACACACGCCTCAACCGTGTCTGCACACGCCGTGCACCAACAACCTGGAAGCGCCGACTCACCGGACCCGTAACGACCGCTCCTGTGCCCGTCGACCATGTGCCCACCCAACTGGTCAAATTCGAACTAAAGTCCTGTGCGGCCTCGCAAGGCGTCGCGGCCAGAAGGAGGAGCAGCGTCGAGAGTGTCAAGGTGGTCCATGCTGCGAGCGTGGGGAGCGACGACGACGACGACGACGACGTGCGGCGTGTTGGGCGACCCATTGTAGGGGGAGGGGTGAGGAAGAGGGTGAAGGAGCGAGGCCCGTGGGGGGTGTGCTACTCCGAGGTGGGATGGGCGTGTCGGAGATGGATGATGGTGGTGATGCCAGAAGACGAGCCGAAGCCGAGCCGCACTCGCATCGAACGACTGCCGATCGAAGGGGATTGAGCTCGGACCGCTTCCTCCCTCCTGTTCGGGTATTGCACAGCCCGACTCGGAGTCAGCGAGTCGACTGCTGTCTTCACTAGATTGGATTGGAGCGACAATCATGCTTGAATGGAGTATACATCATCAGGAGTACCTGCGACAGGGCCTGACGAGCCACCTGCGCTGCACAGTATTCCTGTGAGAAGATTGAGCACCCCTGTACAGGCCATTTTCAATAGCTTTGAGAATCGTTGTTCTCAATTCGCATCCGAGCATCGTAGTAGCTCCGCATATTTCCCACATTTTTTTAATGCGCCTGGAGCGTGGGAGAATACATCATATTACAGGTCCTTCCGATGAGATGAACGCAACTACCTCGTTCCCACTCCAAAGACGTTCGGCCCAAGCGGCTTGAGCGTGTCATTTCCCTTCCTTGGCATTGAACACTGTCGGCGCCTGAAAAGAAGAACGAGATCAACGTCAGCGATGCCTTTCCATTCTCCTACCCCATCACCACGAGGGACGTACCTTGGTTCTCAACCACATTGGCAAAATCGCCGATACTCCACGAGCGTAGGTCTTGGTTGTCAGGACCTGAAGTAGAGAGCTTCACCGATTAGCTACAAACTCGAATTTATGCCCGTGGGTATGATCGAAGCACTTACGAGCTCGTCGTACACGATCGCAGGGACTTTCTTGTGATGCAATGTCGAGCCAGGGTGGATCATGATCGGCTGCGGGTTTGGAAAAACTCAACCTCGGCTTTTCCTCCCCTTGATCGACTCAAACTCAACCTCGGACTAACCTGTCTCGAGATCGTGTGCCTATACGACCCATCTGGCTGCAACAACGCCGAATTCGCAAACAAGCCCGCAATCAAACTCGCCAAAACCCTCTCCTCCTCCTCCTCCTCCCCACCTTTCCCCTCCCCCTCCCCTTCCACATCCCACTCCAATCCCAATCCCTCACACCTATCCCTGACCTGTTTCCTCGCATCCAAAACCTGCACCATCGCACGATGATTCACAAAGTTCGCGCGACACCATTCCTTCCTTTGTTCGGTACCTTGAATCCCTTCGTAAGCTTGAAGCACGTTCAATAATGTCCAATGGTCTCCAGAACGATGACGAAATTTAATTCGAGCTTTGTTCGCTTCCTCCCTCGTTGAGAAGGTCGAGATGAAGAGTTGGTCTTTGGAACCCAAGAGAGCGACGAGGTCGATGATCCTTCTCGGACAAGATTCTTCGAAGGAGGTGAGGAGAACTTTGGCGTAAATAGGGTCGAGAGGGAGTAAAGCCATTCGTTTACCCAACGGTGTGATTTGCCCTTTCTTATCCAAAGCTCCTAAACCATGCAACGTCAACAAAGCAAAAGTGATCGAATCCCTCTCCGGTCGATCCATGAAGTCGAAGGACCATACATCCCCTTGTCCGGCAGCGAGGAGGTGCAAGAGAGCGAAAGTGAGAGAAACGCGTTGGATCTCCGGTTTGGTCGTCCGGGGAAGGGTGTGGAAGAATTCTTCGGTGTAGAGTCGGAAACAAACGCCCGGACCTTCACGGCCGGCTCGTCCCGTTCTTTGAAGAGCCGAGGACTGGGAGATCGGTTCAGAGACCAGCGAGTCGATACCTTTGTTCAATCGATTATCATCAGCTCAGCAATCTAAATCTCGAATTTCGAAACCGCGCACTCACCAACCGAAGCATGATATTGCTTCTCCTTAGCCAGACCCGTATCAACGACGAACCGAATCCCCGGGATCGTGATGGATGTCTCGGCGACGTTGGTCGCGAGGATAACTTTGCGGGTGTGAGGTGGGGTCGGGATGAACGCTTTGGCTTGTTCAGTGGGAGAAAGTTTGGCGTAGAGCGGACAGACGAGGATCTGCAGCAGTAGGCGGGTATGGTATCAGCTGCGGCTAGGCTTTGGTGCGGGGTACCCGACGAAGGATGAACTCACCGCATCATGTTCAGGATGGGACACAACCAAATCCTTGGCATACGACTTGATCGACACACCCAACGCATCGATATCATCCTGTCCCGGTAAAAAAACGAGAATATCGCCTCTGAGTTGTGACTCGGACCTCATGTGGAGTTGGAAGACGACTTTGAGCGCAGCGTCGAGGTAATCGACTTGGGGTTCCTCGGAGTACATGATCGTCACGGCGTGTTGGCGACCTTTGACGTAGAGTACCGGCGCACTGAATCATCACAATAAATCAGTCTTTTGTTCCTCCCCTTCCTGTTCGCTGCTCGCACTCACCCATCGAAAAAGTCGCTGAACCGCTTGGCGTCGATCGTGGCACTCATGACGACGATCTTCAATTCTGTCGGTTCCTTCTCCTCCCCCTCCTCCCCTACCCCACTCTTGCCCTTCTTCTTCCCCTTGCTCCACCTCATCACCCTCTCCCTCCTCCTCTTTTGGATCCCCTTCAAGAACCCCAACAACATATCCGTCCTCAAGCTCCTCTCATGCGCCTCGTCCAAAATCACCACATCATACCTCAGTAAATCCTGATCGCCCAACATCTCCGCCAACAACGCTCCGTCGGTCATGTACTTCAACCTGGTCGCGGGGGTCGATCGATCGTCGAATCGGACGGTGTACCCGACCAGACCACCGAGTTTGCAACCTATTTCGGCGGAAACGCGAGAGGCGAGAGAGGTCGCTGCTACTCGACGCGGTTGGGTGACGGCGATCCTTGGTGAAGCACATGGCGTAGATGAGTTGAGAATGAATTGGGGAACCTCTGTGAAAGCATCAAAGGCCAGAAAATGAGCCGTTGATTGCCATTCGAAGAATCCGTTCGCCGCGCGCCATAAAACATACGAGTCGTTTTCCCACTGCCCGTCTCCCCCAAGATCACGACCGTATCATTCTGCTCCAAACTCTTCAAGATCGATCTCTTCCCTTGCCAGATAGGCAACTCCATTCTCCCTTTCTCTAGACGTTTGGCCACCTCTTTCCGTTTGCTCCTCTCCTCCGCAACGTTCCCACTCCCGTTTGCGGCAAGACGTTTGGCTTGGTGTTTGAGGTCCTCTTCATCGGATTCATGAAATCCTACGATGTTACCATTCGACTTGTTTGGACTACCCGTACCGGATCGAGGTCGTTTCGTAGCTTTGTTCTCTGTCGCGGTCGCGATCTCGGTAGACGGCGGCGACGACGGACTCCCTTGCTCGAGCGAAACCTTCTTCTCCCCCCCATTCATCAAGTTCGAACCGTTCTGCCCCTCCTTGACGATCGCTGGTCCTTTCCTAGGCAGTACTGGCTTGACGAAGGTGGAAGTGGAGTGGGGTTTCGAAGTTGAAGCGATGGCGACTCGAACGTCGTCCGGCGCATCGTCGAAAACGATATGACGAGGCATGGGGGAGGTGCGTAAGGTGTTGGGTCAATGGTCCGTGTACTGGGTGTATGTGTGGTCGATGGTGCACTGCGAAAGCGGAGGGAGGGAGGGTCAAGCTGGATGTAAGCGCCGGAGCGAAGGTCGACCAAACGCGACCGCCGTCGGCCGGGGCTGCTTTCTCTCGGCACAACACATCATAAAGAGGTCGGATATCGAAAGTGTTGAAACACTTTAAGACTCGAATAAAATGAATGATGCACCCCAAAGCATGGCATACCGAAAACCGAGCTTTTGTCTCGAGTTGGCGCGAATGGTTACGGCACATCCCCGTGCTGTATAATAAAGTATGCTGGAGCACTGAAACACTTTGATAGCAGAGCGCTAAACATTATGTGTTGTGCTCCATCCGGCCAGAGCGAGTACGAGTTGATTACAGCGTCGAAGGCGTGGTTCCTCGGAAATGAAAACCTTGCCATCCTCGATCGATCGCGCACAATATCCGGACGGCGGGTTATTTCACCACCCGTGTAACGCATCAGTGTAACGCATCAGTGTAACGCATCAGTGTAACGCATCAAATTCAAAACGACAGTACACTCTGAGAAAAAGTCTGTCTAGTTTCCCGACCAACAAAGAATCGGCCGTGTGCCCAGTCTGGCAACCACAACGTTGAGCTTGAAAATGGAAAAACATGCGCGTGAATGCGAGAAGCTCACGGGTCGTCATTTATTTCCTGGCAGAGCTCGGGGCTCGGGGGGCGCACCCGCCGGTGCTGCTGAGCGCTGGAGCTACGATCGCTCTCCTCTGTTTGACACAACATACACACCCCCACACCGCCTCCAGGTACTAGCCAGCGAGAAACAGCACTTTGATTGCTTGGACCACAGTTTGCGAATCATCCCGGTGGTGTCCGATTCAAACACACGCCCCACTCTGCTCGTCCCGGTCTGACGCTCGGCTCTGATCGTCTCGGGTCGTCTCTGGTCGTCTCGTCGTCGGAGCGTCTCACGTCGTCGTCGTCGTCATCTTCGTCGGCCAACGATCCCCGCTGCGCCCTCCCTCGAATTGGTCGACTGACTACGATAGAGGCTCATCCTCCTATCGCCACAACCCCTAGTTCCCAAACATGGCACCCGAACCCGTACGCTCCTTAGTATCCCTTGGCCACTGATACGCATCCCCCTCCCCTCCCCCCCTCCCGCTCCCCCTCTTGTCTCCGCTTCAACGCAACTGATTCTCCCATCTCGTACCGAACCCTTTTCGAAACAGACAAAACGAAAGCTCGTGGTCGTAGGTGACGGAGCGACGGGCAAGACCTCCTTGTTATCAGGTACGGTCTGGGTGGCTTCCTACGCGCACTTGAACCTCGCTCCGCTCCGCTCGGTCCTGGCCTGCGGGTCGCCCCTCCACGTCGGCTTCGCACGTCAGCGCGAGCACGGCCGATATACGCCGGGCAGACGACGACAGAACAGAATCGCGCCGAGACACAGCCTCCTTCAGTCTGGGCAATGGGAAAGGAGTTATTGGCATCGGCACCGGATAGGGGTCACTGACTTGCGATTTCGTCACTCGTGCAGTCTTTTCAATGGGAGAGTTCCCACAACACTATGAACCCACCATATTCGACGTACGCCCCGGGGAGACAGTCTAGCCAATTTCGGAAACATGCTGATCTGCGCTGTTGGCCCCATTCGCACACAGAATTTCGTCGCAGAGATTCGGTTGGATGGAAAGGCCGTTCAGTTGGCGTTGTGGGATACGGCGTGAGTCGTCGCTCGTGTACGAGGAGGATTGCCCGCCCCGGCGAAAGAATCGAGACCCGAGCTGCCCGATTTCCCCTATCCAGTCACTGACACACCCCTCTTCTTCGCGATGACTCGTACAGAGGTCAAGAATCATTCGAAGTTGGTCCCATCGTACCATTGATGTCTGACCCCACCACCTTGACTAATCAACTCCCTCTCCTCCTCCTCCTCCTCCCCCACACACAGCGTCTAAGACCCTTATCCTATGCCTCGGCGCACGTCATCCTCATCTGCTACGCGATCGACTCCCCCGACTCACTCGAGAACGTCACGACGAAATGGATCGAAGAAGTACGCGCCCACCTCAAAGACGTGCCCGTACTTTTGGTCGGGTTGAAGAAGGATCTCAGGGATGGGAATCCGAGCGCTGCGCGGTGTATCAGTACCCAAGAGGTGAGAAAAAGAGTGATCAAGTTGAGCGCTGTCTGATGTGAACCTAACTCTAGCACCTTCTGACTGATTCCCCCCCAAACAGGGCGAACTAACCGCGCGCGAAATCGGCGCCAAAGCCTTCTTCGAGACCTCCGCTTTGCTCAACGAAGGTGTAGACGAGGTCTTTGAAGCGGCTACTCGGCAGGCGATGTTGGTCCGAACGACGAACGAAGCATCGGCACGGAGAATGAACGGCGCGAATGAGGCGAGGATGGTCGGAAGTAATAGGGTCGGACCCGGGAGGAGTTGGGAGGAGAAGGATAGGGAGAGAAACGGGTGTGGATGTGTCGTTTGTTGAGGGGAGGGACTGTCGGATTCTTGGCCGACGAATGCACGACTTCTTCACTCTGCCTCCTGTGCATGTGTTTTCTCTTGTTTCCTTTCTGCTTCGCTTCGTGACCTTCAGCTTTTCTTCCATCAGTACATTTCACGGTCCTCGCGCTTTCAACTTTCTTTCTCTTGCCGCTGACTTCTACTACAACGTACTCGCCTAACGAATGCTCTCATCTCGTCTTTCGCACACCATTTGTCATCTCATCACCACGGACCCACGGTCTTGGCTCTCACGCACGAAAGCGATGTCGAGATAATTAGATAATGATTGTTACAACACTAACTCATACTACCAGCGAGGACAGCCGAACTAAAGACGAACCCAAAGAAAATCGCAGTTATTTGTGACACGTCTGGTATGATCACTCCCGTCCTTCATGCCCATGCCCATGTCCACCCGCACTCGCACTCGCACCAGGTCCACTCATCTCCACATCCTCCCCTCTCGGCCCTTGACTCGTATTCATCGAGCTTCGTCTCGCCGAATTGCCCGTCCCAGACATCCCGTTCCTCAAACCCCCACTACCTCCAGCCCCAAATTCATTCATCGAACCCGAAGAAGTAGACGAAGTTGCAGTTCCCGGACGGGACATGACGCTTCTTCGTCGAGGGACCAACGAACCCGTCGTCATAAGCGGTGCCAGTAAGGGACTTCCTCCCCTTTCCCTCTTGATGAATGGACCCGATCCAGATGATCCCGTTCCGCCGACGACGACGGAAGAAGACTCGTCCATCTCAAGTCCCCCAGGTCCTCCCTCCTCCATTCCTCTCGCGAAAGTCGATGATCCACCTCCAGCCCCTCCAGAAGTAGCATTCTCCTCATGCCCAATCCCCAACCCCATCGTAGGTAACATCGTATAAGCCCCCAACGAATCCGAACCCCTCCTACGACCCACCGAGCCCAAACTAGCGAACCCCAACCCTGTCCCACCAACAGGACCAGCCGAAACGGATGCCGAACTAGGTGCCGAACTACTCATCGTCGTCGTCGTAGCACTCGACAACGACGACGACGCATCTCCCCAAACGGCCCTTTCCAACCTGCCCAATCGATCCCTGCATAACCTCCTCTCGTCCTCGACGATTCGTTCAAGTTCGACCACTCGATTCCAGAGCCTTTCGTTCTCCCTTCGGACGAGCGTATCGATCCATCCTTCGTCCAATTGGTTCAAGATCATTCGCGCGCGACCAAGTTCCTGGTCCAAAGAACGGGATAGGGTACGCGTTTCGTGGAAGGCGTCGTAGAGGGTCGAGAAGTGAGCTAGGAAGGCATGTTTGCCCGTTTCCATGATCGAGGACGTTGATGCCGAGATCGATGAGCTGGCTGCGGGGACCGTTTGAAGAGGTGGGAGGTAGGTCGCGGTCGAGCCTGGGGTAGAAGAGATGGAGGAACGATGTTGCGAATGGGGGATCGGGACGGAATAGGTCCCTGTTACCGTAGGGGCGTAGTAAGGGTCCAAAACAGGGGCGCCTGAAACGGAGCCGTGTCGAGTAGCGCTCGCCGAGTTCGAGCCCGACATAGGCGGCAGGTTAGGGTGCCGAGAGTGGGAATGAGAGTGCGAGTGGCCGTGTCTCTGGCTGTGGCTGTGGGATTGCTGGGAATACTGCGTATGCAGTGAAGGTTGACCTTGAGTAGGTGCAACCGTATAGGGTGAGACGGGGATCGCTTGAAGCGGCGTCGGCAGGGAAGCATGAGGTCCGCCGCCCGGGTTTTTGGCCTGTGCCATGAATTGACCTTGGCCGTTGAAACTCGTGCCTCGTCTTCCGTGGCTTTTACCGCTCACTTGGCCCGTAGGCCCATTGGGACCCAAAGGACCTGTGACGATGTTGCCCGGCGCGGTCCGAGGGGCCTGTTCGACAACCTCATCAGCGGGCAATGTCGTGATCTTCAACCCTTTCCCGGCCGCCGTCTCTCCCCTTCTTTGCGACAAGCTACCAGGAAAGTTATTGTTCTCTCGAACGGGGTCAAGACTGCTGTTTGTGCTCGTGCTCGCCTTGTTGACGTAAGAAGGTTCGGCGTTACGTGAACCCGAAAGATCTTCCGACTTCGGCACCGCAGGGTAGCTATCCGTTGGTATCGAAGTACGCGAGACGAGCGAAGGTCGCCTCGTCGTCACAGGACGTCGCTCCTGCGGCCCACTCGAAGAAGTGCTCGCTCCCGCCGATTGGGATAGCACGTTCGGGCTGGGAATCGGAAACGTCTGCAACGCCTCGGACGCGACCGAAGCTAGCGATTCGATCGTCGAGCCGTGGGATACGCTGAGGCTCGTGCGAGCGCGTTTGTTGCTTCCGCTCGTATTGGTGTTGCCGTTCGTGAGTGTGGATAGAGCCGACTTGGACGAAGAGGAGGTCGAGGCTGTAGCGTTGGTCGAGGACGAGGCTTGAGCGCTGCCGGCTGCTGCTCCGGCCGGTCGACTCGTGCGTCCGCCGGCTGAGAGCAACATCTCGGGTGATCTTGTTCGAGCCCTGAAGGTGGGGTGGGGTAAGAAGAGCAGAGCGCATTCGCACAGTCAGCTACCGTCGTGAATACAGGGACCCTACCAACCCATCTCTTTAGGCTCTCGCGCACCAGAGTGAGCAGGGTTCGCCATGCACGGAGCGCGATAAAGCCACACGCGGCAACGGGGGGGGGGGGGCGGGGGGGGGGCGAGAGGCTGTTTATGGCCCGCAGCAACGGCCAGAACCAAAGGGGAAAGGCACGACTGACCTCGACGTATCGCGTTCGAGCAACTCCTGAGTACCACTTCTTCTCTTTGTTGGTCGAGCCACAGGTGGTTCAGATGACAGTCCCCGTATGCCCAGTCCATCCGACGTGCCCGTCGAAGATTCGGCAACACCACCCGTAGCGGTCGCCGCGGGGTCCGTAGCGCTGGTGGTGGTGGTGGTGGCTGTCGTGACTGGCAGCAACACCGAAGGGAACGCAGCGGCTCCCCCCGTTGAACTATTGCTTCGTCGGAAAGGTGGTATGTCGAGGTTCATCTTTAGCTCAGCTTTGTTCAAGCCTCGCATCGTCGTGGTGGACATTCGATGTGCGCCACGTTGGGTGCAAGCACTACGACGGACCGAGGTTCGCAATTTGGGAGGCAACGATGAGGTTCGGTGGGCCCGCGCGTAACGGCGCACAGCAAGTCGCAGCCGATTTTAGAACAGTCAGACGTCTCGTCGGCGTAAGCGGAGCGGCGGGGTTGTGAGCAAGAGGGGAGTCAGAGAGAGGGCCGGCGCCAAAGAGGCAGCAGGGTTTGATCGGTGCCTTGGTCTCTTGGCAAGCAGAAAAGTGCGGGCGCCGGAGCTTGAGTAGCTTTGGATGCGCTTAACCTCGCTTAAACCGCTCGACACTACTGGTTGTTCACGCAGGTGCGCGTACGGGCTGAAAATGACCTGTTGGTCTCAGCCGATCTCTCCGGTTGCCGACATGACGAAACGAGAGCTCCGCAAAAATTTGAGACAAAAACGTACTCTGGCGGGGGCGATCTTGGTAGGCTGCTTAAGGCGCTCGATTCCCCGACCGCACCTGGCTGGTCCCAGCTCGAGCAACGCGGCATTAGTCGGTGTCTGCCAGGAGTGACCACGGACGGTGGAGTCCGGGGGCGATCAATTCCAAGAGGCAGGCTCCTAGCTGCGGAGCTTTGAGCCTTTTCCGCCTCCGCTTTTTTTCTACGCAATGATGACACAAGGTGCCAATGCGTACACTGCTTGGATTGACGCATTACGCCGAGGGCACTGGCAGCGGAGTAAACTGAGCGGCTCCGTCGACCGTTCGTCGTTAATGCCGACTAGGACGATAGAAACTTTCGACCGTTTGGATTGCTTGACTCAGATGATTATCACGGACGCAATGAGTCGCACCCCGACGAAACCTACTCACTTCTTCCGCCAAGGTAATGAATTGAGCATGACAGCAAGCTGAAATACGATCTACTGCGTTCGAGTGAGCCCTGGAAGTACGCTCCGTGCTCGTGCTCCTGTAGATACTAGCATGAGTCCGAGTCGTGGCCCGCCAGCGACTGAACCGACAGAGGTTCCGCGCCGCGCCGTCCGGGCGCGATAGCCAACTTTAAATTACCAAGCGGTCTCGGATGAAAAGCCTGTGGTTTTCTTACGATAGCGGTCGTACGCGATTTGAGGGTCGTTTGCTCGTCTAGATCACCATCACATCTTACAGATCCATCCGGACGTCTTCTTCCCTAACCCACTTGCCCATCTTTGTAAATCACCACGGAAGATCCGAATGCCAGACACCGACGTCCGAGTCTCGCATGGACGCTGCCGCCGCCTCTGCGCACCCGCGGCATGCGAAATGTCTCAGTTCCCAATCGAGCCTGCGCCCAACCCCACTGCACCTTCTAGTGTTCTAATGCCTTTGCTGGAATGGCGGAGAGGAGCTTCGTGCTGTCTGGATCTTGCCCTCCGGATTACGTTGCTGGGCCTGTGCCATAGCTCGGCTACCGACTTGACGTGTAGAACTTCGGCACGGCATACCCGAACTAACCCGAACACCTTCCTAGCTGCTTCAGCCATTCCTGGGCACATAGCAACGCCAAATATCCTGAATGTTAGAAGTGGGGTCTGAGAGCCTGACTTGTTGCTATTAGTCTTGGTTAATTCCTTATCCTGCGCGCGCGCCTAACTCTGTCTTTGCGTCTGTTCTCCTTTTGATTTCCTGATTTCCACGCTCTCTCACTCGTGTATCTCGGAGCTGAACGGTCGTAGAGTACCTCTTAGTCCTTGTCCGTCAAACTGAACGTGGACGGCGGGACAGTACTCGTAAGTTGTTGTAGTAAGCTCTGTGAAGACAATCCTACTTCAAATTCTCTTTCCAGGACCGACGTCGGTGAGACGGAACGGAAATTTTCCTCGGCTGGTGCGCCGGATCACCATATCGTGCAGTTTGTCGCTTCAAGTCAGGCACGCCCAAGCAACCGGCCGCCACACCACTTCGCTGTCAATGGGGCCGATGAATATGCTAGCTGTTTGCCTTTCAGAACGCTGCTATTCAGTACCGGAGCTCCACGAGACGCCGACTCGCGGCGAGGCCGAGGCCGAGGCCCAGCCCCTAATAAGCCGCTTCTGCCTGCGCGCCATCAGTTGTGGAGCCATCAGGGCTCCACCGAGATATGCTGTGTCTTCGGCATCACTCCAACTCGAGTCCTGTCAGTGGCTTCGCCTCTTCTGAAGTGAACAGGTAGGAGTTGTGCAGACCTTACAGCCAACGCCAGCGCCAGCACCCACCGGATCGAGCGCGACGGAACGATGGGAGGGTTGCAAAGCGATTGGCGAAGCCCCTAGCGTGCTATACATGAAGCATCGAACCACTGACGTTAACAAAAGGAGGGTTCGCGCGCGATCAGCTCTGCGCTCAAGCTCGTTTAGCTGGACGGCTGACCCCTATGCGCTTGTACTTTCACGGCAACAGAGCGACATTTTCATTGATGGGCCCAATCCAGGGAAAGTTGGGAGGTGAGGGGCGGGGCGAAATTCGACTAGCCCGTTCGGGACGAGGTTGAAGTTTGACTCCGTGTTCCTACCGCACCCACCAGAGTCTTCACCAAGTTCCATTCTTCTGAGTCGGTTCCCAAGTCGGTAGGGTAGGTTCAGGCGGTCATGCAGTGGGGCTGGCCCTCTCCTTCCGACTTTGCAATTAGACCTTATGTCTGGAATATCGAGACTTTTGTGCTCTAACTAGTAATAACTGTTTTTGATTAAATGGTAGGAAGATCTGAAACCGTTTGTCAGAAAACGAATGTAGCGGACCTCGCGTCGCCATTATTGGGGCGGTACCGGTGCCGGGGGGTGCGCTTGCACTAACCTCCCAGGCGCGCGCGGAGGGTTAGCGCACTCGATTGCTTTTTATTTTGAGAAAAGGACAAAAATGCCCTCGCTTCTTTTCATGAGGACAGAAATGCCCTTCTCAAAAGGACAAAAATGCCCTCGGATTCTAGACTTCTGTAATACTCGATATATCAGCTCAGAACCAAGAGGGTAGCTTCTTGTAGTCTTTGTGATCAGCGCCGTATACTCAGAATCTCCAGAGGTGCCGTGAGAAGTCAGTTATCACGGTCGCAAAGGCAGGGGCCTATTGCGACTGAAGCGAGGCCCCGTTGAAAGCGATGAGTACAGACCGCAGTGAATTACCATATGAAACAACCAGCACGCCTTCAACGTGTAGTAGTATTGACACTTTTGACACCTTATACTCAGATTCAAATGTTCGATCTATCTATCGCATGTAACTCGGTTGTGTCCGGGCCTTTTGCAGAGGCCACAGATCGTATCACGCTTGGCCCTCTCGTCCGCACCCCGGACCCTGCGCTTGATTGGACGTCCTGTACGTCTGGGGGATTGTGGCGGAATGATAATGGCACCTTCTTCTTCGCCAGTCGAGTCACTATCGTCCTCATCATCCGTGACCTCATGTCTTGCACACGACGTGCCAACGACGCGTGTCAGACTTACGGAACGTCGAGCTGGTTCTGGTCATCAAGCGCATATCGACAGCCTGCATCCGTGAGCTCCTTCTTTTCGTAGAGATTTTCCCCCTTCTTGAAACAATGTTACATTGTCGAAAGTCGGTGGTGACTTCGGCGTCCGGGCCGGGGGCGAGATGCGGAAGGAGACCAACGTCGATTCGCGAACTCGCGCGCCTCGACGCGTCGACGATCGATGAGGCCCCTGACTTTTCGACCGTGATAACTGACTTCTCACGGCACCACTGGAGATTCTGAGTATACGGCGCTGATCACAAAGACTACAAGAAGCTACCCTCTTGGTTCTGAGCTGATATATCGAGTATTACAGAAGTCTAGAATCCGAGGGCATTTTGTCCTTTTGAGAAGGGCATTTCTGTCCTCATGAAAAGAAGCGAGGGCATTTTTGTCCTTTTCTCTTTTATTTTTTACTAGGTTCGGCGGCGCGCTCCGCGCGCCACCTCACACCGTAACCGTTGACCTGCAATGCGATGTACTTCGCTGCAACAGCTGCGGCACTGTTCAGTAACGGAAACCTAGAGACCCGTGTCGAGTGTGGACCTTTTCACGGGTGTCGCAAGCTTGACTTGCGAGCTGCCAATCGAATTGGAACATCCTTTCGACCAGCTGGAAACATCGACGGCGCTGTCGACGGCGCTGCATCGGCGCCTCTCATTTCATCACTGAACTACTTTTTTGTTCTCTGGGAGCCCGATGATGGGCTCAGACCGTCGTCAAGACCCGCGTCGAGTGTGGAGCAACGCCATCCCGACGATGTTGAGACTCTGAAGATACTCGATCGAGAACAGTGATTCGTCTTCGTTTTCGACGACCGAATCCGGGCTGTAGAACGTTTGAGCGTCACCCGGCAGCAGGTCGAGCACCATGTCGTTGATCTGATCCACCTGCGAATCTTTGGGCGCCAGAATTGCTCGATGTCGGAAGTATTCGACTTTTTCGGCTATCAACTTCCCCCCAGAAGTCAGCATTCCATGATGCAAGCGTCGACAATTTGTGCAGGCGATGACTTGGAATAACGGGTTCTTCGGATCCCCTGTGATGTTACAGTCCAACCGGTCAGTTAGTCCTGCTGCCCTACGCTTTGCTTTTGAAAGATTGGCACACACCTGCCAACACGACGGTCACTCCACCGAACCGAGCCGTGGAATAACGGGAAGGCATTGCTTCGGATTTCCTGTGATGTTACAGTCCAACCGGTCAGTTAGTCATGCTGCCCTGCGTTTTGCTTTTGAAAGATTGGCACACACCTGCCAACACGACGGTCACTCCCCCGAACCGAGCCGTTGAGGATCTGCCACGGGATGGTGAGCCGCAATCCACGGAACCAGAGCCTGTTTTTCTGCGTGATTCGTTTATTACAACTATCAGTATTCTTGCTGTTGTCCATCTGTAGCAATGACAGTGAAGACTCACATCTAGTGTCCCATGGACCCGGATTCTCAACCGTACGAAGTCAATTCTTCCGCTGTATTTTCCCGTGGCCTGCTTCCTTCGCGAGCGTTGTTGTAGAATAAGGGGTGTTTGTGGGCATCGATGTCGTTTTCCCAGACAGGCCACGGTGGGTGCCCCCGCTTATGATAGGGCACCTCCTGTCACTGACGATACAATGTCTGTTTTTCGTTCAGTTTTTCCGTCATACCTGCGTGCACAGCCAATGTCACGTGAAACTCACGAATGCAGTCACCAATTGATGGTGGAGGAAAGCAACTCGAGGGTTGACATTCAACGAAGACGTGTTGAAGGGAATTGCTGTTTGGTAGTTTTCCATTAGCTCCTGAACAATCCCACACCTAGAGCACAGTTCATGAAGTCACTTACTCGAATCCGTAGCTATGCTGCATGCTGCAACTTGTCCCGTATTCGTTGCAGAGCTTCCACGACGACCCCTTCGGGTGTTGCGAGCTCGAGGCCGATTTGTCTCGAGAACAGTTCGGTATCTGCGTCTGAGGCTGGATGGATGGTTGGTTGACATCATGTCAATGGGCTGCTCCCCTAGACGTTTTTCTGTTCGCGTTACTTACTACACGGAGGCATCCCTGTTGAGAGATCGATCAATCGACACTTCCCAAGCATTGTGACAACTACCTGAGCCGTGTCCTGGGCCAGGACCGTATTGCGGCAAGTCGATCGACGTCATCGACTGACAGAGCTGTTCGTTCGCCATCCGCGAGTTGTGTTGGGGCTTCTTTCATGATGGGCGATGGGATGAGTGGCGATGGGTAAGGTGTGAAGAGCAGGAGGGAGAAAGATGGAGAAGCCTGCGCCTCAGTTTGAACTGGGTTCATAGAATGTCGCGGAAGGCCGCGGAACGACGTGGAGTGAAGCCCAGTGTCGGCAAGCCGTGACACGCTGGCGGGGCCCCTAACGGCGGAATTGGCGCACTGGCCGACACTACCCGAGGTCTGGAGCTGCTCCAAAGCGTGGACAAACGAATCTCAAGCCCGGAGGTGAAGGACTGCGGGCCCGTCGCACTTGCCGTGCGACTTGAGACTGCCTGCTGCCGGTGCAGATTGACTTGACGAACCAGTTTGCGCGACGTCGTGTTGATCGATTGGCGGCGGCGACTGTGCGATTAGAGCAGGAGTCGGGTTGTACGGAGGAGGCTCAGCTCGCTCACGATGGCGACGTCTCTGCTGCCCCTCTGCTCTCCGTGCGGCGTGAAGATTGTCGTACAGGAGACGGGACGTGAAAGTTTGCAGATGACATCTCGGCTCTGGCAGGAGCTGGATGATTGAAGGAACTACGCTACGATGTGGTAGACACGCAAAACAGGTCGTCGCAGTCTGCTTCAGGAAGCAGAGTCACGTGCTCTTCAATGGAACCTCGGCGAACGTAGACGAAACGGTCTGTCGCTGGCCGACCCGTGCTGAAACAGCGCTAGCTAGCTGGGACGCACTGGACCGAGAGCTGCCTATGACGTCACGCCACATGGTTCCTGTTCTTTGACGTTCTGTGACGTTCTTTGTCTCCCTGGTTTGTCTCCCGTTCTCTGACGTTCTTTGACGTTCTTTGTCTCGACGACGTTTTTTATTATAGTAGTTCTAAGGAAAGGATAAGGATTTAGCGACCCACCGGAGATTATAGAAAACGAGCTAAATTGCACTAAAAGTGCGCTTTTGGCACTAAAGTGCGCTAAATGGCACTAAATTGCACTAAAGCGCGAGTGGCAAAGTTGCTGATGACGGCGGCCCCCCGTCTGCCGGGTGCCTATACTGCGTCGTGATCCAACCTGCCAAGATCTGTCCACCCATCGTGCCTCTCAACCTTTCCTCGCTTGTCCCCGCTTGTCCTGAACTGTGCCACCGCTGTCACTTGCAGTAGCCTCGTTACCCGAAGGACCTGGACTGGTCACTGTGGCCCACGGCGGCGCTGGTTGGCGCCTCTGGATCTGGACGGCGCCTCCCAAAAAGTCCATACCCGCGGTTACTCCCGAGCAAGATGCGACGACTTTGTGGATGGACTTCTCGCGTTACTGCCTCCTCGTTCTGACAGCGATCTTGGTCACCGCTATCGCCTGGTCCTTGATCTCCTTTTGGCTACATTATCGCCAAAAGCGGGCGAAGCTAGCCAGCGACACCCCAGTGTCCGCCGCTGCCACTTCGACTTCAAGCACTCCGACTGGGACCTCGCTCCCGCTCAATGAAATCCATTCGGCCAACCTTCTCTTCCGTTCTTGTATCGTATACGCCATACGACACCTGGTCCTCGACCTTCTCCCTCGTTTCCAGTGGCCGTCGAGTCGCTCGCGGCGTCGACGAGTCCTCGCGCGTAGTCGTTCGAGGCGAACGCGGCGATGAGAACAGAAAGAAGGTCGAGGACCAGGTGTCGTATGGCGTATACGATACAAGAACGGAAGAGAAGGTTGGCCGAATGGATTTCATTGAGCGGGAGCGAGGTCCCAGTCGGAGTGCTTGAAGTCGAAGTGGCAGCGGCGGACACTGGGGTGTCGCTGGCTAGCTTCGCCCGCTTTTGGCGATAATGTAGCCAAAAGGAGATCAAGGACCAGGCGATAGCGGTGACCAAGATCGCTGTCAGAACGAGGAGGCAGTAACGCGAGAAGTCCATCCACAAAGTCGTCGCATCTTGCTCGGGAGTAACCGCGGGTATGGACTTTTTGGGAGGCGCCGTCCAGATCCAGAGGCGCAAACTGTCAGAGAGTATATTACTGTCTCATCCCACTAGGATTCCCTATTTTGATTAGTTACTAGTAGTTGGTATTGGTTGCCTAGCGCGCCTCGAGCCTGCCTCGCGCGCGCCTCCATAGCTCTTCTCTCCTTTCTCCAACTATCTTTACTATCATCTTCGGCTCTCGTACTTACGTATCTCGTGCCTGGGCTTCAGGGTTCTGAAAGCAAACCAGCGCCGCCGAAGACGGTCGTTACGCACGCTGCCGGGAACATAGCGAAAAGCTTCTCGCTGAGGTACGTAGGAGTTCCACACGTGTTAGTGGTCTCTTCTCAATGCTGTGAGGTCAAACTCACTTGGTCTTGGACAATAAGACCGAGCGCTGTTGCACCGGGGACAACACAGCGTGGGGAAGATGGGTTGCGGAAGCAACACCGACGAGGAAGGGGAGTGCCCCGGGCAGGAAGCGGCTGGCTCCCAAAGTCGCGTACATGGTCATATACAATATAACGGTGCCCCACAATTCGCACCGAAAGATCGTGCTGGCTGAACCCGCATTGGTCAAGATCAGACGTCAGCAGCCTGAGCTCGCAGCGTGGCCTATGCACCGTCCTCGTCAAGGATGATGACGACTCACCGTTGCGTTCGAAGAACGGCTTCAACTTGGTGACGTTGCCGGAAGGTTCTTCACTCCTGGGAACCGGAGTACTTTGAGCGCGTCTTTGTGACTTGGGAATCATGAGGGACGTGGGACGGTGTGCAAGAGGGAGAGAAGGAGCCGCGCGGCGGCGTTAGTGCGAGCAGCTGTGCTAGCAGTTGGCTTCATGACGTCGAGCGGGCGAGAACGGGCGCGGACTATCTGCGGGCCGGATAGCATGCGTTGGCAGCCGGGTGCGTCGGACTGGCCGGGGTTCCGCCGTGCATGAGCAGATCGAGTTCTTCGACCTTATCTGAAAAGACCTCGCCGATATTCAGCCGCTCGAGGACTCTTCGATGGCAATGACGACCAGTAGAAGATTAAGCGCAGTCAAAAGAAGACGAACTGGGCGTCGGCTGACTTTCATTTCACACCAAGCTATCGAATGTGGTTCCAAGCAAAGGTAGTTGAATCCTGCAAGTGATTTGACAAGAACCATGGCAATCCTGAGCTGAGATGTTGTTTGAGACCCAGTCTCAACGTGGAGGAGTGCCTGGCCCCTCACGACCCCGACCCCGACCCCGACCCCGACCCCGACCCCGATCCCGACCCTGACGAAGGGATTGAATCCATCTTCGAGGTCTGCAAAGCCACCGTGGTCTCGACGTCTCCAGCAAAGTGTCTGCTGGGGAGGCCTCAAACCTGAGGAGCAAAGTACCCTGACCATGGATCCGATGCTCTGAAGCAGTGTGTCACGATCGTCCCTGTAGATCTGGAAACCGACGCACCGTCGTTGCCACAAGAGCCGGCTTGACATAGTTGGTCCCATCGAGCCCACACCAGATCTGGTTTCCACGGCAGTCTTGCTGCGGAGCGAAGCACGCCGAAGGAGGCGAATGTTAGAGACCGTATCGCTCGCTCAACGTGCCTGCAATCAGATGAACGTGCTAGGGACGTACAGGGGCTTGTTGCAAGTCTACCCGCCAGCGCCGGGACCTCCCCCCGGAAGACGGGCCTCTATTCATGGTGCACGCTCTACGCCCGGCCAGAAGTTGCACGGTTGCGAAAGAACTGGAAAATAGACGAGAGAAGTTCAGATCAGATACGCACAAGGTCGTGTTCAGAGCACTTTGACTCGCCTTGTACGCAACGAGCAGCCGCCCAGGAAGGAGAGGAGGGGATAGGTGGGAAGCGGACGACCACTCACTAGAGGGCAGAGAAGCACTTCCTTCCTTTCACAAACACCACACCACAGAGGGAGTCGGTACCAAAGAAGAGAGCTAAGATCGGGGCTTGCGATCGAGGGAAGTTTGCGCCGCAGATCGAGCGGCCTCACTTGTGTCACGACGGTCGGTGCTGACTCAGTCGAACCTCGGATCGGACTTGAGCAAGGGGCCTTGGGCAAGCTGATCAGGGCAATTGGGGGAAACCCGTATATCCGATCACAGAGACTGAGCTTCGAGCGTTGGTCGATCGCATTGTGGATTGCCCCGTGGTAGGTGGGGACGTCCCGGCTGGCGTGTTTCCTGTCGCGCGAAGATTCGACGCTTGGAGATCAGTATCGAGTCAAATTTTCTCGACCGCAACCTCCTTTGCGGATACGCTCGAGCAACAATCGGTCCAGTCGCGGATGGAGCGCAACATGTAGACGTAATACGGCACGGCCAGGGGTCTCGAGAGTCGACGACGAATCGTGAGAAGTAGCTCGGGTAGCCAGCCATCATCAAGGCAAGGAGCGACGTCAAGCGCATCGATCCGGCGATGGCCCATGCTCGACGGAGACTCGACAGAACTTTCGTGGCACACTCGGTGTAGTCAAGCGGCGTCGGGTTGGAGGTGGGACTCGGCGGGCCACTGGACACGACTGGGCACGACTGGGCACATGCCTGCTGTGATGGTGGCCCCGTGAAGGTGGCTCGGTACGAGAACAGGCGCCATCGCAGTGCGCACCGCTCTACAGTGCATAGCGACTCGATCCCATGACGTTGCCAAATACGACAAGCAGCGCGACGATGATTTGTCATGATGAGGCTCGTTGCGATGAACACCAGTCAGGAGGGGCCACGCGAATTCGGCCCTGAACGCCGAGCGGATGTGGCAAAGTATGCCTTCGCTTTGGAAGCGAGAAGCAAGACCATTGCAATATGTATAGAGACTGTGAGGAGCGAATGTATACGCTTGGAGACGAACCGACGGACGACGCTGCAATGCAGTGCGGGCTCGCAAACGTGATTTGCACGACTCCGACGTCACCTGCGAGCTGCGCTGCGGCCCAGTGGGCGCGGAAAGTTTGCACCTAGACCTATGTGTATGGTACACTGCCCGTCGGGGCCCGTTGGGACGGAAAGCGACATGACATGACTTTGCGAGCGACGTGCGCCGTGTCGCCATGTCGCCGTCGTCGTCAGTGAGGCCGATGCACGTGACTCGATGCTACGAACCTTACTCGAAGCACCATGGATTGATGAGGCGGCTGCTAGGTGTCAGCTGCAACATTCGTGTAAGATCCTCGCCAGTCTGAGGCCGTGAGGCTGCCAGAGTGAGAGCAGCGGTGGGTGACGCTGGGATCAACGCCGGAGAAGGCGGGCTCACCGAGGGCTGAGAGGGTGCCATGTGGCATGCAGAGACTGTACTAGGCGGCGACGATACGTCCAACACCTTGATAAATCGAACGACTCGATGCTGGTTGGATTTCGAGACAACACGAACTGAGCCAACTGCTTCGGTTGGCCCGCGTTGACGTGCTGGCGCGCTCTGGCAGGCTCTGGCCACGGCGGCTTGGCCGGTTGGCCGGGGCAACCACGGGCGCGCCGAGCGAGACGACGAGGATGCGGCGCCAACAAGTCTCACTGACAACTTAGTAAGTGCTCGAGCCTCTCTGCTTCTACGGCAATTAATCTCGTTGCAGTAGTCAACCGACTGATCTTTCGCTGAAATTTTCCGAAATTTCGCTTTGCCTCCCGGTTTTGCCTCCCCTCGGTTTTGCTACCCCACCGGTTTCTTCGCGCAGAGCTGGCGGTCCGGCGGTCCTCAGGCCTCAGCAGGGTCGCGCGTGACCGACCCATATTTGTGTGTTAGCCGTGTACAGCATGCCACGACATACTTGCGTCTCTGCAAAAAATGTTCAAAATTTTAGACAGCAATACCCCGCGATGGGCTCCGATGGTTTACTCTTTTTCGAACAAATGCAGTCATAGTAAATGACTTGTGGAAGTTGGCGTGCGCAACCTGGGCCTATTCTGCTCCCATTGGTCGCAAGGGTGCCACCTACCGAAAGGGCGGCTCTTATTAATAGTGGTGCTCTTATGCCGTCTTATGCCGTCTGGGGGCGCGCCTTACCACCAGTGGTACTTTCTATGTCTGCCCGAGGTGGTGTTTTGGGGGCTCCGTGACCGTCTCACTCTCTGGTCCGTCTCGCTGCTCAACCGGTCACCGCGCCTCTAACCCCCTCTTCCACACCCTCGTCACGCCACCGAGTCTGCAAAGATGTCGACAGGCCTGGCCGAGCCGTTGTTGACGGTGGTGGTGTCGCTCGGGATCAGCATCGTCGCGTACGGTCTCACCGCGCGACTGGTGCCCATGCTCGGCCCCGAGCTGGTCAAGAAAGGTCTCGCCGGCAAGGACATGCTCAAGCCGGGTTTCAAGAGGAATGAAGATGCACCCGACTCCACACAGACGACCGAGTCCAAGTCGACCAAGAAGAGCAAGGGCGTCGTCGTGGAGGTATCGTCGACTTCGCCCGGGAACGTGCTCCTGTACGCTTAAAGGGGCTGTGGTCAGCGCGGAGGGTCGTCCTACCGCTTGCCTGACGTGTGCTTCTTGTTACGTACAGTCCAGAAGCAACGGGTGTGATCGGTGCTTCGGTCTACATCCTGCTGTTGTCCTTGTTCGCCCCGCTGCCGTACCTCGCGCACCTGCTGCCGAACGCGTCACTCCTGTCCTTTTCCCACCGCGACTCAGTACAGGGCTCCCACATCGCCCAAGCCCAACCTGTTACGACCATGGATCCTTCGCTCGTATTTCCGCACCATTCGTTCGCAACGTACCTCGCCAGTCTGCTCAGCCTCCTCATGGCCGTCTTTCTCGGCTTTATGGACGACGTCTTTGACATTCGATGGAGGTGGAAGCTGCCAATCCCAGGTCGGTCTCCAGTACTGGTGAAATCCGATCAGTATGTGTTGAAGCGCCGTATGAATTATGTTGTGTGTTGCACCGTCCACGCAGTCATTGCCTCGGTGCCCCTCCTCGTAACGTACGCAGCCGGACACGGTGTAACCGACGTCGTACTCCCCAACGTTTTGGGCGTCCGAACGCTCTTCGATGCCGTCTCTACCAATGGTGTCGTCCATCTTGGTGAGTTAGTCTGCAAAGCTTATCATGACTGCACCGCCCCCGCTTGCAGGTGCTGCGGAAGCTGTTGGAAAATATTGACCCGGTGGAATGATGCTGAACGTCTTGCACAGGCCCGCTGTACTACCTCTACATGTCGATGCTCTCAACTTTCTGCACCAACAGCATCAACATCCTCGCCGGTGTCAACGGAGTCGAAGTCGGCCAAGCCTTGGTCATCGCCCTTTCGATCGCCCTCAACGATCTTCTTCATCTGACGTTCGACCTCTCGCCCATCTTGGGTCAGACCGCTTCCAAAGTCGGCATGGGTTTGGCGAGGGGCTCGGCCGAGCTTAGTGATCGTCACATGTTCTCGCTGTACTTCATGCTGCCACTCATCGGCGTCTGTTTTGGTCTCTTGAAGCACAATTGGTACGTCGCCGACTCGATTCTGCGGACGCCATCATCACAAACTGACACCACCTACTGTCTCAGGTATCCTGCCCGAGCTTTCATCGGTGATACCTTCTGTTACTTCTCCGGCATGGCCTTTGCCGTCGTCGGTATCACAGGCCACTTCTCCAAAACGCTCCTTCTCTTCTTCCTCCCCCAAATCTTCAACTTCCTCTACTCGACGCCCCAACTCTTCGGACTCGTCCCCTGCCCTCGCCACCGCCTCCCTCATTACAATCCCAAAACTCGAAAACTCGAACCTTCGTTCGCTCCTCTCCCAATCGCTCACCGAACCAAACTGCAAACACTCTTCCTCGAGACGTGCCATAAATTCGGCTTGGTTCAAGTCAAAAGGGACGCGAAGGGGCAGATCGAGGCCGTGTCCAACTTCACCGTTCTGACATTGATCATGGTCTGGTTCGGACCGATGACGGAGCCGAATTTGACCAAGTGTACGATGGGGTTACAAGTTGTGGGGAGCTTGGTCGCGTTTGGGATTCGGTATGGGATCAGTGGGTGGTTTTATGATCTTGAGAGTAGGAGATGAATAGATGTAGATCTGGTATTCGAACATGTTTGTACAGTCCAAGGGAGGCCTCGACGCTCTCTCGGTTCTTGCGGTTGAGATGGAAGCAACGAGCGGTTGTTCAATGCTGATACAAGTTGGGGTACTCTACACAGCTCGAAGGCACAATATCGAGGACAACACTGGTTCGCATGCTCATCGGACAAGGACGTGATAGTTGAGACTACACAACATATCATGATCAAGCCGGGGTACAAGCTCCTTCAGCTCATTCGGCCTCATGCCACTCATCCTCCGGCGCCGGAACCTCATCATACTCGTACTCGAGTACGATCTCATCCACCGCCTCAAAGTCCTCATCCTCCCCACCTTCCACCTCCTCTTCCATCTCCCGAACACGTCTCTGTAACTCCTTAATCTGTCTCTCAATCTCCTCCCTCTTCGCAACCTTGTTCGAAACCACCTGCGTACGAACCGCCGCCTTGATCGTCGTAGGTCGAAGCCCTGAAGCCTCAGCAGCTTTGATCGTCGTCTTGGGTTTGACTGGAACAGCACCGAGCGTGGTCGTCGTTTTAGCCGTAGCAGTCGTAGCTGGTTGAGTAGTTCGGGGTAGACGGGTATTGATATGAGGGGTTCGTGGTTCGCGTGAATCGACATAAGAGGTCGAGCTTGACTCACGGGAGTTGACGCGGACCGATCGAGTAGACGTCGCAGTCGTTGGGGGAACGGCGGCGGGGGAGGACGAAGTGATGTCTTGAGGAGAGACGACGCGAACGCTCCCCGGGATGATGGGAGGCGACGACGATGACGGCGGTGTCACGGGTGGAGCGGCACTCGATGAGATGGGGACGACGACCGGAGCGGGTGAGGTTTGACTCGTGATGATAGGGGCTTCGCTCGAGGGTGAGGGTGAGGGCGACGGCGAAAGCGAAAGCGAGAGCGAAGGAAAGTGATTAGCCGCTTGGTCCAAAGCATTCGCACCATTCGAGGCTTGACCGGGCAAAACAGGGAACGTAGGTGGTGTCAAGATGGGGGGTCCACCACCGCCACCTCCCATCGAGCTGCCGCCGTAGCCAGGGAAATTGTTGACGTTCCCTCCGGCCGGGTCGGGCAAGCCCGAACTTGGTGAGTCGTCCTGGATGATCGAGCTACCCCAGACCCAGCGCTTCGCGTTCTGGGCTATCGCGGTCGGTGAAGCAACTGGCACGTCGAGCACGTTCTTGAGCACACCGCCGATCGCGGCCGCAGCAGAAGCGTCGGCAATTCTTCCCGGTGTCGGCGAAGCAGCTGCGAGTTGAAGTTCGACGGCGGACGGGGTGGTCGTTGGTACTGGTGCCAGTTTGAAGCTATCTGAGGCGGATTGGAAGGCTGCGGGAATCGTGTTAAGTCCAAGAAGGGGCAGGTTCGGTGTCGGTAAAGGGGCGAAGGTGGGAGGCACGAGACGAGGGCCACCGCCGCCGGTTCCAGACGGGAGGGCCGCTGTGACAGTTCGAAAGATATCGATATGATGAATGATGGACTTGAGCGGAAAGAAAAATCATCGAACCACGTGCAGTTGAAGTAATTGATGTTCGCTCCGGGTGGTGGGAGTCCATCCGTCGGCGTTGAATCCTGAATGATCGATGGACCTTGGATCCACCTCTTCTCGACGGCATCACCTTCGTAACGACGAGCGCGGATCTTCTTTACGATACCCTTATTCAATTCTGATTTTCTCAAAGTGGATTAGCACTTTGTCTTCCCGATGGGAGGACAGAAGGCGGCTCCGTGGATCCCTACTACGATGAAAACTCACTCTGATGAGCCATACGCTTCGAAAATGCATGATCCCTCGAGCCATGAGGCGCATGAGCTCGCTTCTTGAACTCATCAGTAGAGTTCGAATCTCGGGGGTGAATTGGTACAGGTCCATCGGGATGACGACGCAGCAATTGTTCGACCGTGTCGGGAGTCGCGCGGCGCCCGAGTCGAGCACCGACTGCGTCAAGGGCGCCGGCTTCGGAGCGCTCGGGCGAGGCTGACGAAACCCCGGTTCCGGCCATGACCAATGTCAAGGCGAACAAGTAGTGCAAGGACCTCATCCTTCAAAGCGGGGGAGGTTGCGGTTGGGGTTTGGTGGTGGATAGGTCGTGTAGTGGTTGGAAAATGAATGTAAGAGTCGAAAGTGGACAACTCGGGCCAGGTGAGGAGTCGGCGGTATCGATCGCCGGCCGGTTTCACAGGGCGGCTGGTCGGTCGAAGCCGTCGGAATAGCTGGAACGAGTGTGGTCTGTGTAGGAACCAGCGAGTTGAGCCAGCCGATGCGGAGAGACGTTAAAGATTGAACGAAACGAAACGATAAGAAAGGAGACAAGGGATGAGAGACTGAAGGGAAGCGATTCGAGCGGAGTGACCGGCGTCGACGGCGCAGGCCTTGATCCCGGGTTTGGTCGTCGCCCACCAAAAGTCACTGGGTCAAGGCACACGTTAAACGCAACGTCCGCACGTAGAAAATGGTTAAAATCCACCAAAAATGCTCTGCCGATCCCGGTCAAGGACCTTTTAGCGGAATCGGGCCCCCAGTAAGAGCGCTACTGGAGCTCTCTAAAGCTGACGATGGCCCCCAAGCGATAGGGGGAACTTGCCGAATGCAGCCCGGAGCACGCGCGCGCTTCATCCAACCCCAAGTCTCGATTAGGAAGGTTCGCGCGCAGGGGGGAAGTTGACTCCGAAATTTGCGAGGCGCTGCATGTATGTATCGGTTTTACTAAGCTTGTGCGCTTTATTCTGGGATCTGGAGAAGTTTGCTTCTCTGAATCCAGTACTTTGAGCTCCCGCTAGCCGGTGGACTTTGTGCGGGGGTTGCAATTGGGTGAGCACGGTCCGCAGAAAGCGCGAAGCAGATTTGGAGCACGGCACACTGGACTTTCAGCCAGGTCCATGTGACCTTCGGGGACAGAAATCTTCCATACCCGATGAAGTTCCTGTACCTCCATGCAGACTTGGCTGCTCGGACCTGCCTAACCTAAGGATCTGCTACTGTAGAGTGTAGATCCTACACGCACGCTTGCGGCTCCGATTGCGAACTTCGCCGATTCCGACAGCGCCGATCCCTACAGGTCGGCAGGAACGACATTATCTTCAAAAGTTGGCATTGCATCACCGGCGTAAGTCATCACAGATTTATCATTAAAGGATTCATTAAGTACCGACGCTCCCAACCAAAACTAATGATCTTTATCCGTCCCTCCTTCTACTGCAACCGAACCTGATCGACCCCCGCCTTGACCCTCCCGACCAAATCTCTCCACCCATCCCTCGCCGCATCCACACCCGCCTCCAAACCCCCAGCCACATTGTTCAACGTCACAGGTCCAATATTGAGGTTGATAGGACCGTTGGTGTTGAGGCCCATTCCCGAATTCGTATTCGACGCAGAGGCCGTTGACGAAGCTAATGTCGATCGTTGTGCCAATGCAGCCGAGTTGGAGAAAGCGGGCCAGGAGAAGGCAGCGTCTTTGGTCATCTCCAAGAATCTGCGACCTCACGTAGATGTTTAAGATTCGTAAGCTCTACTGAATCGGGGGGGATTTTGGTCGGTTTGATATTGTGAATGAACTCACGTTCTCGAATTGTGCACGCACGTCCCACCGAGCAAGATCCTCGTCCCCGTCATGTTTTGAGTCGGCGCACCCACTCCACCCGGTCCTACGGAGCCTGCTAATCCATGCCCAGCAGCGAATTGAGCGTTGAGTGAAGCAACGGTCTTGGCTTCCTCGTACGTCGTGCCTCCAATAACGAAGATGATGATCTCTTGCGGTCTGGTCGTTGCAAGGAGATCAGGCACCGGGTCAGTCTCAACCTAGGACGTTCATGCGTAGATAGTGTTCATGTGTACCTTGTCACCCCGGTTTGTCCGGCACCTTGTCCCTCAATGAACGGATAACTCGTTTCCTTCAACCGCCCACGAAGGAGTAAATCGATCGTCTCGGCCAAATGCGGTGTATGCTGGGTATAGACATTCTCCACTCCCTGCCAGGCGGACAAAGACAGTTAGCCAACAAACCAAACAGCACATCGCCAACACAACCACACAGAAAGACCTACCTTCAACCCCTTGAGCGCGCTCTTACCCCTCGTAAAGAAATTCTCGTTCGCGAACAAATCATCCTGCCTCTGGTCCGCGCCCGCGAAATTCAACATGACATGCACCATATCGGCGTCCTTGACCGCTTGTTGATTCAACAGATCGACCACACCCTGAATGTTGTTCTGGGGTGATTTTTGGTAACGCAGGGCGTAGAGTATCGCCAGACGTAATTTGGCTTCGGGGAGGATATCGGGTGAGGTGATCATTTGCTGCAAGGAGCGATAATCGGAGGAATGCGATTCGTTCGAGGCGAGCGATTGTTCCAATTCTGATACTTCGAGCAATTTGCGAGCATGGACGAGTCGCGATAGTTCACCGACGAGCGCGACGTGTTTGGAGACGTTGCCGCCGAGCTTGCGGAATTCGGGGTATTCTTCGATGAACCTGCGCGCGTAGGAAAACTTTCCGTTCAGGACGCAGGCCGTATGATCATGAGTCATGCGACTGACCTCCTCATGTCGGCGACGGTCTCGATATTCTTGGCGTTCGAGGTGGCTGATTTGGTCGAGTAATCTTGAACGTAAGTAGAGAGGTGGGCTCCAAGATCACCAAAATTGTCGTACAGATTCGCGGCGAAGAAAGGGTCCTGATCAGGTGACAAGACGATTTCCTATACGGGGGTCGAATCGTTCGAAGGAGCTGTCAGCCTTCATCCGCGGGCTCGCATCCGAGTAGGCCTCCAACGTACCTTCAGCTCCTCTCTGACCTCGGGTGCGTCCGCCAACGAGACCCTCCCATTCGTGATGCCCAATAACTCGTGCACCATAGCCTGATACGTCCACTGACTCAACAACGGCGTGACGGGATCATTCCTCCGGTCCAAGAGCAACAGCAGCGGCGCCGAAGCGGACTTTCTAAAGTCCCACAATTCGCGTCCGTCCTCGTTCATTTGGTACATGAGTTCTTGTCCAAGTTTTTTGGCCAGTGGGGACATGCGTTCGTAGCGAATGAGAGGTTTCTTCTTGAGGGAGAGAAGTAGGGCGCTGAGGCCTTGGACGTGGCGAGTCAGGGCTGGGGAGGAGGGGGACCAGACCGAGGGGGTGTCACCAAAGAGGGCCATGGTGTTTTGCGACACGGAGGGGTGTAGTGGTGTCGGGAGGATCGAGAGTGAGAAGTGGGAGGATGTGAGAGGCGAGTAGTCGGCAAAGTATTCCTGTTTGGGTGAGAATTCGCCCCAGATTAGGATTGGGTATCGATGTGGGGGAGGACGGGATCGACTTGCCTGCACTTCCCGCACGAGCTCGTGCTCGTCCGCTTCGGCGAGCCTTTCGATCTGACTCTTTTTGAGGACATTGGTGAAGTCTGTAGGTTATTGAACATCGCTGGGTCAGCAGCCGACACAGCGACTATTGGGGTGAAGCGCGATTCCCGAGATCGATAGCGCACTCACACAGCCAATAACCGCCGTACCTGCCCTCCCTCAGCTCCCTCTCGCACGCCTCGATGCTCTCATCCGTGGGCCTGAGCAAGCAGATGCACTTGAGGTGAGGTAGACGCTCGACCGCTCTCGAAGGAGGGTAGGCACTCGCCCCTCTCGCTGCGCCCGGCGCGACCGTACTCGATGACGATGCAGGCAGGCACCGTGCTGGGTTGTCGATCCGATCGGTCAGGTACACCTCATGTGATAGTAGAGCTGATTGCGTCGAGGCGAGGGAAACGATCGCCGTCTGCGATGATCGGAGCGGCACTTGGTCAGTTCTCCTTCATCGACTCCGTCTCTGCCAACCGGACGGCATCACTCACCGTCTCTGCATCGAGCAACAACACCTTGATCCCGGACGTGTTGGTGATTATCTTGTTGACGTAGGTCTGGATCGCCTTGAGACAGTCCATCGTCGGTTGGCGTGTGAGCGAGTGAGGTCGCACAGCCTCGGGCGGGGGGCGGGTCGTTCGCCTCGGACGACTTTTGACTCGACGTCTGGCTGCTGGCGGCTTCACGATCACGACTTGAGGCGGTCGTCTTTGGGAGAGCCGGTCCTGGCCAATGTGCGATACTGGGCTGCGACTGTTGCCAATGAGGCCAGGCGTTCCCGCGATCAGCGTGGACAGCGTCGACAGCGTGATCGAATGTGGGGGGCAAGAGGTGACAAACCCGTCAAAGGCCAGATAAGCCCCCGGGGAATTGCCCAATTCTAATCTCGCGTCAACAAGTACTTGCTCTGAATTGATCGATGTTTTGCATAGTATGGATGAAAAAGAGAAGGCAGGTCCGAGAGCTCAAATACAGAGATGACAAAAACAGAGAAACCCCTGGTGGCCGAAACCCCCTCAACTGTTAGGGTTCACCTTTTAGTACTTGGGCCCAGCAGCCTTGACCTCGGGCGAGCAGTCGGCCTCGTAGCGCTCGAATGCCTTGGTGAACATGTCGGCGAGCGACTGGTTTTGCTTGATAAAGGCGTCCTTGTCGGTCCATGCCAAAGCGGGGTTCAGGATCGTTTGAGGGATGTCGTAGCCCGGGATCGAGACGGGGATTTGCAAGTCAAAGATCGGGCTCTTTTGGAACTCGGACTTGGCCAACGAGCCGTCGTGGATGGCGTCGACGATCGCGCGCGTGTACTTGAGCGGGCAACGCTTGCCGACGCCAAACTTGCCACCGACCCATCCGGTGTTGATCAACCAGCAGCGACTGCCTTGCTCGGTCATCTTCTTGGCCAACATCGATGCGTAGCGACTCGGGTGCAGGATGATGAAGGGCTGGCCGAAGCAGGTCGAGAACGTCGGCGAGGGCTCTGTGATACCATCCTCGGTTCCGGGCGTCTTGGACGTGTAACCGGACAAGAACCAGTACTGTGCCTGGTCCGAGTTGAGCAAGGAGACGGGGGGAAGCACACCGAACGCGTCGCAGGTGAGGTAGATGACGTTCTTGGGGTGCGTGTTGGCCATGCAAGGAAGCTTGCAGTTGGGGATGAACTCGATCGGGTAAGCGACTCGAGTGTTTTCGGTGATACCCGTGTCCTCGTAGTTGGGTTCTCGGGTTGCGTAGTCGTAAGTAACGTTCTCCAAGACCGAACCGAAGCGGATGGCGTTGTAGATATCGGGTTCCTTCTCGGCGTCGAGGCCAACGCACTTGGCGTAGCAACCACCCTCAATGTTGAAGACACCAGCATCGGACCAGACGTGCTCGTCATCACCGATGAGCTTGCGGCGAGGGTCGGCCGAGAGGGTCGTCTTGCCCGTTCCGGAAAGACCGAAGAACAACGAAACGTCGCCGTCCGGACCTTCGTTCGCGGACGAGTGGAGAGACAAGTTGCCGAACTTGACCGGTTGCAAGTAGTGCATAACGGAGAAGATACCCTTCTTCATCTCACCGGCGTATTCGGTGCCGAGGATGACCATTTCCTTGCGCTTGAAGTTGACCTCGACCGAGGTCGACGACGTCATGCCGGCGGTGAAACGGTTGGCGGGGAACTGGCCGGCGTTGTAGATGGTGAAATCGGGCTCGCCGAAAGTCTCAAGCTCCTTGGCCGTAGGTCGGATGAGCACTACGTGAAGATTAAGGCCGTGAAAATGTCAGCTGACTGGACCCGAAGCGTGCAAACCGGGGAAAAGGAAGGCTCACTGTTGTGCATGAAGAGGGCGTGGTAGGCACGAGCGCAGATGACTCGGACCTTGATGCGGTACCTAGGGTCCCAGCCGGCGAAGCCGTCAAAGACGTAGACGTTCTCCCTGGTGTTGAGGTAATCGATGGCACGCTCTCGGTTGATTTCGAAGGTGTGCTCGTCCATCTGCGGCGGTCACCAAACAGTAGAAGGTCGTCAGCGGCTGTACATACCTCAGACAACAAACTCCGCGACCGATGCCACGAGCTGATCTCAGACACGAGTGCTTACCTTCATGTTGACGGGACCCCACCAAACATCGTCCTTGGATGTCTCCTCGTAGACGATACGCTTGTCCTTGGGCGAACGACCGGTCTTCTTGCCGGAGAAGTTGATGAGCGCACCCGAGTTGGAGATGACGGCGCCCTCGTACTTGATGGCGTCCTCGTAAAGCTGAGCAACGGGAGCGTTTCGCTTCAAGTGGATCTGAGAGGAAGCAGAGATGCGGCGGCAACAAGCTCAGCGTGACTGGTTCGCTCGAAGCGGGAAATGTGGGGCAGCGGGCCGCGGCCCCCCCACGAGGCGGAA
This sequence comes from Microbotryum saponariae, assembly GCA_900102585.1. Classification (NCBI taxonomy): domain Eukaryota; kingdom Fungi; phylum Basidiomycota; class Microbotryomycetes; order Microbotryales; family Microbotryaceae; genus Microbotryum; species Microbotryum saponariae. The sequence goes on along the minus strand of FMWQ01000049.1, from coordinate 1,431,631 downwards.
GAGACTATACCTTTTCCATGTCGAAGCCGGCCTCCGAGAAGAGGTCGAGATCCTTCCCGAGTAAGCCATAGGTGGCAGTGGGGCTGGAGGAGGCGAGGAAGGTACCATGGTAGAGCGTGGATCAGCTGAGGGTTCTTTCTCCATAGGGTGAGCATGGTCCGCCCCCCCAAAGTCCAAAGTCAAGAAAGGCAGATGCCCGGGCGGAGCGCTGCTGGGAGCAGCCTCGTATAACGATGCAGTGCATGCTGCGGCCAATACAATAGTACAGGCATTGCGGTAGGATGTAACGAAGTCGTCGGCGGTGTGAAACCGATGCAACTCGGCCTCCAGAGGATTGAGCCGATTTTCGTAGCCCGAAAGGTTCCGACCACCGCCGAAGCGGAGGGTCCCTCCCACCTTGCATGAGACAAAGAGACAGGACTTACCCCTCAAGGTGAGAGCTGCTCTCTTCAAAGTGTTGTTTGGGGGTGTCGGTACGTCCGGTCATGATGGGCAACTGTGCGGGGAGGAGTGGGTCGGAAGAGAAGGAACAAGCAAGAAGCGTGAGCAGACGAACGAACGTACAGCGCCCGAACACGACCCAGACCCGGTGACCTCGGCAGCCGAGAATGGCCACCTCTGGCCACCTGACACGGCTGCCACGCGCACGAATGGCAGGCAGCTGGCAAGGAGGGAAGCGGCACATACATGTGCTGTGCTGGGGTAGAGGGTGGCAGGGAGGATTGTTTGTGCAAAAAGTGATAGACAAAAGAGTATAGGGGAAGGATATATAAAGGGTCAGGTGACGGGAGAGGTGGTCAAGGAGAAAGAAAGATGAGAGCGGATCGGGAGGGGTGCCTCCCATCGGGCGCACCCTACGGAGAAACGCGGGACGGCCACGGCCACAGCCACGCTGGCCTAGAGGCAAAAGCCGGGCAAGGACGGAAGCCGGCTGAGCGCCAACCCGAGAGCCCCGGGGGGTGCTCGGTAGGTCGTGAAAGGGGAGGAACGTTGTTGTATTGCTTGACTCGTCACTCGGGTCAGGGGGCCATATTAGGCAGCTTTGTGAAGTTTCGGACAAGTCACGTGAAGCTCGGAGATAGATCCCTGCAAATAAAGTTGTGAGTCGTGACGCCTGAGTTCATCGATAAACGCTGTGAGCTCCGAGACCGCCCACCCAGGCGCGATCTCATTGGCCGACGCGGCTCCAGCGCGTCACAGCAGCAGGCTGCAGGCTGCATTCGCGCTTAGGCCCGACCCTGCGCGGCCGATCTCGCAGCCGCGGCACGGCCATAAATAAGGCCGCAAATACAAATACGTGGAACACCAGAAAACCCCCTTGTTGTGTTGCTAGACTCATCGACAGCATCGCGATACATCCTGAGCGCAGAACCAGGCAAGGATACGTTTTTTGGAAAATACAGACCGGCCGCAGTGGGCACCACTCGACCCGACGCGTCGCCCGGCCGTCGCAACTTTGCGCTGCAACACTAGCTGGCGGGTCGAATTCCCACCACATGGCAGCACGGTGGGTCGGGATCGAAAGCAATTCAAGCGAGTCGGAGTAGTCTCGGAGTACGACCCGCACGCGTGTTTCCTTTAGAAATGATGACTGAGAGATGCGCGCGATCGACGATCCAGGCCAAAGCTGGCCCCTTTCGCAGGGTGAGACCAGCCCCTATGAAACGGGCCATGCTGAGAAAAAGCGAGGAAACGCGTGTCGTGTTGTTGCATAGGGCTGGGCTGGCTTTACACAGCTCGCGTACGTACCCTCTACGACTCTTGGTTGTTTCCTTCGTCTTTTTGGTGTTGTGTATTGTGACGACCCTTGTTGACGACCTTGAGACGACTATCATCAACGACCAAGCCAACGCTTCTGCTCCACCCCGACTTTACGGCTCGCCTCACGCCCGGTGTGCCGCGTGCTCCTGTACTCGCCTCGGGCAAGCTGTTGTGCACGAAACTCGACGATCACGATTGTAAGCTTCCCGGTACTACTTTACTGCGTGTCTTCCCACTAAGTTCTATCTATCCCGGTGCAGCAGTAACGACGCCTGCCTTCACGATCCTCGACCCACGACCACGATTCGCGCCCGGTGTTCATCGCCACTTCAATCAACATCCGACTCGACGCGTGTTCAACGAAAGACTGAAACCCCTTTTCGCGAGCATCAGACAACGCGTCGCTTCCGAATCCAAACTACTTGTACAGACCCGAGCATCTCGCAGGATCTCGGACAAGTCTCGGTGTCATGTCCACTGCTGTGTACACATCACCGAATCGGGCCTCGGGGACGATCATCCCCCGACTGGCACACGATTTCGCGAATCAGCACTATTCCTCGCCCACCGCGGGCAAGACGGCTTCGGGTTTGAGAACCCTCGTCACCGAAGTTGGACACCGTCGGGAAGATGTTGGCAAGAATGTTTCGAGTGAGGGTACGAGTGGTGGGTCCAAGACCGACATATTTTCCATCACCGACGCGACGCTCGCCGAGAAGCTTCAGTAAGCCTTATCTCGCGTTTGCACCGAACGAGGAAAGCGGCAAGAAGCTAACCATGTCAACTCCACAGATTCGTCACTGAAGTAGGATTTGGAAACTGGGTAAGCTCTTCTGGACCACAGCTCTCGAGGACGAGCATTTGAAAGCTGACCTTGCCGGGTCGTTTACTTCAGGGCTCGGTCTGGAAATGTGTACGCAAGACAGGCTCTTCGAAAGGTGAGACTGTTGCAGTCAAGCTTGTACATCGATCGAAGAACCCCACGTCGTCCGCTCGAGTTCGATCTCTGTGGACTGAATTCAAGTAAGTTCACCGGCGGCCTGACTATCCCGCTCGCAATCTCTGAAATCTGACCCCACTGCTGCCTCTGCAGGGCTATTCGCTCTCTCCGTGGCGCGTGCCACCCCAACCTCATCCACTTCGAATCCTTCATCATCACCCCTTCCTACGCCCTCTGCGTAATGCCGTACTACTCGCGCCTCATGCCCGTCGCCCTTCCCGAATCGCGCGCGCGCTTCTACTTTCGTGGTCTCCTTTCCGCCGTCGAATTTCTTCATGCTCATGGGTGTTCACACAATGACATCAAGCCCGCAAACATCTTGCTCGGAAGCAATGATACTCCTGTTCTGTGTGATTTTGGTTTTGCGGTCCAATACGCTCGTGATGCACCGGAAAGGTTCCTGAGCTCGCTATCGTGGGGTACACCCGAGTACCTCTCCCCTGAGCGCGCCAAGGGCGTACTTCACGACGAACGACTCAGCGACGTATGGGCTCTCGGTGTGACGATGTGGGAGATTGTGGTGGGGAGGACGCCATTCGAGAGGACCGAAAGCGAGGAGTTCCTCACGAGGGACGCTCTCGAGGTTTATTATGGTCGAACGGTCGAAGGATCGTTCTGTGGAGAGTTCAAAGTCTCATCTGGTGAGTGAGGTGAGTATACATTCCCGATTATGTTATGTATCTGATTCATCACGATTGTCGCGGTCCACAGACTTTGAGGACTTGATTCATCACATGGTCGAGCCCAACGTCAAACAGCGCGTTCAAGGCTGCGGTCTCGCGCTGCTGCATCGCTTCTTCGAGATGGTCCCCACGCCTCAGCATTCGCCCAAAACGACTCGGTACTCTCAAGGCACTCCCAAGTCTGCTCAAACGCCGGTCAAGAACAAGACTCCGGTCAAGACTCACGGAAGCAGCTCTCGCAAGGGAACGCCGAGTCGAAAGGTCGAGAAGAGGGATTCAATTCAGGTGCATCGTGATCGCACGAGCTCGCCGTTCCGTAAGTTGATTTGATTCTGAAACATAGGAACGTGGGCTGAAAAGGCCTCCTTCACTGTAACAGAGGAAAAAGCCGACGTCCGTTCTTCGTTCCCTCTGCGCCCCCTGCTCCTAGGCGAGCGCCGCGCCAATGCTTCACCGACAACGAGCCCATTGACGCAACCCAGCACTCCTCGACAGCGTGTCAACTCTGGGTCAAAAGCCAAGAAAGGCACCCAATCACCTTCCACGGCGAGAGCCCAAGTCACCACATCCAGGATCACGTCCCCTTCCAAGATCCCGGTTCGAGCGCCTCTGTTCGTCGCCCTCCCACGTACACCCAATGGCCCCGCTCGAATTCCGTCGAAGCACAATGCTGCGCTCTTGCATCGCACCTCGGGAGTCGCTCTGGCCTCGCCTCAAACCTCATCATCCTCGGAGAAGCCTCGTAGATCCGGCTCTCAGTCGCCCCAGTCGACTGGTGGGGCGCACAAGCGCCAAAGCTCACAACCGCCAGCGATGCCGACACTGTTCCGAGATTTGACGACACCGATAGAGCAACACGGTATCCTACCTCCGGCGCCGAAAGACCATTCGGAGGCGGAATCTAAATTGCAACAGAAGCAAATTTCATCGCCGTCCAGGGGTTCTAGCTTCGAGTCGCCTGTATTGGCTTTTGCTGAAAGACCGAACGTCGTCGAGTCGCGAGCTCCACACGACAAATCCAAGCGCTCGGTCTCGTTCCAGGCCTTCACGCGATGTAAGTCAGCTTCATGCCTTTGAGTATTGCTCTCAACTCACATCAACGTGATTTGGTCAGCTTCCGCTCGACCAATTGCAGAGGATCGCTCTTCACCCAAAGCAGCGGCGGATGCATCGCCCCAGCAAACCCAACCCTCGCCGAAGCGTGGATCGATTTCCATGGTCAAGAGTAAGTCGATCCGTCTTCTCAAAGTCTTACAGGATCGACTTGATTCTAAGTTTTAAATCACCCAGGACTCCGAGCCATGTCCCTTCGCCGCACACCGTCGGTGTTCTCGTTCCGTGGGTTCAAGCCGTCAGCGAACAATCTCGCAGCACCTGAACAGGGACGCCGAATTTCCGCTGCTGGGTCCATGCTGTCGGTCGGCGATACCACTGAGTATGGTGGAGAGCCAAGTGAGTACAATGTCAGTGCTTATCATGAAGATCAGGAACTGACCATCGTTCGGCTGTATCAGACCGAACAATCGACTCGACTGCGCATTCTTCGCTCAGCGTCGGATCCGAGATGTGAGCGTTTTGACATTCAAACAGGGGCTTGTGAGCACAACGCTGATCTGACGTTCTTTGATGTCAGTTCTCGGCTCGAGTCTTTCTCCCGCCATATCCAGACCATCATCGACGCCGGTCGAGCCAACGAGGCCGTCTCGTCGACCATGGTCAGGCGATCCATTTCGCCCAGCAGCAGCGGATCGGACGCCGTCGAACAACTCGGTGCTGCGATGCCCATCTTGTCCCGAGAGGAACTCGCCGAGTTCCGAGCTCGAGAGGCCCAGCGCTCATCGGAGTCTTTGGCGCGTCAAGACCGGTCGAGCTCGAGGCTAGTCGGAGTTGCTCCCAGACGTGTTTCGAGAAGCGCGGCTGGAGCTTCTAGCTCAAGTGCGGATGCGAAGAGACGACCTTCGGTCAAGATCCGTCCGTCGCTTGCTCCGTCGTTCGTTCAGAACCAGACGACTCAGACCGAGTCGGAAGAGCCGCTCGATAGTAGCAGTGAGTTCTCCCCCGAATCGCCACCCAGTAGATCGCTAGAAGCTGACCCCTATCTCATGACTATGCAGCTTCGTCCCGATTCTCGGAAGACTCTTCCACCGCATCAATCAAAGCACCGTTAGAAGAAGACGACACGATGAAGTTCAAGCGCGGGCATCGACGCATCCCGACGGCCATTCGCAACGTCCCCTCCATCTGCCTGACCGAGAGCGAGGACGAGTCGACCTACTCCGAAGCCGACGAGCCCGATTCCCCTAATATTCCCAGCATGGGTGTTCTCCGATCGGTCATCGTCGAGGAGGGTCGCCAACTTCCGACTTGGGTACCAGAACCGATCGAGAAAGAAGACGACGGTGATAGCGATGATGCGGACGTCGATGAGCCAACAATCACCTTGGTTCCGAGCCCCGTCAGAGGCGCGACGAGACTTCTGCGAATGGCGAGCAGGACTTCGACGCTGAGGAAGTCGGTCAAGGGAGGGGAAGAGCCGGCGTTTGAGTAAATTATTCCTACCAGCCGGTCGAAGAGCCCATTCACTGACGTCCTCGTCTTTGTCCCTTACAGAACCTGCCGTTCCGCTCCGGCAGCCCATCGTCCGCGGATCCTCCCCTCGAACGCGTCGCGCACCTTACCTCGAACCAACTCGTCGAACGTCTTTTCTAACCTCATCGCCGTCCAACCCTTACAACGCTCTGTGAAGTTCCGCGATTCCCCCTCCCCCCCTCCCACACCGACATCAGGGGACCGCACCGATTCCCGTGCCTCGTCCCACGCTCGATCCCAATCGCGAGGTCCCAGCCGTTCCCGCTCCGTCCTGTCCTTCTTCAACAGTTGGTCCAGCTCACTCTCCCGAGCTTCTACCCCTTCATTCTCCGTCGATAGTCTCGCCACTTCGGATGCTTCGAATGTCTATCAATCGGAGGAAGAGCTTGCTTACGAGCGGATGAAGAAGAGTGCGAATGCTCCCAAGGGGGCTAAACACGGCACCAAGTGGAGGAGCGCGCTCAAGAAGCTTTTCTAATCTGTCCGTATCGGCGTGCGGAGATGATCCGTCGGAGACTTTTGTCGTCTTGTTCATAGTGGATCCGTAGATACCTCTTCTTCCCCCGTGTTGCCCTCTTCCTCCCGATCGACTTCGTCCCTTCCTGTTCCTACTTCCCTCATGATCTTCGTCATAACGTTCTTATCCGCTTTTTATGACTACCGCCTCACGATTTATGCCTCTCTTCATCTATGCTCGTACATTAGAATCACCGTTGCGCATACAAAACACTCCCATGCAGATCCGATAAGCATAGAGAGAGAGAGAGAGTCATACCGATGAACGGCTTAGAGATGCCGATCAAGACGACTTTAGTTTACCGAGTTCGCGTTCGACCAACGGCGTGGCCCAGTCACGAAGTTCGACTTTCCTCTGTAGAACGTAGCTCGTTATTCTTTCAGTAACACATGATGACTCCGCTTCGTATCCAGTTCGACTGCAATGAACTCACAATTTTGCCGCTCGCGGTCTTAGGCCATTCGGTTCCGACCCCATCTTCGCCGAGGTACCAGACCCAATCGATTGGGATCCGCAGCAGCTTCTTGACGTGGTCGCGCACCATCTGGCTCGTCACGTTCCGCCCAGCTTTTGTTTTGGCTCGTTCAATGAATAACCCGACGACCTCGCCCATGATGGGATCGGGAACGGCGATGGCGCTGCGCAAGAGTGAAGAGTGAAGGGTCAGTCCGATCGATACGCAGGTGCACACCACCAAAGCACCGAGGACTGACTAGACATCCTCAATCCCCTCCAACAACATCGTCCTCGCTTCAATCACCACGGGGAACAAATTTTCCCCGCCCCTCAAAATGATATCCTTGATCCTCCCTCGGATCTTGACGTACCCTTCCTCATCCATGGACGCCAAATCACCCGTACGTAACCATTTGACCCCATCTTTATCGTAAAACACCGATTTTTCCGTCTCAGCCGGGTTCTCGTGGTACGAATGCATGACGAGGTAGCCGCCCGAGAAGAGCTCTCCGGGGGAGTTGACGGGGAGGGAAGGTGTTTCGGGCGAGGGGTAGAGAGGATGGTTCGGATCGACGATCCGGGCATGGGTGTGGGGTAAGATGCGTCCGACGGTAGTGCATCTCAGCTCGAGGGGATCGTGGATCGTGGACATGAAGGATGCAGGCTGATCAGGTGTACCATGCAATATCGAGGGATCAGCTCCTACCGCACAAATACAATTATTCTCAATCCAGAATACGACTCACCGAAGTCTCAGTCTGACCATACGTAATCGTCAAATCCTTGAGGTTCATCCGCTTGACCAACTTGCGCATCACCTCATCGGGCACCGGACTACCCGCCGCAATGCCTGTTCTTAAGCTCGGAAATTCAAGTCGTCCTCCCCCAGGTGGGACGAGATCGCTCAACCCGGGCACGTCCTCCCCTTTCTCCAGTTTCTCCAGTAGACCCAGTTCGACAATGAACATTGTAGGTACTCCGTGGATCGCAGTGGCTTTCTCGAGGTAGGCTGCGCGAAGAACTTGGGTCGCATCGAACGATTCGGAGGCGACGATGATGCATCCACCGTGGGTCCAGAACGCCAAATTGCCGAGAACGAGACCAAAGCAATGGAAGAAGCTGCATTGGTGAACACTAGTCAGCTGTTGATGCTTTTTTCCAAATCGAGCTGCTTATTCCACTCACGGTGGCGCATTGATCAATCTTTCGCCTTGCCACCCTTCCTTGAGATCGGGTGGTCGAAGGTGCATACAGTCCCCGATGAGAAGTCCGTTGTTGAGAATGTTGTTATGCGTCAGCGCCACGGCTTTGGGATTCCCAGTCGTCCCCGAGGTGAACTGATGGTTGACGACGTCCTCAACGCTCTGACCTTCCACTTCGAGTGTAGTTCCCGCAGAGCTCCAATCGAACCAATGTCTTGCATCGCGTCCCGTGAACCCTTCTTCTTCTAACATCTTGCCAAATTCCACCGCGCCTAGCTTTGTGTTGTCGACGATGACGATCTGTTTCAAAGTGGGGCACACCTCATCATGCAAATCCTGATCGGCCGGGGTCGACGCGAGGGCAGGGAATAATTGCCGAAGCATAGGGAGATGACTGTTCCTCCGAATCGTCGGCGAGATGAATAATGTCGAGACTCCTGACAGGTTGAGGGTCACCAGTAGTTCAGGAGCCGGTGCGGAAGGGTTGATGCATACGAGCACGGCGCCAATCTGGAATCGATCGGGAGATCAGAATCTTCATTTCCCCACTCCGGAGAAAAAGACCCCATCCCGCCGCATGGATGGCACAGTACTGACCTTGGCTGTGGCCCATTGTAGAAGGGCATAACATGAATTGTTGCCCAAGAAGACACCAATACGATCGCCCTTTTGTACGCCATGATTGCGCAAGCCTCGAGCAAGCGCGTCGATATTACGATCCATCTCGTCAAATGTCCAACGGATGCAGTCCTCGTCGGCGGTGACCCCACCTGGGGCCGAGGACGGGGAGTGGATGTCGGCTCTCTCATGGCGTACGACGAGGGCCGGTGATTGCGCATAGTCTTTTACGAGCTGGGACCAGAATTGCGGTAAGGTGACATCGAGTAAAGGTCGATCGGTTGGGCCGCGGGTATGGGACAAACCGTCGATCGGGGTCGTGTACCGTCGTGTCGACGAATGGAAGGCACGTAGCAGTCGCGCGGTCTCGCCGGGCAAGTGGGTTGTCGCGCGAACACGACCATGACTGATCGACAGGGCGATAGGATAGTGGTAGTCGAGGATAGGAGGCAGGACGCGGTGTTGCTGCAGTGACTCAGGAGAGCGGTTCGTCGCCGTTCGGGTCGGCGGTGGCAGCTGTGCGGGGCTGCTTGCGAGCCGTAGCGCTCGCCGCGGCGTGGTTCCGGGCTCGGAGCATGTGGGGGGACCCGCGCGCGATGCGGGGGGATGGCGGGGAGTGCTCGAAGGTGGAACAGCAGTCGACGATGACCATGAAGGTGCAGCTACCCAGACGGGTCCAAAGCGATGCATACACCGACTAGTCGAAGACCTCACCCGAGGCAACATGACCGGGAAGGGAGGTGAACGTGTCGCATGAAGGCTGAAGTGGGAGCGAAAAGGTCGACAACCGAGAAAGCCGCGGGGTATGAAATGTGCGGCGCTTCGATACCCTCGATCATCCACCCAACGAGCTCCAAAGTGTGCAGCTTACAGGCGCAAATGCCGGTCCGCCGGCCGTTTCTTTCGAAGACTCGATTCGGAACTCGGTCACCGCGGCTGCATGCCGCAGCTCGGCCTGGCGCGCGCTAAGTCAAGAAGGTGCCGCCCCACTTGCGGATAAATCGCCGCGGCCTATGCAGTGTGTTTTATTCACGTAAACACGGGTGCAAAGAATGTACAACAATCGCATCATCATTAGTCAGACCCAATCCGCTTTGACCAGGTAGAGTATCAAGAATACTATCTATTTCTTCGCCGGCCCCTTACTCCCTGCACACGCAGCAGCGGCCTGTTTCAACTCGTCGAAATTGCCGCTCGACTGACACAGGTCGTAAAAGGCGCTCTTTTGGTTCTCCAGCAGTCTGGTCGGCGTGTCGAACTCGACCACTTTGCCATGCTCGAGCACGAGGATCCGATCGAAATCGATCACGGACTCTGCAAGAGGGCGAGAAGAATTATAAGAAAACGTATGATGAGCGAACCGGTCGCAGGACAACTCTAGCGAGCCGTTGAGCTCTTGAGAGGCTCGCAAGCCCCACGGGGAGAAAGAAAGGAGTGGGAAGGTGAGCGCAGCACCGATCGTCAAGCTTACCGAGTCGATGAGCGATCGTGAGGTTCGTGCACCGCTTGAATTCGCTCCGAATCACCTCTTGCAACGTGTTGTCCGACTCATTGTCCAGGCTCGCGGTGGCCTCGTCGAGGATGATGATCTTGCTCGAGCGAACGAGCGCCCGAGCGAGGGAGAGAAGTTGCCGTTGACCTGTCGGACCCAATGATCATCAGTCAACGAAAATCGCACGAGGATTACCGCCATTTCCTTACCTTGGGAGAAGTTTGATCCGCCGGTCTGAACGACCGTATCGAGCGACATCCCCTTATTTCTGTTCTTGGCATCCCCTTCATGGCCCGCGAAACCGGACCTCTGAACCGCAGCCCACAACACAGCATCATCATACTCCTCATTCGGATCCAAGTTGGACCTCAACGTCCCACTGAACAACGTCGGGTCCTGAGGGATCAATGTCATGCGCGATCTCAAGGCCTCGAGGTTCGTTTCGGAGACCTTGCGGTCGTCAACGAGGATCTCCCCGTTTGAACCGATAATGAAACGCAACAAAGCGAGCGACAACGAGCTCTTGCCACATCCAGAAGGTCCGACGATCCCAATCTTTTCTCCAGCTTTGATCTTGAACGAGAGTTCATGAAGGACATCTGGTCCGTCGTGCGAATAACGGGCAGAGTACTTATTGAACTCGATCGATCCCTCAGGCCAGTCCTTGGGTGGGTCACCCTTGCCCGATGTCTGCACTTCTTGCTCGATATCGCTATATTCGAGGATGCGTTGGACGCTATTCAGCGATAGCTCGTTCTTGTTGATCGCTCGCACGACATAGAGGATGCGATTCGTGAACTGTGGGTCGACATTTCGCCACTAGTCAGCTCCAGCCATCTCCGCCAACTATGGATCGTGGAATAACCCACCTCTAACCCTGTCGAAACCAAGAAACCGGTGATACCACTGCTCAAGCCAGCCCTCAAGGCAAGCAACCCAACGATGAACGACACCGTCGCACCGACCATGTCCGAGCGCTCCTCGAGCCATCGATCCAAACCAAACTCGTAGAGTTGCATCTGATACGAAGCGGATGGCAATGGAGTGAGTAAACGAGCCACAGTGAAACACTCGGATCAAACTCACTTGGTTGTACCTATCCGTCTGGTCACGATACTGTGTTGAGAAGGCCTTTTCCCTTCCAAACGCTCGAATCGTCGTCACCCCCGTCGACGCATCCCCTAAAGTCGAAAACAACGGCGACCTGGCACTAGCGACCTGCCTCCTCGCTGCCAACGCATTGAGAATGTACAATCGCCCGAGGAAGAAGAAGATGGCCGAGATGAACGCCGCGGGTAAGAGGAAGACGGGCAAGATGACGGAGATGGTGATGGCGACGAAGAGGACTTGGACCGAATAGTCGAGCACGGGTTGCAAGTTCTCAACTTGTTCCGTATCGAGGATTTCGGTATCCTTGGAGAATCGGTTCGTGATCCGACCCTGAAGCCCAACCCCGGTACGAGCAATCAGTGCTCAACTCGTGACTGCATCCGAGGAATGGCTCACCTGAGGCGTTTCATCAAAGAACCTGAACGGCGCGCCAAAGATAGCCGATGTGAGCCGTCCATGCAAAGTTCGTGAAGCACGAATGGCCCCAAAAATGAGAACGAGGTACATCGCCGTCAGGGACAAGGCTGAGGCGAGTTGAATGAGCGAGTACAAGGTAAAGTAGGCGACTTTGCGGCTGTCGCGATCCTCGGCGTTGACCCAGCGACCAATGAACCATCCCTTTGGAAGAACAAAGAACTCTAAGTCAGCCTTTACCGTAACGCATCACGTGGCATCAGATAGAGCTTACCTGAGAGAGCATGAAAACGTGCGCTACAAGGTTGACCAACGCATACAAAGTCCAAAACACCCAACCGCCCATCACGGTGAAGTACTTTTTGTACACGCGAAACGAGATATCCGTCCCTGCATCCCCCTCGTCAGCACCATGAAGTTTCTGCTCCTGTTCCTTCTTCCTACTCGCAGCCTCGTCCTCTTCTTTCTTCGATTTGGGGACCCTTTGATCAAAAGATGAGGTCGTAGATATGTTGGAGCTTGTCCTTCGCATCCCTGGAGCATCGCTAGGTGAGAGATGCTTCTTGTCCCTCTTCTCGGGCGTCTCGATCGATTCGATCTCCCCATCATGCAGCGTAACAACGTGCTCGCAATTCTTGATCCGTCTTGTGCAAAGTTTGACGAAATGAGTGACGAGCACGACCGTACGACCGGCCAAGAGGGGTCCGTTGAGGCAGTTCTCAACGACGGCGGCAACGGTGGTGCTGTCGACCGCACTGAGGACGTCGTCGAGCAGGACGATTTCGGACTGCGAGTAGACTGCTCGGGCGAGCGCGACGCGCTGTTTTTGACCTCTGACAGCAAACCCAATACATCGATTAGATCGAGAATCCAGAATGTCCAAATCAAAGTGTAGAGGCACTGACCCGCTCATCGAGACACCCTTCTCTCCTACCCTTGTCTCATCCCCCTCCTCGAACCCTTTCAGATCTTCCTCCAAACTACAAGCCCTGATCGTATCCTCGTACCTCTCCTTGTCGTACTTCTCCCCAAACAATATATTCGCCTTGACCGTATCATCCAATAACCAGGCTGATTGCGCCGCGAAACTCGTCTTGACCCTCGCGGGGAACTTGACCTCTCCCGAACGACGATGCAGCTCCCCTAAGAGAGCGAGCAACAAAGCCGACTTGCCCGACCCAACGTCGCCAGCGATGATCGTCGTCTTACCCATCGGAATCGTCAGATCATTGACGAAGAGTTCGAAAGGCTGAGATCCTTTCGAGTTGTAGCGCGAGAAACGGAAGACGGCGTTCTTGAAGGAGATGGTGTCGCCTTCGAAAGAGCGAGGGGAGGAGTCGAGTTCTTCGGTGTCGGAGAGGAAGCGGGTTATGCGGTTCAGCGAGACCTTGGCTCGCATGAAAGCTGAAAGGAGATACGTCGAAGAAATGACCGCTTCCCTCAAGAGACCGAAGAGGGACATGCTGGTGAACGCCGTTGATGCTGTCAAGGTCTGCGCGTAACCCCCTCATTAGCGGCCATGCTCAGAAGCAACGTGGATACCCACTCAGACTCACCTGCTTCATCCCAAAGACATACGCTCCAAAGGTGCTCAAAGTAACGACCATTGGAACCCCGGTCGACAACCCCATCATCCCCGCATAAACCTTGGCCCTCTTGGTGATCCTGCCCAACTCAATCTCCCTCGCCTCATAAATCTTACCCATCATTGACTTCTCCCACGCGAACATCTTGATGATCCTCACGGACGAAACGAGTTCCTGAACGATCGTGATACGCTTGTCCGTAGCTTTCATGATCTCTTCTTGTATGGCGCCGTACTTGCGACTGACGATCGTGCTCATCGGGGCGAACGCGGCGATCGAAGCCAAGGCGATGAAGGCGGACCAACCCAAGAGGAAGTAGAGGAACAACAACGAGACGAACAGCTTGGGCAAGACGCCGAACAGTTGCAATGAGGTCGTCAAGGAGCTGGTAATGACGTCGATGTCGGTGCCGACGAGGTTGTTGACCCTGCCGACAGCCTCGCTTCCGCCCGATTTGCTGCCCGAAGACGTGGGGCTCGGCGCCGAGTCGGTCGAAGCTCCGTCCTCGGTCACCTCCTCGTCTGGCTCATCTTCATCATCCACATCTTCGCCATCTTCCTTTGATCCTCCTCCTCCAGCTTTGACCCGCAGCAACTTCTCGAAAACGGCGTGACCCAGCAGGCCCCTCAGTCGCAGCCCAATCTCGCTCAGCCGATAAGTCGCCCCTTGGTAGGCGGTCGAAGCGACGATAGGAGCACCAAAGATGCCAAACACGAAGAGGTAAGGCGAGACCTTTGTCGTATCTTGACCTTGTACGTATCGCAACAACAAATTCATTGAGAGAGGCGAAACGAACAACGCGAGGACCCAGACGGTCGCGAAGCAGAGAATCTTGACCAACTCGATCCGGAACGTCCACATGAAGGCCCGAACACCACCAATCGTGTTGACGCGTTCTTCGTCGTTGGCCGAAGCTCGGGGTTCGTCACCCCTCCATCGAAAGTGGTGTAGGACGTGTTGGGTGTGAAGGACGTCGGGGAGGACGGGCACGTATTTGAGGAAATCTTCGGACGCGCTCGTCGAACTTGATCGGCGCGAGGAGCCGAGGTAATACCGGATCATGCGAAGTTCAAGGAAAGTGAAAAACAGTCGCGACAAGGGTGATGCGACTTGGGCTGGGTGGGGTTTTGCCTGGTCGGGGGTTCACATATTTTCGCGGATGGGTTAGCACCTATTCCGGGACAAACACGAGTGGCCTCTGCTTGCAGAGCTGAGGCTGACCTTGGGCAACACGGGCGACCAATCAGGCGGCGTCGAAAGAACGATCAAGAAGAGCGCCGCCACGACCGCGGTTTGTGCCATTCCAAGCGAGCTGACGGCCGATGCGTGAGGTCGGGACTGCAAGAAGTAAGGCAAGATCTGTGAAGAGAAAGAACCGCGTCAGTCATTGCACCATTGGCATCTGCTCAGCCTATCAGCCTGGAGCCCCACATGCCGGCCTCGACCGGACTCACGTGACGTATCGCGAGGAAGACGAGTGAGATGAACGCGAGCGGGCCTTGTTGCAGCCTCGACAGCGACGGGGGCACGACGTGGAGTACACCGAGTAGACTCAGTGAAGTCAGATAGACCTGTACGGTAGTGATCAAACCATGAAATCAGTGCTCGGTGTTGGGAGAGCTGCCTGACCTCCGCTCTTCGCGTGCGGAGGCATGTTCACTCACCGCGAGCACGATCAACTCGACCTCCCATAGCACAAGCCATGTCGAAGCATGCGACTCGACCGAAAGCTTGGCCGTCGTGACCCCCAACAAACCAGCCAATAGCATAAGTCGTGCTGCTTCTCGAATCCACTGCGCGAGCGAGGGTCGTTGATCGTCCCCATCCGTGTCATCGTCATCGCGACGTTCGTGCTCGTCCTCGTCGCTATCATCCAACAGCAAGTCGTGTTCCGGATGATTATTCGGGCCGTTCTTGGGATCCTCTTTAGCACGAGCTGCATCGCGAATTGAAGCATAGACGGACCATACGGACACGCTGAGCGAGATCAACAAGGCCACAGCCAGGACGATGACGACCGCCGCGCTAGGTGGGGACGACGATGATGGCAACGACGACGACCGTGACAGATCAGATGCGGGATGCTGCAGCAGAAATCCCGGGCCTGACGCCGCAGATGCATCCATAGTCATACCGTTGGCGTCGATCAAGATCGTGCGCGACTCGGATCGTCACGAATTGGAGATGGGGCAGCAAAGGCAAACGAGAACTCGGAAGCCGGCCGGCCGGTTGTCGCGAATGTGCTCGATCTCTCTCGATCGATCGAAACACGTGAAGCCGTGGACGCGGCCGGGAGGTTTCACGGAAAACTCGTGCCTTGAGCTGGAGCGCATTCCAATTCGCAACTACGGTTTCAGTTTACCTCGAGAAATGAACGCTTCTATATCGTACTGTGAGGAGTCCTGATGATCGATCGTTTATTCCGATGTCGACCGTCGCGATCTCGGATCTCGCCGACTTCGAGCCAGGGGGCCACCACGACTGCGCATCCGTCACGAGAATATATGGGTAGCGAAGTATAAGAGTTTTGATTGCACTGAAAAGATGTCGTAGTGTCTAATCGAACTGAGGAAGCAAGTTGAAGCCACAACAAAAAAAGAAATCGCCACTTTGAAACGGGTTGGGGATAAGTCATCGAGACCTGGGGGATGGGGGAATGGGAGAAAGAAAGGATGCCAGGGAATGGGAGAAAGAAATGATACGAAGGAGATGACGAAAGAGGCGAGGAATGTTACGAGTTGGGAGGTGTTGAAACGATTTGAGAAGAGAATTGTCTATGAGAGTGGATTGGAACAGACCAGCTCGAGTGTTGTCGCGGTTGAGCAGGTTCAATGGTCGGCCTGGAGGCGTTGCGACCTTCGGTGCTTGGCGAAGCGCTTGGAGCATTCCTTCTTGCACTCCTCGCAGTCGTCGTAAGAGCCGCTACCTCCGCCTCCACCTCCTAAAAGAAGGGGCAGAAAGAAAGTTCAGTTCGTTTCGTTGTCCGAAAAGGGGTAAATGCAGGCTGACTCACCACCACCTCCACCTCCGCCGCCGCCGCCGCCTCCTCCTCCTCCTCCGCCAGCGCCACCAGCGCCTCCTACAAGAACGGGGTTCACAAGCACCATGTCAGTAAGCTTCCCACTTTAGAAAGCCATCAAAATTAGTGACTGACCGGCACCACCACCACCACCACTTCCTCCTCCACCTCCACCGCCGTTCTTGTGCTTATGATGCCCATGAGCACCCCCCGGCGAACCTCCCGATTGCTCAGGTTGACCGGGTTGACCGGGCTTTCCGGGTTTTCCGGGCTGTCCGGGTTGTCCGGGTTGTTCCCAGCTTCCCGAGTCGGAGGGGGGGCCCGGGGGAGGGCCAGAGGGTGGCGAGCCGGAAGAAGGGTACGAGCCGGAAGAAGGGTACGAGCCGGAAGAACTTGAACCTCCACTGGATCCCTTCCACCACGTGCACTTGGTCCTTTGCCATTGTGGAGGAGGAGTCCAGGAAGGAGGGGCGGTGTAAGAAGGGCAGGGTTGCCAGCCGTGGTTGCTATGATGTTTGAGAACGAAGCGAAGGTGAGTCATGTTGATTTGGAGTCGGGAGGGTTTAAAGAGGGAGACTTACACTCCGTAATACTTCCATCCGGACGAGGGGAAGTAAGAAGGGCAGCCATTGCCATTGACGTCGTAGTCGTAACCGTCGTTGCCCGAACCTTTTTTACCGACAATCAAAGCACATCAGTATCCTAGCCAATGAATCTCAGATGTTGGAAGACTGACCATCACAGTTGAAAGTCACCGGGCACCTAGCCCCGACGTTAAGACCACCATTCAAGGTTGCGCCGCTACCCAAGGACCCAATGGTTCCAAGGACACTGCCGGCGGTGTTGAGGACGTCACTGACGAGACCGCCGGCGCCGAGGCCGAGGATGCCGCCGGGGAGGAGCTATGCACGACAAAGACAGGGTCAGTGATGGCTGCTCAGAAACATTGGAACAGGATGAAGAATGATCAGACGTACCAAGCAGCGCTTCTTAAGCAATCCCTCTTCACCCTCCTTCATTGTCGCCGAAGCGAGACCGAGAGCTCCGAGAAGGAGCAGGTACTGAACGCGAGCGACGACCTTCATAATGGGCGTCGTCGAAAGGAGTGAAGGGTAAAGGGAGTGTGGCAAGGATGAGGAAAGGGAGAGATGGCAGTGATGTAAAGGAGAACAAGAGGTGATCCTCTTCAGATCGTCTTCATACCACCCCATGGATCGAACCCATGTGAAAAACCGTGTAGCGAGCCATCACTACAGTGGCCGGTTCACCTTAGTGCGCAGCGGGGACCCGCCGTGCGTCGGTTGCCGTCGGTGCGACTGTCTGCTCGAGCTGCCACATCGCGGGTGCCCAAGGCCGCACACCGCCCAAAAAGAGCGAGAGAGAGATCGCCCATCCCAGATTTTTCAACTACACTGGGATCCGAGTCAAATGCGATGCACCGTCCTTCATACAGCCACTCCAACCATCCGAGAAGCCAATTTGAGCGCTGAGACAAGCGCGGGCGGGTGAACGCTCGACCGTGCGTGCGCGCGCGACCGTCCGTCGCACCTGGTCGAGCGCTATCGAGAGCGATTGGCTCAGAGTACGAAGTCGTTGTGTGAAGCCGAAGCCGACAGCGGCTCGTACAACAGTCGCTGTGATGTGCAAAAGTCGATAATGGTCGCCGGAACGCCCAGTTCGTGCTCCTGTATCGGCAATCTAGACTCACTCAGACCTGCCGACTATGCGACGGGCTGCGACTCGGACGCCGGCAAAACACCGAGAGACGGCATGCACAGCATTCTGACTGATCTACCTGTCCTTGCAAACGGATAGGTAGTGATGTAACCTTATATAGTCGTACACAACATGAGAATAACGATAGAAGCGATACATGATCGACATCTTACTTCGAGTTTCCTTGTTCCAGTTTGCGCCTCTTCTCGCGCGATGCAGCGAGGGTCTCCTGAAAGCAGTCAGGAATACAGTATCGTCAGAAAGATGCCTTATAATCAGCTCTGATGGAACGTTGACGGACCTCTGACTTGATCTTTAACCACTCGCAATCGTCCTCGAACTCGCAATTCCTGCACACAAGCTCTCAACCTATCAGCCACAAGCCCACCTCCAAAGTCACCCCCAAACTAACTCAACTCACCGACAGCGAATCGTCTGCCCCACATCGACCCCTTCCGCCTCCCTCGTTCCATTCCAATACCCCTTTACGTGCTCCAACCAAGTGTCCAGTTCGAGGGGGTCGTTCTTGAAATGGTGGGTGCCGATGGTTGTTCCTTCGTCAAGATGTTCGTCGGGTTCGTCTTCGTCTTCGATGGGGTTGGAACAAGTAAGGCTTGACAACTTCGGCACAGACGAGGAAGGGAGTGACGATGTCGCCATCTCCTTCTCTTTCTCGACAACTTCAGAAACGATTGTTCCGGACGGATTGCGCCTCCGACGAAGGTTGTACCTCGGTCCAACTTCCATTTCAACCAACGGTACCGTCGTGACCCCCGATGTACCTGAATCCATCGAAGTGACTTGATCCACTTCCATCACCGTCGCATCCTCCGATTTTGACGCTTCCTCGAGCATCGGGAGTGCAAGCGTGTCGTCCGACATCCCAACGTCAGGAGCGATCGGTACTTCGTGCTTCGTGTCCACCTGACTCTCCTCTACTGCCTCACTGTCTTCCGGCCCCTCTCTGTCCTCCAAGCTCATCTCCAAAGCCCTCTCCAACTCCAACGCCTCCCTCCGATCCGTATCCGTAACCCCGTCCAAGCTCTCCCTCATCGCCCTGCCCACCCTATCCTCCTCCTCCTTCATGTCCCTCGTCCTCCTCTCTACCCTCGCTCTCTTCTTCCATCCCCAACGTCGCCTCTTCTCCCTCATGACGTAATTGATCTCCAAACAGTCCTCCAAGAAGCCTCTCCCCGCATTCGAAGGACTCATCATCTTCCCAAAATACTGCAACCCCTTTACCACCTCCCCCAACGTCCTAGGTCTGAATTCCGGAATCGACAAGCCTTCCAGGATCGGCTCGATGGATCGTACGAAGGCCTGCGCAAACTCGACATTCGGATCAAGTGAAAGATGAGCGTAAAGGCGTGTCCAATCGAATGCTTGATCACCCCGCGTCGAAGGGCTTGGATCGAGTGGTGTGTTTTCGGATCGAGGAGTGGGCTTGAGTAGTAGAGAGGTCAAAAGACGGTGGTAAAGCATCAGTTGAAGACGACTGGCCTTGGATTCGGATTCATAGGGCAAAGTCGGTGTTTTGCTTAGGATGGGAACTGTCATCAGCAAATGACGGATACAACACCCGATTTTTTCAAGCTCCACGCTCACCGAGTTTTGGTATCACTCATGATGTAACCCCACCTAGACGATGGGTTCTCAGCCGGGGGTGTCGAGGGCATTGCCGGATCGGCCACGGGAGGAGCTGGGCTTGTTTTGCTCGATGACGACGGTGATTTGAAGAATGATACGAGTTTGCGCTGAGATGTATCGACCTCGGGTTTAGCTCCGGCGTTTTTTGTTCGAATGCTCGACGGGGTCTGTGGCTTGGACGGTGTTTTGGGTTCGCTCATCGCAGGCTTCGACTCGATCTCTCGTCGCTCGACCTCATCAATAACGCCAGAGACGAGGAACTCGCCCACGAACCCCGTCACAGGGATTTCACGCTATGATCATCAATCGTCAACATCAGGGACTGATTCCAATCACCCAGGATCTTGAGAGTGAAACTGACCGTCCTCCCCGTTCGGACCAGCGTCTCGAAGCACACGATCGTGTTCAAGAACCTCAGCGCCCACCATTCTTCCTTTCCAGCTACATCCACTTTGACGGGTTCGACGTCCCCCATGACTTGTTTCTCAATCTTGAGGTGAACGGCTTTACCCCCGTCGAGAATTTTCTCCCTTGCGACGGTTCGTGTACGGTCTATGGTGATGGTCGCGCCTGATTTGGAGAGGATCTCGGCAGGGCGTTCGAGTGGGGGTAGGTAGGATTTGGAGGCGAGTCGGTAGGTGTGTTGATACTAGATCAGCTCAAACAGAGCTTGCATCAGTGCTCTAGTAACTTGCTGTGCTGATCTTGGTCAGACAAGAACGGACCTCGCACCAGCTCGGTGCCACCAAATCAGTGACGCTCAGCGCACCCCATCCTCGTCGTTTGCGATATCGTTCCCTGCGATGTGGGAGGAGTGAATGAGCAAGATCTTCATGATGGCATTCTCTGAGAGAGCGCGCTGATCGGCTCACCACAAGCTCCTAGCATCCCTCGCTTCGTGGACTCCATTCAAGTCGTCCATCGCCTCCGCAAGGGCCTGTTCATACTCCTGGTCGATGACGGTGTTCACTTCAGGATCCAGTGGTATTTGATCCGTCGTGTTCTCTACTTGTATCTCGACCGGGGGCACAACCCGAGGTGGTGGTGTCGACTGGGTCGCATCAAGTGGGGCTGCAGCTGCACCGATCGAGGACTCGATCACGTCCAGTTGACTGGCTACGACCTCGTCGTCCCATGCCAGCTCGTCACCATAGTCGGAGATGGCATCCATTCGTGCGTCTTGGGTCTATCGAGTGCGGTGAGGGCAGGGTGTACGGCCATGCAGTGAGACAGGTCAGCCAGGGGTGTCCGCAGCGGGGCGAGTCCAGAGGCGGAGAAAGGTGGTGCCTACCTCGTTGATCATGTGTGTGACATTGTCGTTGTGCCCGTCCTGAAGCTGAAGCATCAACAGGTGAGGTCAGGTTGAGGTGGGGCACACAGCGAGAGAGGGTCCGGGGTCCGACCCGAGCTCGCTTCCAAGCCCGCCCGACCTGACGCGCGCCACAAATCCACCTCAATGCGAAAGATAATCGATGCGTCATCGTGCGCGAAGGAATGCGATGGGTCCGTGCGAGTCCGCGTGGGCGCGCGCGTGCCATTCTCAGTGCTCAGCCATTTTCTGGCAGGCGAGAGCAGGCGAGGCGGCATCAGTCAACTGCATTCTGAAACGGTGTGCTTCTGGGCTGCAGGCTTCTGCTCCCTTTCACGCCCACTCACCCATACACTCACGTGCGCCGCCCTACTTGGTTTACCTCCCATCTCGTCCCACCTCGACCAGTTCTCGGGTGCATCTCACCCCGTCCATCGTCGCCGTTGCTCGTGGTTTGTTTCGGCCCGACTCGGTGTCTTTTCCCCGACTCGAACTCGTCGCCGTCTTCCCGCGCGGCTTGTTTGGCCCTCCCCCCTAAACGCCTGTTTAGTCCCAGCCGCCGTCTCGCCGCGCTAGTCAAGTCATCCGATCGGATCGCCTCGATCGCATCGTCCCAAGACACAGCGCCCGCAGGTCGTCAAAAGCACATCCTTGACAGTTGGGCTCATCACTCGGCCCCGTAAACCGTGACTCGTCTCACTCGTCTCTTGTCTCGCCCGCGTGCGTCATGTCGTCGCAGCCACCGCAAACCAAGGTTCGTCGATCGGTCTACTCGACGCTGCATGCCCCTCCCTCCACGCGAAACACCACCGCGTGCCATCCATCCTCGCGTCGCAGGCACATCCTGGGTCAAGGGTCAATCCACACCATCACGATGTGCTCTTTTGATGGTTCACTGCATTCACTTTCTGGAATGACTCGCCGCACTGCCTCCGCACGCGAGAGCGCGAAATGACCAAACATGCTGACCCCCCCCCCCCCCCACGCTCTCTCCTCTTCCTCCGTGGCCAACGTCGATCGCCGATCTCAATCCGACTCTCAATCCATCCAACACACGATACACCCACAAACAGCCCTTGAACAAGCCGCGTCGAGCCGTACGTGCCGTCGTCTCCGGCCTCGGGGACGAGAACGCCGCTTCGTCCCTCGCCGCTGCCCAAGCACCTCGATTGGCCGGCAAGTCCTCCACCACCTCGTTGCGTGTCGCTGGTGCAGCCGTCGGTACTGCCAAATCCGTACTCGGTGCGACGAACGGCCATGCACACGGAAAAGCCTCGTCGATCAGCACCGTCGGTCAACCTCGACGAGCGTTGGGTGACGTATCCAACGCCACGGGGCCTGCAGGTCGCGTAAGTTCATCACCCAACTCGATGCTCATGCACGACAACCGCTCACAACCATTCTACTGTACACAGGCGAACGCCGATCGAACATCCAAAGATTCGTTATCGCTCGGCGTAGCAGGTAAACCCACCACCGTCGTCGGTACCTCTCGAACACGAACCAGTTCGGTCCCCCTATCCCAACAAGCCCAAACCGCTCCTCAACCGCCTTCCTCAACGGGAACAGGCCTCTCTCGATTACGCATCGGGTCGGGTAACGTCGCTGTGGGAGGTCCGAGTAAAGCTCGTCGAGTCCCCAGCGCCGTACCTGCGGAACCTCCGGTGGGAGGGTTGAAGGCCCCCGGTGGAGCTTTGAGAGGTGCGGAATGGAATGGCGCTTGGGGAGGCGAAGGCTCCAACCACCATGCTTCTGGATCGAATGCTGCTTCGATCGGTCTCGGGATCGAGATGAATGGCCACTCGCTCGCTTCGATGATGTCCAGTCCTTCGATGAGTAACTCGCTCAAACAAGGCCACCATCTCGACCTCGAAGACGAAGACGAGGAGACGCAAGCTCTAATCGATCACGAGAACGGTGGGCTTTACCACGACAATCTCGAGATCGACGAAGATGAGGATGATCAAGAAGGGGAAGACGAAGATGAAGTCATGGATCCCGAGGATTGGGTCCGTAATGTCGATCAGGAGGACGAGATCGAATCGGAAAAAGTACTGGATTTGATCCGTCGCGAGTTCGATGAACAAGTCGATTATTGGGACACAACTATGGTCGCCGAGTACTCGGATGAGATTTTTGCTTACATGTCCGAACTGGAGGTATGTCGCTGTCTCGAGGAGGGAGTCTCTGACACTGGGCAACGTTGACTGACTACTTCATTGGCGGTGAGTGTATAGGAAACGTGCATGCCCAACCCTCGTTACATGGATCATCAGAGCGAGATCGAGTGGTCAGTCCCAAGTCTCCTCTTTCGACTATGCTCCACCGGAACTAGGAATGAACTCACACCGGTACCAACCCTTGCTCCAGGCCAATGCGAACAACTTTGATCGACTGGCTTCTCCAAGTGCACATGCGCTACCACATGCTTCCCGAAACGCTCTGGATCGCCATCAACATCATCGACCGCTTCCTGTCGAACCGCGTCGTCTCATTGGTCAAATTTCAACTCGTCGGTGTCACAGCCATGTTCATCGCAGCCAAATACGAAGAGATCCTCGCCCCTTCCGTCGAAGAATTTGTGTTCATGACCGAGTCCGGTTATACCCGGGACGAAATTCTTAAAGGGGAGAGGATCATTCTCCAATCCCTCGAATTCAACATCTCTCCGTACTGTTCGCCTTATTCATGGGTGAGGAGGATTTCGAAAGCGGATGATTACGACTTGCAGACGAGAACGTTGAGCAAGTTCCTCATGGAGGTTACGTTGTTGGATCATCGATTCTTGAGGGCCAAACCGAGTATGATTGCCGCGATTGGGATGTACCTTGCTAGGAGGATGTTGGGTGGCGATTGGGTAAGTCTTTACTGCCGTCCTTGCTCGCGTACGTTCCCCAGAGCTCGACGAACTCATCCCCTTTGTTCTTGATGGCCCTCAGAACGAATCCTTCATCTATTACTCCAACTACACCGAACCTCAACTATTCGTACCCACGGGATTCCTCCTCGAATCCATCGTCGCGATCGATTTCGATCACAAGTTCGTTTACAAAAAGTATGCGAACAAGAAGTTCCTCAAGGCTTCGATCTTTGCGAGGAATTGGGCAAAGGCGAACGCGTTGCAGGAGTTCAATGTCGACGTACCGGGAAGCGCTTAGAGTTCCAAGGTTGTAGGCTTTTCGTCGGGGGGAAGGGGGGGCTTGGCGTCGCATTGGTTTTTTTAACTTGTTATTCGTTTTTTTTGTTTCTTGTTTTTTTCGTCCTTTCAGCTCTTCTGACGTTTTACATACCCTCTTGTTTTACACACAAATCACATCTCGTTTCTTACGTATGCTCTCTCACAACCTTACACCATTTTGATGAAGATGGGTCAGATTTATCACCAGCAGATTTAGGACGCATTGACTCCAATTCGCTTCTGCCGTGAGCTCCGCGATCTTACCGCAGAGGCATGTAGTTAGAACGAAGGGGTGATGTCATTATGGTGCAGATCAAGAATCTTCATAGCCTTACTGCCCACGACGTAGGAACCCAAACGGCAGGTGGGACAAAGTTTTCAGGCGGCCCTCATTAGTAGGCACGAGCTAATAGTGCAAAAGCGGACTCGGAGAACTCGCGGTCGAATAGCTTGGGCAGGTTCACCTTCCTCTTCGTTTACTTCCAGGCTGGTTTGGCCTGGCGACTTCCTTGCCACACTCTCCGACCGTCGAACCCTGCTAAGTGGGCCGGCTACATCGAGCAAAAGAGAGAGTTTCGAGGTATTAAAGATGTTTGTTTCATCGGCATATAGTAATAAGGTTCGAACTAAGTTGTGCATATCGAAAAACGAAAGTGAGTAAGCATCTGAACTAGCAAAATCATCATTGAAGCGAGGCTTTCATTCTGGTGAGAAGAAAAAGCAGACGCAAGAAGGCAAGCCCAGTCAGTGCCCCGACAAGCAATCAGACCCGATCAAGCTTGACCGGCAGTGCTCACATATCCTTGATCATCTTCTTCAAGCTCTTGCCATTCTTCTCCGAATTCACCTCCAACCAATCCTCCATCAGTCCCCTAACCCTGCCCACCTCTTCCGTGATAGGTAACTTGCCCTCCATCCCTTTCACCGAACGAGGGTTCAACAACGCCTCAAACATCTGCGTCCACAAGTCGGCTTGGTGATACCTCCTAAAAGGTTGTTCAATGACTTGTCGTTTCGTACCCTCCTCGCCGACCAAACGCGTTTCGATCGGTTTGCCGAACAACAAAGTGAAAGCGATACCCGCCGCTCCGAAATAATCCGGTTCGAACGTCCATGCCTCTCGTTCCCTCATCTCCAAACAATCCCCTTGATCGGCTTGGAAAGAACATATGAACGTCTGTGTCTCGGGGTAGGTGGAAAGGTCGAGCGTGCGTCCGAAATCGATCAATTTGAGACCTTTGGCGTCCCATGCTCCTGCACCTGTTCGGTCGTAGCGCGAGGACCAGTTGCGAGCGGGGTTGGGAACGTCTTCGAGGCGAACGAGACAGTTGTCGATCTTGAGATCACCATGCACGAAACCTGCTCGATGGAAGCCTTCGAGTGTGCGCAGCAATTCGACGACGAAGAACATGGCTAGGATCTCGTCCACTCCTTGTGCGGCACCTCCTGTCGCGGGTGCGATGCCCAATTCATTGGCGTTGTTGACTGCATCGAGCAAGGAGCCTTGCGTGCACACGTGGAGGAAGAGGTACGATTCATCGGCATAAGCGTCCAATCGACTCGCAGCGACGACACTCCTCCTGACCCTTTCGTCCAAACGCGAATGTAATCGATCGAGAATATGGAACTCCCACAAATTCGTCGGCCGTTCAATCTTGACCGCCACAGTCGTCTCCTCCGCATCGTAATCGAACGAAGCGTCCGGATCATCATCTGAAGCGGTGGGCATCGCAGCTCGAAAGACGGACCCAAAAGCGCCTTCACCTAGTTTGGCTCGGACGGGGTAGGTTTGGTCGTCGAGACGGAATTCCCATACTTCGTCGAAAGTGCCGGTACGGTCTTTGGATTTGTTCTTCCCTTCGCGCTTCTTGGCCGCTTTTTGGAGTTGCGGGAGGTTGTTGATCGAGAGCGTTGTTCGATCACGGACGTTGGGGTGCGAGAGGATGGGAGGGTCAGCTGCGGCAACGGCTTGGGCGATCGCGGCGTCGGACCAGGGGTCAATCGGATCGAGTGATGAGGTCGAGACGAGGGACGAGCGAGTCGTCGGATCAACAACCATCCCAGACGTCATGCCAGTCTGATTGCCCGTGATGGTCAATCCCTCAGGTAGCGAAGTATTGACCGACGCATCGTACGAGTTTTCCGTCGAGGGGCGACCACTGCTCGTCTTGGGTAGATCCGTTTCCTTCCCAACCAACGACGGTCGACGCCACTCCTGCGGCTGCGGTGCCTCGACAGGAACCTCAAAGAGTGAAGGAGCGATCGACACCTGTCTCGAAGGCGCCAGTTGCTCTTCCTCGTCCACCGACGAACTCGTTCGACTGCTATTCGAAGTCGAGTCATCCTCCTCCTCACGCTGTGCCACACCACCCAAGAACCCGTCGAAAGCCTGGTTCGCCACTTCACCTTCCTCCTCTTCTTCCTCGTCATCCTCAGTACTAGGTTCCGAATCGGTCTCATCCTCGTCCTCTTCAACCGTAGCAGGGAACGCCGAATCCCTCCTCGACCTTTGACTCGTCGACAACGAACTGAAAGCCGTGTACTCGCCCGTGCGTTCCGTGATCGGCGTCATCGCGTGAATGAAGGGTGCATAACGATTGGGTACACCAGCAGGTCGACGACCCAACGAAACTCCGATACGATCGGAACCAATCTTTCCTTCGTCGTCCGTATCGAAACCATGTGCAAGAGGGGCTTCGAACTCCTCAAATGATTCATCGACCCTTTCGTCCGGTTGGGAAGAAGGGATAGCTCCATTATCGTGCGCCGCGAAAACGCCTTGAGGTTGTTCGTCCTTATGAATCGCAAACGTCAACGCCGACTTTTCTCCGAAAGGTGCTCGAGAAGGTTTGAGAGTCATAGGAGTAGGAATAGGTCGATCGTTCAATCCTGCTTGATGGGTCGGTAAAGCATCTCGGAACAATTGCATCGGCCTCGGTTTGGCCACCACGATCCCTTCGTTCTCATCCCCTGCACCATACCCCATCAAACCCAACGAAGTTCCTCGTTCACTCGACTCTGACTCCTCTCTCAATTCCTCCAATTGAGAGAACTGACTCGGCCCAAACAAGCTATCCTGCATCTGACTAGCCGTTTGCGAGAAAGGTACGAAAGGTGCGTCCATTTCGCTCGCCGTGGACGATTGCGAGGTCGCTCCTTGAGAAGTGAATTGGGACATGGCGAGGTCGAGTTGAGAAACGGGGAGATCGGCCCAAGCGGCGCGGTCATTCTCGACGTCCGAGTCTTCGGTAGAAGGTTCGGAATCCGAACCCGAGTCGGAACCTTCGTTCGTACGAGGTTGGGCTCGGTCATTGAAGTTGAGGGTTTTCGCGAAAAGGCCATCGATCATCGCTTGGGCTTCACGCGTGTTGATGGTAGGTGAAGGTTGACGCCTCGTATCGACGGGTGAAGAAGAGTCTGATCGATCAGGCGTCGAGGACGAGTCTCGCAGAGGTACAGAGATCGGTGAAGAGGTGACGACCTGTCGAGAGACGGGAGGGGAGAGCGAAATGGACGAGACGAGTCGTACGGGTTCGCTTTGCGTCGAAGGTACATCGGCGAGGGTGATGGTCGAGAGTTGCAGCGTGCTATCACTCGAAGGGAGGCGCGCAGGCGATTGAACGGGGCTGACGACGGTCGCTTCAACGGGTCGAGGGAGGAAGTCGTACAGAGGAGCTGTTCGGTCTCACTATCTCACGTCAGCTCTGCAAAAATCGACCAGTGAACGACCGTGATCTACGTACCCTGCGTCTTGAGATCATACAACCTCGGATATCCCGTCCCCAGATCCCTCTCAAATGACTTATTCCCCCTCCTCATCATCTCCTCACTCCAAGCCTCCGTCCACTCCCAACCTATCCAACTCATGACCTTTCCACCCCTCTTCTTCATCATCAACTCCTCGAAACTGAACTCGGATTTAGAATCGGGGTAAATGGCCCGCAAGTCACAAGCAACTTTTTCACTCGTTGGTTTGGGAGCGGGTTCCTTCTTTCCTTTGGTCGACTTGCTCGAGGACGGCACAGCACTCGTATTCGGAGCCGAAGCGGTGGAGGAAGCAGCGACTTTGGTCGAACTCGTTCCCGAGCCACCAGAGATGGAGGAAGCCTTGACTTTAGGTTTAGGAGGAGCGATGACGACGAGTCCATCGAGGGGATCAATGGTCGACAGGTGCGAGTCGGCGGAGGAGTAGTTCTTGAACGGGTTCTTGCGCAATTGTTCGGCTTCGCTTGGGCCTCGCATAGAGCGACCAAAGACGTCGATCGTTGGGTCGTGCAAGTGTGAAGTCAAAGTTGCGGGAGCGTCCTAAAAAATACGGTCACGAGGTTGCGACGAGTCAGTCACCGCCCCACGATGTCGTCAAAAATCGCAACCACTCACCGCATCCCTGAAAACAGTCAACTTCATCGGCGCCACCGTCTGCGCCTTCTCCAACCCCATCGGCATCGTCTCCCCCTTCCAACCCTTGGCTTCCATCTCATTTTCCCTCTTCCGACTTGCCACCGTCCCGAGATCCTTCCATTCACTTCCACCGGGGTTTTCCAATGTAGATGACGAAGGAGTCGTATCCCTGAAGATGGCGAATGCGGAAGCGCCGTTTGTGGACGAAGCGGACTGGTTCTCTTTCGCTCCTGCTGTGAACCCTCGACCCGAAAGAGCAGGTCTTGCATGAGGGTTGATGGTAGGATCGGTGGAGGTGGATGGATTGGCTCGGGGTGGGGATGCCACAGGGGGTGCGATGAGCATCCGCGCTGTGAATTCGGTGTAGCGTTTCTTGAGTCGGTCCAAGGGTGCTGCGGAGCGATTGATGCCGAGCGAGTAGACTTGGTCGGCTTGGGTCCGTCTGTGAAAGTGAAAAGGCTCGGTCAGCGCGCCCTGCTCGCTCGTCTCTGCGTTGAGACCGACATACGCGTCGCTCACCTTCCCGCCTGCTCCAAAACAGCCGCATACTCTTCATACAACATCGCCAACCTCTCCCCGACGCCTTTTGCGAACAAGAACTTGTAACAATCCTCCGGACAATCGATATGCTTGGCGTACAAATTCCACAACCTCAAATACCTCGGATCGTTGCGGTACCTCTCGTCTTGGAGGAACCGACGCGTTGATTTTTCAAGCAGCGGTACGAGTTTGTTCGCTGCGCTCGCTCCGGCGGGGTAGTTGGAGATGACGAAACGGGCGTATTGGTGGTGCACGTCCAGAGGGTCTTCGGCCATGCGTTCGACTTCCTCCAAGCTCAACTTTAACGAGTCGATTGGCGGTGTCGAGTTGACTGACGAGGTGGGAGAGGAGGAGGAAGGAGGGGGTGGTGGCCATTCGCCCGTGTTTTCATAGTAATCGATCGCGGCGATCTGGGCATCGAATTTGTGGTGTTCTTGGGCGAGTTTGGAACCGAGACCTGATCGAGTGGAGGAGGAAAGCGACGCGAGCTGGGACGCGGATCGACCGGACGCGAGGGGGAGGATGTTCTCCTTGGCGGCTTCGATGGTCGAGATGTCGACCGGGGCAGATGCCGGAGTGGCCATACTGGCGTTGATGTCGAGCTACGGCCTAGGCGAGGGAGGCCGAGATGGGAGCCCGATGATGACGGGCGAGGACGGGCAAAAGTTGAGCGACGCGCGAGCGGACCCGGAACGACCTGAGCTACGAGGGCTGTTGCGAGTCGACGTAGACGCGAGATGGGTCCCGTTGACAGTCGCCTGTACGGCGAGTCTTGTTGCGGTGTCGTAGAGCAAGTGACGATCTTCCGTCGCACTGCTCGCAGCGTGTCGGTGTGGCGAGCCGGAGCCAGCGAGCACGCCGTCGACAAACACCGCGCGAGCCTGCGCGCGCTCACGCGACGGACCGGTCACGTGACCAGACGCCGCAAGTCTGACATCATCCCATACCGTGGGTGTGGACCAGTCCAAGGAAGTTATTCGGCCCAGCGCAAAAAAAATGCTAGATCGATGTTTGTATAGTTTGCGTGCACTGCCTTCTATCCCTGCGCCGGCCGCTTTCCTCCGCGCTTTCGCTTCGCACCACCTTTGCCTCAGAGTATCCCGATTCCATTCGCGCACACCACAGCACCTCTGCGCTGTTCGCAAGTCGAGGTCGACTCCACCAGAAATCAATTTTGGATCACTAGGGCGAGCTCCTTTGTATCGTGCAGCTCGGTCAGTGTTCAGTCGACGAGGCTTGCTCCGCTTTCCGCTTTCTTCTTCGAGTCGTCGAGCTCGCCTGCGACGTGTGCATGTAAGCCACCTTCACACCTTTACGATTCGGTCGCCGTACGACATGGGGTGGCCAGCATTTACCTCGCATATGCGTGTCCCTCGCGGTCACTGACCATCCGTTTCTCGTTGACCTGGCTCCGCTCCTTCGCAGCCTCAGCCTCAGTCTCAGCCTCAGTCTCAGCCTCAGTCTGCCCAAAATGGACCACGCTACCTCGTCCGACGATCCACTGCGGATACATGACCTCATGGCCGAACACTTATCTACCCTCGTAAACGGTCACGTGTTCTCGGACTCGATCCTCACCTCCTCTGCCGCCTCGACTTCCTCTGCCCCGGCTCCCCTCCCCTCCACTTCGAACGCGCCAGCCCCAGACTACAACTATTCCATCTCGATCCCTTCCTACCCTCCCCCAACCCCGCACCTCCATTCCTCCCCCATCTCCATCCTCTCCACCCCTTCAGCAGGTCGAGGCGTATTCGCTTCTGCTCCCATCCCATCCGGTACCCTGATCGAGATCGCCCCTGTTCTCGTTCTGAGCGACGAGGAATATTATAGCCATCGCGTCGATGCGACAAAGTTGAAGGGCTATGTGTTTACGTGGAAGGGCAAGAAAAAGGAGGAAAAGGGGATGGCCTTGGCTTTGGGGTTAGGTTCGTCTTTCATTCTTAGCGTTTCACCATGATTGACAACTGACCTTTATGAACTCTATAGGCAGTCTCTTCAACCATTCCCCACGACCCAATATCAATTTTGTGCTTCACGCCGACGAATACACGATACATTATACCACCTGTCGCGCGATTCAAAAGGGCGAAGAATTGTGCATATTCTATGGCCACGATGCCCATTTCGGCCAGAATGGAGCTTCACCACATTCGACGGATTCGGATGAAGATCCTGGACCGTGGGGTGGATTGAGCGACTTGAGGTTGGGAGAAAAGGAGGAAGAGCAACGGGATTTCAAGACCAAGAAATACAAGCGAAGGGCAGGTGGAACGAATGCGAGCGCTGCAGAGGGGAGGTGGGAGGATGATATCGTCCTCTTTGATGATTTGGAATGGGTCAAGGTGACGAGGATGATCGATCCGGAAAAGATACCCTTGACGACAGGTGAGGGAATGAGGCGCTCTTAGCTCTCGGAGATCACTATCAGGTGCTGAATGGCGCCGTTCTCTCCTCCACAGTCGAGTGCTACGTCGTCGACGTTCCGGCTCGTCATGTACCCCTCGCTTTGGCATTCATCAAGCTCTACACAGAGCCTTATACCCGACATCACCCCGCCGAACTCTCGCATCTGAAACGCGTTCGACCTCTTCTCTCCGCGTCCTCGCCCAGCGTCTCGGTCCTCTTATTCCCCGTATCCTCGGCCCCTTCGAACCTCTCGGAACTTTTGGCGACTCACCAGCCTTTCAACGACGTCAACATCACCTTGGACCTCTACACCCTCCTAGTCCCGGCCACGATCGCGCGTACCGACGCCCAAGCTGAGAATTGGGGTCAGCTTTGGCCCGTTCAAACGATGCACATCAGGGAAGGACCCAAGGCCAAACCCCGCGCTCAAGGTTGGGAAAGGTGTAAACTCGAATGGGTCCGATCCGAAGCGGAGAAAGTTTGGCGAGCGGCGAAGCAAAGTCGCGATGAGAAAGGAGAGCAACCTATCGCATGTCACGTGACGGAATCCTTTGATCCTGAGATTCATTCCCCGACGAATCTTCCGAATCGACTGTCCTCTGCGCACGATACGAGATTCTCCACCTCAAACCCTCTCTTACACGCCATCCCAAATCTAATCGACTCTGTCGCTCAAATGGATCGACAAAACCTCCGCCCTCGTTCCTCCAACCCTTCCTCAACACCCCCTTACCTCCTCACAGGAATGACCTTGTTCATTTCCCACGAACCGTGTTTGATGTGTTCGATGGCGTTGTTGCATTCGAGAATCGCGAATGTTTATTATATACGCAAAGCACCGGGGTCCGGTGGATGCGGGAGCGTATTTGCGGTGCAGGAGGGGGAGGGCTTGAATCATAAGTTTGAGGTGTGGGAGTGGAGAGGGGAAGGAGGGGGGATCGGGGAGGGGTTGGAAGTGGAGTTGGATCCGTAGGTTGCTCACCACGTTGAAACGATGGCGGTCACTTGTGATGACTTTCGAGCAACTTGCGCGAGAGAGGGTCTGCGCGGTTGTCGAGTGACGAGCTAGGTGTTTCCTCCCAGTGCACGCGTCCGATGACGATCTCTTCTTCGCTCCCTCGCTGCGCTTAGGGAACCAAACTTGAAAGCGGTGCATCTTCCCCCGCTCGAACCTGTATATCATAGCCACAATCGACCCGATTTGTCGCTCCGAATTCACGCGTTGTGCCTCAAGGCCCCAAGCGTGACAAAACGTGCGCTTTCCCGCTCAGGCCCATTCCAGCCGGGCGTCCGCGGACATACATTTCCCTTGACGCGTCCGTGGCGGGTCCGTCTAGCCTTATGCTTGCGTGGGACAAAAAGCACACACCGGCCGGGAGGCCACTTCTCATTGGTCCTGCAAGGTGCTAGCGCATGTTCTATTTCGGGGTCCACCGCCCGCCGGTGAGGGGTTGTTGGTCGGTAGTAGGGGAAGGCCGTCGCACTGTTGGCTCTGCATCGCCACCAGCTGTCGGTCGGATCCGGTCCGTCGGTTCGTCAGGTCGACGCGATCACTTGGGACTACACACCGGAAAAACGGACCGGACTGTCTTTGGACGCCGTTAAAACCGCTCTAGTTGGTTGAGTTTGGTTTCTTCCTCCTTCTCATCACTCTCACCCAATCTCGATCCTACCCCATCCTTGCTCGTTCCAACATTTGAACCCCCTGTCGAGCCAGCACCTCGTTTGCTTCAGCTCGCTCTCTCGAGGTACGCTTCTCGAGGTATGCACATCTGCTACTTTCCTCCTTTCAGATGCTGACTTCTCAAAGTCTTATCACCTGCCAGCTTTCCTCTTCACACCTCCCAGATCCTCACCTCCCCCCGAAACGCCAAGATGAAAGTTCACACGCGCGTACAATCACTCCTCCTCCTCGGCGCGCTCCAAGCCCTCGTCTCCGCCTCCGCCTCCCCCGAGCTCCTCCCCGATGGTGCGGTCAGCACCCGCATGGTCCTCAAGAAACGTTGTCTCCTCCTCCCGGGTAACATCCTCGGTCTTGGTCTCAACGGATGTCTTCTAGGCGGCGGACTGCGGGATAGTGTGGGATTGGGGTTGGGTACTGGAGTTTCCCTTAATGGGGGGTTGAACCTTGGGTCGAGGTGCCCTTTGGATTTTCAGTGCGATGGTGAGTTATCTATCGTGCTCTTTTGAGGTTCATTCGATTGGGTACTGAGGTTTCGGGATCTGCGACAGGTTCGGGCAATGACGGTTACGAATACGACGTCAACGGCAATGGTTGCCCGAGCTGCTTCAGTGGTTACAAGTACTTTGGCGTGTAAGTCTCTGGTCAACGCAAACACTTTTGAGTTTGGTGGTCGACTCAATTTTGATCATCCTCTCGTCCTTCCATCTCGCAGAAACGCGGGCTGGCAACCGCCCGCCGATTTCCAATGCGGTTCCGACTGGCGTGCCCCTCCCGAATGGTACAAAACAGCCCACCACGCTACCTGGTTCTCGCCGCCGGAATCGGCCTTTGACACGACCGAAGACGATGAGTACTACAAGTTGCGTCAACGTAGTATCGATGTCGTCAAGGATCCGGAATCGGGGGCTTTGATGAGGAGGTGCTTGCTTCTCCCGGGCGCAATTTTGGGCCTTGGGAGTGGTGGGTGTTTGTTGGGCGGTTTGGGAGCGTTGGGACACACGCTTGGACTTGGGTCAGTCTTTCCTCCCTTCGATTCCAAGGGCATGGTACACTTTTACTCATCTCTACGCTCTCGTTCACCGGTGGGATGCACAGAGCGAGCTTGAACGCCGGTCTCAACCTTGGCCTGCGTTGCCCTCTCCCCTTCAGCTGCGATGGTCAGTTTATCTTTCCCCCGCTTGCGCTGCGCAATTTCCATCGTATTGAACGATCTTCTTCCTCCGTAGGCTCCGGTAACGACGGTTACACGTACGATGTCAACGGCCACGGTTGCCCGGGTTATTTCCCCAGCAGTTGGAAATACTACGGCATGTAAGTCATCAGACAACCTCGATAATCCTCCGCGCTTACCTGCTGAAGCTGACCCCGGTTGTTCCTCCAACCCCTCTCAGCAACCACGGCTGGCAACCCCCTCCCACCTACCAAGCCCCTCCCAACTGGTCCCGTCCCTCTCAATGGCGTTCCAACAAGTGCACCTGGTGGAGCCAATCCGGCGGCTCGAGCTCCGGACCTCCGTCGGGTCCTTCCTCGGGTCCTTCCTCCGGTCCTCCGTCGGGTCCTTCCTCGGGTCCTCCGTCGGGTCCCTCCTCCGGTCCTTCCTCGGGTCCTTCGTCCGGTCCTTCCTCCGGTCCTCCGTCGGGTCCTTCCTCCGGTCCTTCCTCCGGTCCTTCGTCTGGCCCTTCGTCCGGTCCTTCGGGGCCTTCTTCTGGGTACCCCGGAGCCGGTGGCAACGGTGGTAACGGTGGTAACGGCGGTAATGGTGGCAATGGTGGCAATGGTGGCAGTGGTGGCAGTGGTGGCAGTGGTGGAGGCGGCGGAAGCAGTTGGTCAGGGGGCCACAAGCCTCAGAAGCACCACAAGAACAAGGTGTGCCGCTGCGATTAGATGATCTTTGCTCGGTCATTCGCCCATTGCACTTCGAACACTCTTTTCAGTTCGCCCTCAACACGCATTCTTCTCTCATTCCCCGTCTCGACTCGTTTGTCCTCATTCCCTTCCGGTTTCTTGATCATCCTGCAACCTTTGTGACCGAAGAATTCATTTTAACTTGCCCTCACAAGCCATCCTCTGAGTAGACACTAGCCTTGGTGCAATCAGCATTCTCAGCGCTTACCCCCTATCTATGTTCCACATGATCATTTTCCGAGTTTTCAGATTCGTTGTTCTGTGTATCGAGTCGTTTTTGGCGTCTTTCCTCGATTCGGGGACTCTGTTCCTTTGCTCAGTCCTCGATACTCGTTGCGGTTGGCAGCTGTGTATAGTCAGTCTACCCGATGGATTTCTCCATATTGTGAACCATCATGACCTCGCCCTTGGTATGATTCCAATTCATCGAGGTGTTTTGGCCATTATCGGTCGAAGTAGTATTGGCGCCGCCCGGTCGTTCCATCGCCTCGCTGAGGTCGTGCCAAATGTGGTGATGTCCGACGGCGCCGGGGTGATCGAGTGATGCATGACAGCGTACCCTGCAGGTAGCATATTCCTCAAAGCAGTTCCATGTGTATAGCCGAACCAACTCGTGGATAATTCTTGTAAGCTTGAAAGCTCACAACACGTCGCGAGAGCTCAGAGAGTGTGGCGGCGTCGAAGGTATGGAAATCGACTGCATGATCGAACGACACCAACGAACCTTCTCCCCCTTCGTCGTTATCGCGGTGATAATAACCAGATCGGATCTCCCCATCACGTGGGCAGATCCACACTGTTTTACCGACAGGCCTGCGGGGTCTTTACCGTCGCGGCATTCTTCACCGCGATGTCTCGCTCGGCGATATCCTGTTCTCGCCAAGCGGTGAAGGTGTCTTTATTGGTGACGATCTCGCCATCTTTGTGGATTCCTCTTCCAGCGAAAAAGCTGGACGATTTGCCCGTTTGGTAAGTTTCTTTTTCCCAAACCGACTCTGCCAAGCTGAAGCCCACTTACAGAACATTTGACCAGGGATCGATTTCAAGTTCCACTCGCAGGGAACCTTTCCGTTCGACGCGAGTGCTGGCGGCCGATTAGAGAAAGTGCGTATTGCACCAAGCGTGGCACGGCATCGAATCGCTATTATACGTGGTTCGATTTGTGGTGATAACCCAAACTCGAGGTCCGCGAGAGCGAGACAGACCAAAGATGGAGTTTAAGGAAGCGAAGCACGAACGCTTGCGCAATGTGCAACTCATCGTCGAAACCGGCAAATGGGAGCTGTTTGAAGAGCCTTCG
Source organism: Microbotryum saponariae (assembly GCA_900102585.1). Taxonomy (NCBI): domain Eukaryota; kingdom Fungi; phylum Basidiomycota; class Microbotryomycetes; order Microbotryales; family Microbotryaceae; genus Microbotryum; species Microbotryum saponariae. The sequence goes on along the minus strand of FMWQ01000049.1, from coordinate 1,395,098 downwards.
AAGCTTTCGACAATGCAGGGCCCGGGCCCTGAATTCTGGCTCAGAATCGGGAAAATGGCGAAAGCTTTGGTCCGATACTGTGATCCAAAGACCCTCTCCGTTTTTTTCCCGGTTCAACAAGGATTTGGTATGTGGTACCCCTCCTCGCGTAGCTCGGGGGGGGGGGTCACAGGAGTGCTCTCATGATCACTTGATCAAGGAACTGGAATATTTGAACGATAGTCTCATCTAGCGGGCGTTGTAAACAAAATCAATCGAATACATTTGTGAAGCGGAGCATCATTTATCAAATTGATCCCTGCCCGACCATCATCGCTCGGCGAAAGTCCGGGCCCGTACCCATGTCGGGGGGTGGGGGGAGGAGAGGAAAAGAAAAGAAAAGAAAAAGGGAAAATAAAAAATAAAAAAAAGGAAAAAAAGGGGGAGAGAAAAAAAAAAGAACAGAAAAGAAAAGAAAAAGAGGAGAGGGAAAGAAAAAAAAGGGGGGAAAGGAGAAGAGGGAGGGGAAGAGAAAGAAGGAGAAAGAAGGAGAAAGAAGAAGAAGAGGGAGGGGGAGGTGAAAAAGGAGAAAGAGAGGAAGTGGTGCGGAACATGTCATTTTGACAACATACATCATATTACGCAGGTATTATGCAGCTACAAAGTTGTGACACTTCTTTTGATGCCGAGCTCGGCCATTCATCTCAGCCCTTGTCAGTCCTCTACAGAACCTTCGTGATTGTGGGTCGTTCGGATCCATCTCGTCTGTCAGCCCGAAAGGCTTCCCGCAGTCCAAGCACGCCCCGTCACACCCAGTCACCGATCCGTCATCGCTTAGTTTTGACCCCTTGCGTCGACAAGTAGTTTGGCCACAGAATCGACAGTCCCTTGCCCCTTTTGTGGTACCCGCGCGCGTCAAAGCGCTGCTCGTGCCCAAGTCCGCGCTCGAACCAGCGTCGCTCGAGGCAGTTGCAACAAAGGGGCGGATGGATGACGTTGGAGGATCCGAGGCATCGACTTCTACCTCCGTAAGCCTCCCCAAGACTGGCGGTTTGTGACCGAGTAATGGCTTAGCCGCTAGCATGCTAACATCACGACCGCGGGAGGGGTCGGTAAGCAAAGCTTGAATCACTCTGACGTCGTTCCCACCCATGTTCATTGTGGCTTGAGCATTTGCCAGCGACGACCATCTTGATGCCCATGTATTGATGTGCTCTGGCATTTGTGTGAGAATTGCGCTTCAGCTCAACATTACCATTTAGTGTGACACAGACGCGACATACTTTGTAAAAAATGTCTATTCCGTTGGCATACTTGTTCCAAAGCTCGGTAATCTCGAATATCCGAAGATTTTGAGGAGCTCCCAGTCGTACCTTGCTTGAGAGATATCTGTATAGCGCTCGTTCGCTGGGTGTATGGACATGCAATACAGCGAATCGAGTACCCTGACGTTCCGCTAGCCAGTCGTGGCGAAGCTTGCGATCGGTTGACAGCCGGCTTTGCATATGCTGTATCGCCGGCGTATTGTTTTGCAGCAAGTTCCGTGGCGACCACTTGACGGGCTCCAAACGCAGAGTCCCGCGCTCGACGTGATAGGGCTCGATCATAAAGTGCATTTGCGCTGTTGGCGACTGAACAACAGGTACGATGCCGAATGTTTCGGTGGATGGGGTGTAGAGCAGCGGGTTGACTATATCTGACACAGTGGTTGAGTGCCGTGGGAGAAATGCCGAGGTCTTGCGCCTCAGACGATGTAATTCCACAGTGAGCCAGAGGTCGTAGTGCCCCACGAATGGTTTTCCGGTACGATTGAACGTCCCAACCTGCGAATACAAGGGATAATGGGTGAGAATGGTTGCCGCTTCTTCGAATCGCGATGGTGGAGTTGGACTGACCGTGAGATTGTGCACTAGCACGTAGTCAGCCAAGCACGCATTGGCATGGCACGGAGAAACACCAGACTTTGGAAACCGTTGGCGAAGGTTCCGGTGGATGCCTCCTTCGAGACTGTTGGTGCCGCGCTGGCAGGAATATAAACGGACACCGTCATCCGCCTTTCCATCTGGTCCTCCGCAAGGCCCAAGGTCGGTGTACAGCTCGATGCCAACTGGATCCGAGACTTGGCCTTTCCGAATCGCCTCAAGACATCTCTTCGCTGTCTCGTGCGCCGCTTTGTTGAAAAGTGGTTGCTTCGACTCGCATCGATCAATGGTCCGAACTTCTCAAAGACCTCCCGGACCAAAGGCTCGAGAATGCTTGGCGGAGGGATCCATCGCCGAACGCGTCTCCAAAGCTTCTTATTCCATACCGGCGAACGGACGGCTTCTTCCCACGTCATTCCGAGTTTTGCTAGGCGAGCCTCCATCAGGAGTCGATCATCCGCATTCGGGATGAAAACCGTATCGGAGAAGGCGCGAGCAAAGGCTTTGGCAGCGCCATGTTTTTTGGACACATAGATCCGGTCAAAGAAATGCCAGAGATCGATTAGAATCCGCACAGCGGTCTCGTCTGAGGAAGGGACTAGTGAAAGGGGATAGTTCGAGATACATACATCAGCTCCAGCCCCGGCGCCAGGACTGGGGCAAGTCCGTAGTAACTGACCTTTGCTTGTTGCAGCCTTGCCCCAGATAACTTTGCCAGCTGCTTCAGTCTTCTTGCAACGATCCAGTTGGAGGGCTTGCGCGATCTCTGCAGGCCCAACCATTTCACTGTCCTTATCGTGATCGTCTATTTGTGCGTCCACATCATCTGTGCGATCGCTTTCGTTGGCGGTGGCAGAAACGGCAGCGTCGGAGTGCTTTTCTTGGATAAAAATCTCCGAAGCGTGATGCGAATCATGCGTAGCCGAAACGTTTGACGTCCACTGTGCTTCGGTCGGAACGGGCGCGTCATTCAAGTCGACGACGAGAGCGCTAAGCTCGAGTACCAGAGAGAAGGAGTCTGCGGATTCTTGAACTGCAATCGTGTCCTCGGCTGCCCGATGGGTTGAAGTCGCCTTCAAGTCGGCCAGGCTCTGTGACGTGAAAGATCCATCTTGATGAAAGTTGTACTCAGGAACCAGTGCGCCAGGGGTCAAGATCTGTGTGATGGCGACAATAGCGCGCGATTTGTCCCACTTGAAGCAATGGAAACTGGACGGTGGTTGGCAGGAGGAGTCAATTGAGGAATCGATGGACTGGATTACACCGCGAGCGATCGGCCAGCCAGACTCGTACATGACGGCGACTCGAGTGCCCACTCGTGGATTGGCGATCTTCGAAAGAGGCCGCGAATGTGGCTCGGCAATCTTGTGGTAAAGACGCAGCGAACCGTATGCGTCAAGCGCGGCATAGTCCACGAAGTGTTGGGGAAGCGACTCGTTGGCCCATTGCATAGATCGGCGGATGTTGTTATCCTTGGGTAAGTGTTTCAACAAGAACCGTTCGCACAACCCGGCCAGTGTCTGATGTCCGGGTCCTTTCTTCACTGGGTGACCTTGGCTGGCGGCGTGCTTAACCAACTCGAGACCGCCATGATGTCGAAGTGCTGGAGCGACGGCCACTGGATCCTCATCGGCTTCGTCCACGTTCCACATTTCCGCATGTGCGATGGCGTTGGCGATGCGTGTCAAGTCGCCCGCCCCGCCGACTCCGACCTTGACAATGTCGCTGCGCTGGAGGAACAGGACGAGTGGGTCGGGCAATCGTCCTTTGGCACATTTGCCGATGATTAAGGATAGCTGCCGCAAAGATGAAACAGAAGGTCAGTGAGGAAACGAAATCCAGAGTCCGAAGCAGCAGATGACATACTTGTATCACATGAATGAAAAGTTCCCCCTCGAGTGATTCCCAGGCGAATTGCACCACATCGACCGCTATCCGAGGTGGTTGTTGGCGGGCTTGCTGACCCGCACCGGGGGGAAGCGTTGCCCATTCTGCGTCGACACCGACCACTAGCTTCCCTTCTGGGGGAATGTTGTCCGCCATGATTTTCATCAGACAGGTCAAAGCGTACGCTGATTGGATGGCCCTTTCTTGAGGAGCAAGATTCCGTCGCTCGCGCCACGGGTCCAGTCGCACTCTGGCTCCGAATGCGACATTCTCGAGTTGCGCACCAAGGTCGGCGTTATCCCCGGTGGCAACTCGAGAATGTCGCATTCGGAGCCAGAGTGCGACTGGACCCGTGGCGCGAGCGACGGAATCTTGCTCCTCAAGAAAGGGCCATCGGTGTCGGGTTGATCTGTGTAACAGATCGAGGGTGCCTCGTTACCATACAACTCTAGATGCTTGGTCATCGCTTCGAGTGAGGTCTCGAATGCCGAGTGGCCCTTTGTTGAGGTAAGCACGTGGGCGCGCACTTCACCATATTCGTTCCCGACCATGAGCAGTGCGATGAAGGCAGGGACCCCTTCAACCTTGGCAATCTGCTTCGGGACCTGCAACGATCGGGCGCGGGGCATTAGCTGCTTGCGCTACTAGCAAAGGGCAAGCACGGTTGGTGTTATAAAGCTAACGTTACCTTGTAACTGTGATCGATGGTCATAATTTTGCAGGGCTTTAGCGATTCAGCATGACTGAGAAGCGTTTCTTGTCTGAAAGACCAGCAGAACATAATCAGTAAACACGACATCTACGTAACGTTACATCCAACCAAGCACTCACTTTTTCATCACGGAATCATAGAACTCCTGAAGAACCTGAGAATTCGGTACGTGGCCGCAATTACCCGTCGGATCTTCCCAGTCTCCGAGAGCAGGGTACAAGCTAGTTGATGGCAAGCCAGCTTCACGCGCCAAGATTGCCGATCGATAGTCCACCTCGAGTCGGTCATGAGCGGCGCGATGTGCCGTGACCAATAGGTTCGCAAATTGCTTCAAACCCAATCCGAATTGGAAGACTCCTCGCATGAGGTTCCAGACAATCGAGGTGATTGCGCATCGATGTGACAGGTGGAAAGGGAACATCGAATGAAGCGACGACGACAGTTGATTGAGCACCTCGGGCGACCAAGACCGATATCGTTTATTGCACTGCTTATTGTTGCATCGATACGAGACCCCAATGAGGAACACCGAGTTGTTGAGATCGCATGCTCGACGAGGCCTGCCAAGAAAGCCGTCTCGCCGCAATACGCCTTTCTTCAGAGTCGATTCAGTTTGCTGGCATTTGTCGCACACTAAGCCGGATCCTGCCGGCTGGTCTTCTGGTTGGCCCAATAACATCAGCGGGTCCCAATAAAAGAACGGCGGGTCGAAGATCTTGAGGTTCTGCCGGGCGCACCGGGTATCGTAAAATCGACCCCAGATGGTTCTAGTCGGGAGCCAGCCATGCAACATTTGGTGGAAGGGTTTGCTGGAACGATTCGCGCCGGACCCACTTGCGTGCTTGATCGTCTCCCGATGGGAATTGTAGAGGTCGGTCAACCAGGCCGGGTGTTCCCACCGACCTTGAGCTTTAGTGGAACCATCCCCATCTTCCTCGTCGCCATCGAACGGATCACCGCCTCCCCCATCGCACAAAAGCGCATCATCATCAGTGATGATTGGTTCGCGGGAAGGAGAGGTCCGTGGATGCGCAGTTTGAAGGTTTGTGATCGCGGGGTTTGCGCTTGCTTCACCCATATTCGAATGTGGATCCGGGTCAAAAGAGTCTGAATCGTCGGGCAATGTCGATCCGACCGACGTCGGAATCGAGCGCGACGTGGAGTTGGTCGAGACTGAGGCATCGGATGCGGAAGGTATGGCAGACGAGCCATCTGGAAACGGAGTTTGGGGTGAAGTTGTTGCCGGTGCAAAGTTGAGAGTTGTTTGAGTCTAAGATTAGGAGCCACGGACATGCATTAGTCAGAAGGAATACGGGCGACGGGAGTGTAGCCCGGCTCACAGTGTACACTTTTGCAGGCGGAAACTGTATGGAAGGATGCGGCACGTTTCATTTCTGACGTCAATGCCACATGCCTAACAGGTTTTGACACTCATGATCCCACTGATCTATCGCAAATCGGGCTTTCACAACTGACCTGCATCCGCTGACTCTGCTCGTCTAATATGAGTTGGCGTTGAGGCGCTCGCTCGGCCTCTAGCCTAGCTCGATCCACTTCCTTGAGTTGTCTTGCACGTTCATCATCAAGTTCTCTTTCGGCAGCTTGCTGTGCTGCTCTCTTGGACTTGGCTATGGCCGCCTCCTCCTTCTCCTCCTCCGTCTTCCTCGGACGACTCTGAGGCCTGGTCGCCGCGGGCGCCGGGACTAAGCTACGGGGTCGACCTCGTGGCTTCTTGGTCGACTGATCAGTTGCAGTCGATCCTGTATTCTGTCCATCATTATGTATTGAAAGCTCATCGAAGCGGCGCTTCGCGGCCTGAACTTGGCTCGGGGTGTTCGCGCTGTGTAGAGTGTCGACACAGGGGCCGATCTCGTTCTGGCACGCTGTCGATGCTGTCGTAGCCGAGGTGCCGACGATTTTGTCGTCCGTGTTATCGGCGCTTTGTTTCCGAAAGAAGCGTGACAGCAGTTGCATCGTAGGATATGGCACGTTGCAGCATGAAGACAAGGGGATGGCCGCGTGCGGCGCGCCTGATTGCGCCAACTGAGTGCGCCAACTCAAGGGCGCTAACTCAATTGCGCCAACTCAATTTGGCGCGCGCGAGTTAGCGCAAGCGCATCCCCCAGCACCGGTACCGCCCCGAAAGTGGAAAGTCCTCCCTATCCGAGCGCCTTGAAAGTGTTGGAATCAACAATGATTCCGAAATGATCAACAAAAGAAGAGAAACGGCTGGACCAGGAGTCGAACCAGGAGTCGAACCAGGAGTCGAACCAGGAGTCGAACCTGGGTCGCTTCCATTAATCGGAAAAGCTTTGACCTCTAAGCTATCCGGCCCCCGATATCAGTGCAAGGTCTACTAACACCTTCAACAGAAAGCACGAGGATCCGCTTTGCACGTGCCAGTTTTCGGCAAGCTCTTTGGAACATGCGCATTAGCCTGGGTACGAGTGCCCATGGCATTAAAACATCGAAGCTAAGGATCGAAATGTTGCGAGAAGCTGTGTAAAGACGGTAAATCGGCTGTAGGACTGACACCGCTTCGCTCGGCGAAGTGAATAGCTTCGGCGTGTGCCCGTGCCCGTGCCCGTGCCCGCGGGCGGACGGACGCCAGTTGGCCCTGGGTTGGCACCCGTCGCCACAGCCTCTCGACCCGTGATTTCCTGCCTGAGCTTTGGCCGAGGATCTCGGTCTTTTCACACTGTTTTGAGTGGGAGTGTGTTATCGCATACCTCGGGCTCACCCCTAGTCGACTTTACCCCTAGACCCGGGCCGCGACGTACGGTGGCTGAGATATCTAACGCCCCGCCTCCTCCGGCGATTTCGGCGATTAAAGATCCCGTCTTGCTTGTGACAATGGTTCAACGCGATGCCATGCAAAAGTTTACACTCGGATAAGTTGATCTCTCTCCTTTCTTCTCGTCACTCCCAACCAAATCCCGCTTTCCTCGGCCTCCATCACTTTGCACCCATACCGCCCGCTTTCGAACGAATTTTCTCCAATTCCGAGTAAGTCGCCTTTTCTCCATAGCCCATGTCATGCGTGCACCTCCGATACTGACCAACACACTTTTCCACACTTCTAGCTCCATCCCAAGTTATCAACATGAAGTTCTCCGCCCGCGTCCAAGTCCTTCTCTTGCTTGGGGCGCTGCAGACCCTCGTCTCCGCGACCGCGGCCCCCCAAGTCGACTCCGTCACGGTCGAGCGCTCCCTCGAATCCGTCCCCTCGACCGAACTCGTCGAAAAGCGCACCTTTCTCGTCGGAGCCGACCCCGCGAGTGCCGTCCTCGCAACGGCCGGTGGAGTGGTCGGCACCGCCCTCAACACCGCCGGTAATATCGTCAATGGCGTCCTCGGTGGTGTGCTCGGTGGTCCAACCGTCGTCGGCCCCAGCGTCAACATCGATGCGAATGCGGGTGCTTATGTGGGTGGAGGTCCGTACGTCTCGAGTGGTCCTGGATCGAGTTACAGTTCGTACGAGTCGCAGAGTTATGGCGCGGGTCCGGATTGCAAGAAGAAGTTCGTCAAGGTTCGTAGGACTGGTCAGGTCGAAGAGGTCGAGTCCGCTTAGGAGTCGATGATCGATCAAGTCCCATCTTCGACAATTTTTTTCGCTCATCTTTTATACCACTTTGATCTGTTCGTTCGCATCTCAGCCAACCCCCCTCTCACACACCGTCGAAGCCTGGCCAGTCCCCTTCCGCTTTTCGAAAGAGTAGACGCCCATTTGTGATAGCTCCGGTCGTGCTTGTATCTTTGCCCATTGAAATCTCAGTCTTCATGGGTTTTAATCTCTTGCTTTTGTTATTGAGGTCTGAAGGAGGAAGTCGCGACGCTTTCCCTACTGCGCAGTCGACTCGAGCGTTCGTCCTTGTGCTCCCGGCAGCGTCGGTCCGCCTGTTTCGAAAGTCGATGATTTCCATTCCAGCATCCCCAACAAGCCACCGTCCCCTCTATGTTTTACCTATTCCTGGTCCCTCCAAATCCCGTACTAGTCCTCATAGGACCCATCTCACTCCCCGAATCTCGACTTCTCAAACCTCCTCCTCCACCACCTCCACCACCACCACCACCGAATCCCCAACTCCCACTTCCTCCCAACCCCCTATCCCAACCGCCATCGCGATACCTCTCAAAATCACGTTGTTCGTCGAACCTTGACCTTGCCCCACCACGTTGATTCATCGCTGCGGCTCCGAGGGCACCTGCCGCGATACCGGACCAAAAACCGGGTCGCCATCCTTGGGAAGTTGTAGTTGCCGGGTCCGGTTTGGCAGAATAAGGAGGGGGTGGACCACTTCCCCCACCTCCACCTCCTCCACCTCCTCCTCCGGGCCACCATCCACCCCCACCCCCACCTCCCCAACCACCTCGGTTCGAACGAGCTCCTGCTCCACCGCCGCGCATTGCAGCTCTACGATTGTACCAACTCATGAAAATACGGTAGAGGACGTAGAGTGTGACGGCAGTGAAAGCGGTGTTGAAGAAAGCGTTGTAGACTAATGATCGAAACGATTGCAGAACTGTCAACTTGGGAGGGGTTCCGACTCCTAGAAGGGGGATCGACTTTTGGTGCTTACGTGATTTGGGACCGTATTGAGCTAGGGGGTTGGTGTACCCATAACCATTCTCGAGTGCGGGGGAGGTACGCACGAGTTCGTAAGTGAGTCCGCACGAACCTAAGAAGGAAAAGGATCACGTGATCGAGGGAAGGGTTTTTTTTTTAAACCCGTCAGTCACTTTCCTACCAAGTCTCGGAGGACGCGGGCATGGGGTATTACTCACCTCTGAGGATGTAAGGATCTTCCGGCCCTTCCCATCCTTCACAACCTACTTCGACCGTACCGAATCTCACCCCCCTCGGCAATTCGGCCGAACAACTCCATTCCAAACCGCCGGCACCATCCTCGCCTACGGCGGTACATTGTACGACGTCCGGTTCGTACCGACGACATTCCTTCCCTAGGCAGGTGAGTTGAGGTACGGGGGAGGTGCGACGGTAGTTGGTCGATTGACCGGAGTGGAGAGTGAGCGCTTTGAGAGAGGTCACTGTCGGATCGATGTAAGTGTGTTAGGTTAGTACGCACGCAAGTGAGGAATAGATAGGGAAATGGAAGCTTACTCTTTATCCTTTGGGAACGCGTCATGGTGAAGAGGGCTTTCGGGGAGGTGACACGTCAGCAGAGAAGAGCGGGTGGTGTGGTGGTGGCGTGTACGAGTGGGGGGAAACGTGCGAAAGCGGTGGAAGGAAGAATCTGAGAGATGTGTGCACGAGTTGGGGAAGTATGCGTTTAGGACGCAGGTTCGTATATGACCGGTGTGGTTGTTGCGAGTGGGAGGAAAGAGACCGAGAGCGAGAGGAATGACTCGAGTGCGCATCGAAGCGAATCGAAACCGCTTCTCGTGGCTTCTCGTCGATTCTCGGTCGGGTTTCTGCGCCGAGTCGACACTGGGAACAGGGATCTCATACGCTACATTTTTACTGGTTTTTTCGTCCTGCGAGAAGAGCTTGGATTCAACCGAAATGTGAGGGTTACCGAGATTGAAGTGCGAGATTGTCAAAGGACAAGTTCCTCCTAGTTCCTCTCTGTTATTGAAGTCTGTTCCTCTGGCCTTGACCCGCCTGAATGTACGCCGACCGATGGCTCGCCCCTCTCGTCCTCTCCCCTCCTCGGGCTCTCCCCCACCCCTCTTCCCCCCGACAGCCACTGATCCCCACCCGGCGGTGCGCGACAGCGACCAATGTCGTCGCAGTCATGGAGTCTGCTCCAAGCGGACCTCCTCGCTCTGTCCAAAGAAGCGGGTCGCCGACACGCCGATGTTCGAGAGGTACGTGGCCTGTGGCCTGTGGCCTGTGGCCTGTGGCCTGTGGCCTGTGCCTGTTCCCTGTGGCTTGTGCACTCGGCGGGCTGCGATCGGGTGGCCGAACGGGCGTCACGGCGCTGTGGCCTCGCACGTGCAGCGCACCACAGCCGGCCGGTTCGGCGGGCATGGAGCAGCGACTGACTTGTGCATTGGATATACGCCCCGATAGGCCGCGGAGAAGGCTTATCATTTGCTCAAGACGAACAAGGAACACCACGCCGTGACTCAACTCGGAGCAGGTCCGTTCATGTTCCTGCAGCAAGCGATGCGCAGACAGGCCACCTCGTCTTGATCATCCGATCGCACAAGCTGACGTTCAGCTGTCGTGGCACGCTCCAGGACCCGAATCGAGCAATGCACCCCAGCCGCTGTACCAGCCCATCTTCCTTGCCGCTGCGACCAAGAACGTAAAGGTCATCGCCCTCGCCGTCTCGGCATTGCAGCGCCTCATATCCGCCGGCGCAGTGCCCAAGGTACCTGACTATAGTCATTCTACATTCTGAATACGACCGTACTGACCGTGGGCACTTGGATATCGCAGTCCCTGGTCAAGCAAATCCTCGAGACCTTGGAGCAAGTCGTTCCTCAAGGCGTCGAGATCCAACTCAAGGTGTTGCAGACCCTCGTGTCCCTCTTGACTACGACTGTCAATCCATCCCACCTCGATGGGCGAGGAGAGTGTTTGGTGCAGGGCGAAATACTGGGACAGGTATCTCATCATTCAGAGCGTTTGAGTTCGGGACGGCCGAGCTCATCCCCTCACCCTTGACCCCTCCCCACAGACCCTCGAACTTTCTCATCGTTTGTCGACCTCCAAGATACCCGTCGTCGCCTCGAGTGCATCGGCTACGCTGCGGCAGATGTTCATGTTTGTCTTTGAGCGCGTCGGCGAAGAGGATGCCCAAGTCGCCCGCGCCGAAGCGAGCAAAGACCCAGCGCTCTTGGCCGCCCTACCCAGACCTTCCTTCGATCTCGACGTACCTCCATCGGAGCATGATGCTGCGGCGACACCTCAACACCCGGCAATAGCTTCGGGAAAATCAGCTGTCTTCGGTGAAGGCTCGACGAGCATCACCCTCCGACCCGCAGCGAGGGATGCCTACCTCCTGCTCGAGGATCTGTGTCTGCTGATTTCTGGCTCGGCCGAGGGAGGGCCAGAGGGTGAACCTTCTTTCTTGCGATGGACCAGTCTCAGTCGGACGTTTGGTCTTGAACTCGTCGAGAGTATCGTGTCGAGCTTTGGACCTGTCGTACGAACGGTGAGTTTGAGGTCTCCCATGAGCCATTGCGCAGTGTGCCAGCACGCTTACTCACGTGCGACTCGTCTCACAGCACCCCGAACTCTTGTTGGTTCTGCGAGCCCACCTCTGTCCTTTGCTCATCCGCTTCCTGTCGTCCCCACCTACCTCTGGAGCTTCTTCGGCATCGTCATTGCCGACGTTCTCCTTCCCGCTCACCCTTCGCCTCACTCGCGTCGTCTTCCTCCTGCTCAAGCAATTCGCCGACTTGCTCACCCTCGAATCCGAAGTCTTCCTCACCATGTTCATCCGCGTCATCGGTCCCGGCGACAAGGGTGAAGGCGAAGGAGGTCACCCCTCTGGACCCGGCGGTGGCAACTCACCGCTATGGATGCGCGTGCTCGCGCTCGAGATCTTCCGTGGTCTCTGCGGCGACTTTGAGCTCATGACCAAGTTCTTTCAACGCTACGACGCCCAAAACAGAACTGGGACAGCGGGAGGTGGCGCATCGAGCATCTTCAACGATCTGATGACGGCGCTGAATCGACTGGCGACGGAGAAACCCCATGTACTGGGGCATGGTGCTGCCCTTGTCTATGGAAGCTCGCTTCAACCCTACGTCGGATCGAATCATGGATCGTCGAGCGCGAGCGGGTCGGGCGCGATGGGTGGCGCGGCGGCGATGCTCGATTCGGCGATGGAGATGGGGCTCGGTCTTGCCCAAGTCGCAGGCAACGTCGTCGGTAACAGCGTAGGAGCAGGTCAAGCGAACATATCGGGATTGAGTATCGCCTCTTCGACGCTCAAGCTTCAGTGCATCGATCAGCTCGACAAGGCCGAAGCACCACCTATGCCGGAGACGTACATATTCCTCCTGGCTCTACAGTGCCTCGCTTCGCTTTCTGATGGCTTCGCGACCTATACGCTCTCGGCGTACTCGTCCATCGTTGCTCAACAGCAGCGCAACGAAGCTTCGTCTTCGTCCTCGAGTTCGTCCACCCACGCAACGGCTCCGGGTGCCCTGTCGTGGAACTCGCTCGATCGATCCGAACCCAAAATCGCGGCACTGATGACGGTGAAAGACATGGCCGAGACGTCGTGGCCTGCATTCCTCGCTTCCTTCTCCTTCTTCATCGGAACCAACCTCGACGATGACCTCTTCGCCGACGTCGTCACCTCGTTGCAAAACTTCACTTCCGTGTGCGGTGTACTGGGCTTGACAACCCCTCGAGAAGCTTTCTTGACGTCGTTATGCAAGTTCGCGATCCCACCCACGGTCGTCGCGCATTTGGCCTCCCAGGACTCGAGTACGGCCCACCCCAAGACCGCGGCGTCGGTACTCGCGATCGGTGCAGAGTCATTAGGGCTCACGTCTCAGGCTGTGGCTTTGCCTGTGGGGCTGAGCACGCGCAATCTCGCCTGCTTGAAGGCGTTGATGAGCGTCGCGCAATACCTGGCCGGAAGTCTTGATGCGACTTGGTATGCCGTTTTTGAGACGTTGCAGAACGCCGACTACATCCTCAAAGCCAATGCGACTCGCAATAGCAAGAAGAGGGCCGCGCCGACCGGTCCACCTGCGACACCTCCTCGAGGCAACGCGGCCAATTCTTCGACACCCATGTCGCCGACTTCGACCAACTTTGGCGCTTCGGGTGCTGCGTCGATTTCGAAGTTGCCTGTTCAACCTACGGAGGCGGACGAGCAGGCCGTACAAGCGAGTATCACTAAGATGTTTGAGGTATCCAAGGCGCTCGACGACGAGGCGTTCAAGTGGTTCGTCGGCAGTCTTTGTCGTCTGGACGGGGAGATGAATGGGATCCCTATGACGGAGGACGGTCAAGTCGCCGATACATTCGGGACGGCCTTGGCGACGCCTTTTGATGGAACGAGTCAGAGCGTCTCGGGTGGTGCGAGACGCCTCTCGAGTGGGATCACGGCGTTGGCGACTCAACGCCTCAGCTTGACGTCGTTCGGCGTGAGCAAGCTCGGTGTGATCGCGTTAATGAATCTTCATCGATTGATCTATCGGGATGCGAAACTGGGCTGGAACCTCGTCACTTCGCATCTTTTGGTCGTTTTGCACCACACCTCCGCCCCTTCAACGATCCGCTTACAAGCCGCCGATGTGCTCGATTCAATCTTGCTCGCCGCACCCAAGAACATCGCTACGGCCGAGGACACGCTTCAACGTCGAGTCCAAACCCAGGTCCTCGTTGCTTTGGCTGAACAAGCTGAACCTCATATGCGAATCCAGACATCGACGGATATCGAGATTCGTCGCATGGCCCTGGATACGCTGTTCAAGATCCTCGAGAACGATGGACATTCTTTCATCGCCGGTTGGGAGAGGATATTTCATGTCCTCCGAACGGCGTGTCCGTCGCATTTGCAACATCCTCCATCATCGCCGACGGTGCCACCGGATGGGATGTCGTCGTCGGGACTGGATACAATTTCGGAAGATGGTGATCGGCCCATGTCGACGCTATCCCCACTTCGACCTTCGACGACGACGGACCATCGGATCGAACCGAGCGTGACCAAGTCGTCCAAGAACTCGGTACTTGTGCGAACGAGCTTCCCTTCGCTGCAGCTCATCTGCACCGACTTCCTAGGCGCACTCACGACCGACGAACTAAGGGATTGTATCGGCACGTTGGCCGATTTCGGCAAGCAGAAAGACGATGTCAACGTTGCTCTCACGGCCGGAGGCTTGTTATGGGGTGTATCGGACCACTTGCAAGCGAAGCGGAAAGAAGGATCAAGGGAAGTCGCGCATGGCGAGTTGTGGGCTTTTCTCTTGCAGCAACTCTTGGCCCTGTGTCAGGATTCGAGGCAAGAGGCGAGGGATGGAGCGATCACGACGGTCTTTCGATCGATCTCGCTGTACGGCGCGACGCTTTCGAAGGCGACGTGGGATGCGACGCTTTGGGATGTGGTGTTCCCTCTTGTGGAGAATGTGTCGGCTTCGATCCAGATGCATGATCGAATGGCGTTGAATGGGACCAGCGAAGGTGGACCCGGCGAAGAACTCGTTTCGCAATCGAATGGTCCTCCAATACGCCTCGTCGATAAACAATGGGACGACTCCAAGACGCTTGCTCTCAAATCGATGGGCGACGTTTTCTTCGACTACCTCCCTCTGATCGTCAAAACGGCTCGGTACGAAGAGACCTGGGCGATGTTCGTCGCTTTGCTCAAACGAAGCTTCATCGAGGATAGACCGCAAGCTTCGACGGCGGCGATGCATGCTTTGGAGAAGGTCCTATCGGTTTCTTTGGATGGTAACGAGGCGTCGAGGATTTCGTCGTCGTGGGAAGTCGCCTGGACCGCATGGGATGAGATTGGCCATGCGATCGCCGCTGCTCCCTCGGCTTCCCACTCGGCTAAAGCGTACACCCAAGTCAACCTCGAGGCTTACGTGCGCGTCATACTCCCCATCTATACGCCACCCTACATCACCTTCGACCTACCCCGCATCCTCCGCCTCCTCGCGATCCTCAAAGTCGTCTTGACCTATTCGCGATCCCCCGATTTCCGCCCCGACATCGACTCGTTGACACCTCTCCAAGCCGCGATCCTCGAAGTCGTAGCCGTGATCAAACTCGAAGTACCCGGTGCAGCCTCAGCAGTCCTCTCGGACCTCTCCGAATACCTCACCTACGCGTTCGTCGCGTCCTTTGATGCAGAGCCTGATGCGACGATGGGCGGCAAGGGTAAAGGTCGTCCGAAGCAGAGGATCACGTATGTCGCGTTGAGTAAGGAGGTGATGCCGCACGTGTATTGGCTTTATCAGAGGTATCGCGAGGATGTGACGGTGTATGATCAGGGGGCAGTGGAGAGGATGTTGGCTGTGAGTAGGACTTGGGCTCTAGTTCGGCTTGGCAGCTACTGATTGTTTTCACCGTTTCACGACAGGCCTATGCGATCCCGCTGCGCCTCAAGCACGCCTGTCCCGCATCAGCCAAGTTCAGCTCGGCCGAACCTTTGTGGAAAACCGCCACGGTCAACTTTCTGAAAGCCGTCAAGGACTGCGTTGCTGCACTTCGGTCGTTTGGCGATTCCGTCCTCGTCGAGCACTATGAAGGGATCTGGCGCCAAATCGTCAATGGCTTTCGAGGGGCTTTACTCGCCGAGTCGGGTCGACACGTCTCTGCGAGTTCGAAACGAGGCAACTTGCATTCCGAGGAGAATTTTGATCTGGCGTTGTTGGCGACGATCGAACAGGACGTTCTGCCGTTCATCGGCCACGCGCTCGTTCCGGATGATCTCATTCGACGCCTCGGCAAGTCGTTACAGCAAGCAAGTAGGTTGTACGAACTCGATCTCATAGACTCTACGAACGACCAAGACCCTTCCTCCCGCTCAAGGTCCTCCTCAATGAGTTCCGTCGACGATGAACTCTCTTCAGCCGCTTCGTCCATAAAGGAAACGCGTTTCGACAACGATTTCGATCGACAAGCTCAAACGGGGGAGATGCATGGCACGACGGCGGATTGCGTCGAAGTGGGGAGGGAGAGATTCGCTTATTGGTGCTTCGAGTTGCTCTTTTTGACGTGCGCGGAAGCGGAGGCCTCAAGTAAGTTTTCAATGACGCGCAAAGCGATAGCCTGCTTTGATGCTGAAATTTGTCGACGTGCAGATCACATCGTGGAGCGACGTCGTATCGCGGCACTGTGCTTGCCTTCGCTTTTGAATCGGTGCTCGGCGGTGCTCAAGACTTACATCGTCGATGCGCCACTGCGAGGTCGCATGCCATTCCCTCGGTATGTCCCAGCGACCTTCGGCCATGAATCACAGCGTTGTCTTGCTGACCTGCGTCTCCTCATCTTCGCTCCCAGCATCCGACAAGAAGAATTGACCTTTGTCCTACAACATCTCATCACCCTCCGCATCGGTGGGGGCACCCTCTTCTCCTCGACGCAACCCGATCCGACCTCGGCCTTGCTCGTACCACCACCCCTAACCCTCGACTCACCCTCCGGCGGACCTTCGTTGATCCGTTCGGCGCTCTTACGTTCCCCTCTCGGACATCTCTACGAACTCTACCCTTCCTTAACGGCGTTGTTATCCCTCTCCATCATTTCTCCGTCCATCACCTCAGCTTACATCCCTTATAGACGTATAGTCCATTCGGACCCTTCCAACACTGAAGACGAAGGCTTGCCTGGCCTTCCCAAGGGTATTCAATTGGGTCGAATTGGGCGGGTGAAGTATGAGGAAGGTCAGGAGACAGATGTAGTGAAGTTGACGTTGGGGTGTTTGCAGAAAGTCGCGGGGGAGATTGGGTGCTGAGAAGCTCCCCGGGGGGGGGGGGGGTTGGTCGGTCGTGATTTTGGGAGGAAGTTATTCCCGTTCGTTCGATTGCACTTGTTTGGTTAAAGGAGTTCATTCATTTTTGCTGCCTTCCGGTTTTTAGTTTAACTTCGTGCCATGTCAATACTATTCTATCATTTCGGAACTTTGTCTCGCATTCGTCGCAACAACCTGTGAGCACCTACTTCGACTAGATCCGGTCCCGCTTGAAAGCTGGGCCCTTTCTTCCTATCTAACGAGTGATGCCACCAGATGGAGAAGTAGTGCGTTTGCCTGACTCGGAAGCGTAGGGTGTCGCAGCCCGAGAGGGGGGGGGTGGGGGGTTTCGACTCCTCCATAGTGCGCGCTGTTTGTAGCGTTTGTTTTAGGATGGAAGAGTCGAGTTGCAGTGATAAGAGAAAAAACCGGAAAAGCGCAGGGCGATGGCAGGGCGATGGCAGGGGAGGAAGGCGACGCGGTAGGTAGACGCGGCCAAACGAGGTCTGTATACAAGGTAGCCCCATGAGTCAACTTGCCCAACAAGGACAAGGAATTTGGCAACATGCCCAACAAGGACAGTCGTGATCCGGAATGCGAACCTTAGCTAGAAACAGCGAGCCGCGATAGTGCGAGTCTCGAAAAGTTCGCCCTTGCTCTAAGCAGTGGGTGCGATACGACCTTGCAAAGCAGCGGGTACGGCGGCTGCTTACAACGTAGTGGCAGGCTAGCTCATCAGTCCAACTGTCCAACAAGGGCAGAGGGCTTACGAGGGATGTTACCCACTTTGAGTGAGTAGAGACTGGCAGGGGGGTGCCGGAACCACAACACGAAACGCTGAGGCGTGCGGGACGACGAGGGAGAGGGAGAGGAAGGGCCCGCGCGCGCCAGCGGGTGAGCAAGGCGGGAGGCCCAAGGGGGCCGAGAAGAGTGCGTGCTGGCACAGGGTCCAAAGAATGCGTGTTCGAAGAGTGGAGCGCGAGCGGGCCCCGTTAGGCCGAGACCAGCGCGCTTGAGCTGTCCGCGTCAAAATCTTGCAGCAAAGGCCGAAAAGACTAGTGTCCTCTTAGTATTAGCCGCAGTGAGGGCAGTGACCATCTAACTCTTTATCTTCCCTACAAGCTCAACCTCCCTCTCAAGACGAAGGTGTCCGAAAATTTAAAGTTGAAAAACGAAGCAGGTTGGAAAGATGGTAGCAGGTGCAAGGTCTTTTTTTTCTCCATCGTTGAGAAGTCCTCGCTCGGGGCTTACGATTACGTAATTACGCTGTCGACCTTGAAAAGGAGAGCGGTCTCCGACGAGGTCTGAAGGACGCGAAAGTGGAATTTTAAACGAGCCATTGGATGGGACAATATTTGTAGGGAGGATAAGGTGGAGAAGGTGACGCTCTTCTGTGGTGAGGTCCTTACGCTCGGCGCAACGAGCTGGAGCTTACATGTCCATAGGTGATAACAGACGCCCCTCCGAGTGTCATGACCAAGAGTAAGGGAAATGCACGCCGAGAGTGACCCGGACAAAGAAAATCGCCGGTTTGTCACAGCACTTTTAGCATTTTGTATTCAACGGATCTGTCGTAAACTCTTTTCGACTTCGGCAACTAGCGAAGCGTGCTGCGCAAACACATCAGCTTCAGAGACGAAGCAGGAGGTCGCATCCTTCAACTTTTTTCGGAAAAGCATGCCAAGCTTTTTCAAAACATTTAAAATGAACTGGCAATGCAGTTGCAGAAGGGATACTCTTGAATGCGAGACCCTAGAAATTTGAGTTGATGAGCCGAAGGAAGGGAAAAAAATAAAAATGAAGTCACTGATCAAGCATTAAGGAGAGTGTGGGGGTGGGGATTAACAACAGGAAAAGAGCGGAAGAAACGTGGTGAACATTGAATCACACGAAGGCAACGAAAGACAGGGAAGAAAACGAAAGTTGGCCGAAACGCTCGACCTAGAGTTTGGTGCTGAATCGCTCAGCGCGAGGCCCATGAGAGCGGGATACGAGAGCCGGTACGACCATTCGTGTTCGTGTTCGTATTCGCGTTCGCCGTGGTCGGACTGGCCGGGTTCGAGCCTGGTTGAAGAGCTTCAAAGCGCTGTTTAGATCGATTTCCAGATCAGAAAGTGCTCTACATAGTGGTGGGCTGGGGTGAAGAGCGAGGACTGACCTCTGTTTCCTCGACCGAGGACTCGAGCATCGCTCCTCCGCTGACCGCATTGGCGCCGTGGGTGTAGGGGTGAGCTTTCTCGCATTCGATGACGGATCTGTGGGTGATAAGGTATGAGCCAAGTCGACTGGTGGTGAAGTTTTACGTATATCGGCACCGTCAAGGGAACTTACTGCGTCTGTACCGTGATCTGAGGCCTATGATGAACTGCCGTCGCAAAGCTCGAACCTCCGGTGGAGATGATTGGTGAACCACCTTTGAGCGAGGTCGTGTATCCTGACCACCTCGTATCTCCAACTCCCACCTCCCCATCCGTTCCATGCCCCAAAAACTGTTCACTCCCATTCGGCGTCGTCAATGAAGGCCGATTGACGAGCGAGACCAACAGCGAGTTGAAGTACAACTTGACCAACAAGAAGTTGGGGATGACGTGCCACGCCAATCCGGGGCAAGTGCTGAAGAGGATCGCATCCGTCACGGCGACAAGCATGGTCAAAGCGTTCGTCTCGATCGTACGACGGATGATCCTCTCGACGACGGTGTGCATCTTGGAGTATTCGATCGTGCTGGACGCTCGATGAAGGTAGTAGACGAGGGAGATGGTGATGAGGATGTCTGCGCACGCGGCAGAGACGAGCCAGGTGGCCACACCGTACGTGAACTCGTGGAAGCGCGAGAACTTGCTGTCGAGGAAGTGGATCATGAAGCTTGACGCGACACCAAAGCCTATGGTGACGAGGGGGCTCCTGGACCCGTCAGCTTCTGAGTGCCGGACCTTGTTCGGTTTGTGAGAGAAGCCAGCGCACTCACCGAATTGCAATACACTGAGCGTCATAATGAGCACGGGCACGAAAATTTTGCGACCGGAGATGACGTAGACGCGGTACGCGAAGAAAGCCTGGCAGATGATGGTCGCGATCGCGGTCACGGCTGGATCGACGGTGAAGGTCCAAGGGCTGACGGAGAGCACGGCGGGGTTGGTGTAGTGGGTCACGGCCCACCAGTAGATGGTCATGCTACAGAGAGTATGGATGGTGCAAGAGTAGAATGGAGTATGAATGCCATGTCAGAGTTGTCCAAACAAGTTCCAGGGACCCCGACGGTAAATTCACCAGCAAAACGCCGAATGCACCGTATCGAGCACGAACAAGCCGTAGACGACGACCTTGTACACGAGACGATCGGTGCGATGGAAGCGCAGGTGGTACGTGAAGCATTGAGTAGTACTGTACAAGGAGGAAGGATGCGATCGATGGAGTCAACATAAGTAGGTCAGGGCATTACGGCCGGGCTGCGATGTTGAGGAGCACTTGCGTAACACCGCCCTGAAACGAGATAACACCGTGAGGCAGATCAGCCTGAGCGTACGACTTGACTCGATCCACCGAGCTGAACCCACGAGAAACACGGCCAAGAACGTCCCGATCAACTGGAAAGCGAGCGAAGAGAAGGGGTGGAGTGGAGGTTGGTGCGAAGATTTCAGCTCTGCTTGCTCGCGCCGACGCAGACTTCGCCCTCAACGGCGGCTTCGGCGCAAACCCGGGACTGACGAAAGCGCCGATCGAGTTGTCGAACGCGGGCAACTTGTCTGGAGGAGCGGGTGAGGCCATGACCTGGTGAATGATGCTGAGGAAGCAGGACAGCAGGTCAGTGAAGGTAGTACATCGTGGCAGGGTGGCAGGGTGCGTTGCGGTGACGTGCAAAGTTTCGGAAGCGACTCCTTTCGGCGCTTCGATCGAGGTGTGGGCACAGGGGGAGAACTGACCAATCGTCTAACGTATCAAAGACGGGGCAAGGTAACAAAGAGACTGAAGGGGTACTCTCAGAAAGAGCGATAGTAGAGTAGCTGAGAGCAACGCGGAACCAGGTGGAAGTCGAGAGTGGAGGTGAAAGAGCAAGAGAGGTGGTCGTGGTCGTCGACGATTCAGAAAAAGAAGACGGGGCTGGTGGAGGCCGAGTCGTGCACGACCGCGCCGAACCCCCTCGGTCGGCTCGAGGGAGCTTTCGGCGCGCGATCGGATCGGACCGTTGGACGATTCGGACGAGTTTGCAAAAAGCGTTCAACTCACGGCCAGCTTGCTTGGACTCATTCCTAAGCAATGACTGGGGGGCGTTTCATGATCCGATCACGAGGATGTACACCTTTACAAGTGGTAGGGCCCTCGGAAGTACTGGGAAAGCGAAACCGGCTCCCGTTGGAACCGCGCGGCGTGGGAGCTCCGAAGCTGCTAGAAACTGTCATCTGATTACAACATGTCAAGTGAGACGCTCATGCGCAATAAAATAATACATAGGTCAAAGTCGCTGGTATAAGTTGGACGTCGTTGTCGAGGGCACTGGCCGGAATCAGGTTTGACGATGTGGGGTCGAGCTCGAGCTCGGGATCGCAGCTTGATGCGATATTGCCAAGATGGAATTCTTGCTTGAGCGACTCTGATGACGATCGAGTGGTGAATTGCTCGTGCTACCGCTTGCCACCTCCCGAGACGGCCGCTTGTGCACTGTGGATCGAGACAGGAGAGGGGGTGGGTGACTACGCGATCGGTACGCCGTCGTTGCCCCACGGCGGTACGACCACGACCAAACAAGAAAAGGACGTACTTGTTGCGCGTCAGATTATCGATATCTGTCGGTGATCACGAGTGGTTGAATCAGTAACCCCTCCCCACCCGAGTCGGATGCGCAGCTCGGCAAGACTGACATGTTTGCAACGTCTCGTTACCGGACTTGATCTCTTGAGTTTCCTTGTTGACGCTCGAGATCCTCTCCATAAGAGCTGCGAAGGTGCGGGGTAGGTATAAGTGGCTCGGTGTGCCCGCGTCGGGATGGTGTCTCCTCTTCCCGGAGTGATCGGTGAGGCCCACCTTTGAGCCCATCCTGCTTGGTCGTAAAGTCCCTGTGGATAGCCGCGAGGTGTTCAGCCATGCGATCTTCTCGGCTCGTGTGAGATCGGTTCGAACACGTACTTGACAAGCCTCTCCTTCTCCTGGATCTCGGCTGGGTCCAGCTCGTCGTCATCGTCCTGAGCCTCGGCGGTGCGGGTGCTGCTGAGGGGTGAGGCGATGTCGCCTGCTCCCCAGGGGTCCTGTGCGTCGACAGAGGATGCATGCGGCCGTGACATGGTCGTGTGCGGGTGTGGGAGCGAGCGCGTGCGCGAAGTGGGAGAGAGACAAGACAGCCGAAATCGGTCCGAGCGCAAAGAGGCTGACGTTGAACGAGGTTGAACGTTGAAAAGCGCCGAGTCTCGCTGAGTGAGCGCTGAACACTGCCAGACACTGCCTAACATTGCGTGAACACCGTGACCGAGTGTAATTGGCTGTCACGCGTCTGAAGTTGGTCGTGCTTCATCCCTCTGCGCATACTCCCCTCGCGAACTCGCCTCCCCTCCACCAGAATGAACATCAAGATCAAGGTCAGTCTCGCACCTTCGCTCCAAGCTGTTGTGGACTGGTGTCGGTTGCTGACTCCCTCATCCGCTCGTCGATGTCGAACCAACCCCTGCACTCACTCCAAACCCCCGTACACGACAACACGCACACCGTATCCTCTCGCACCTCACCTCACGTTCCCTCTTCTCCAGACACTGACTGGCAAAGAGGTCAGTCTCCCGTGGCTCTGCCCTCGATCCTCACGCCCCCCACAGCTGAGCGCTGATCCACGAGCTCCCAAATTCGCCCCACAGATCGACCTCGACATTGAGCCCAACGACACCGCAAGTCCATCGCACCACACCCCGACTACACCACACCGAACCCGTGCACTGACGATCATTGTCCCTTCTACAGGTCGAACGCATCAAGGTCGCACTAGAGGAGAAGGAGGGGATCCCCCCGGCGCAACAACGTCTCATCTTTATGGGCAAGGCCATGTACGTTTCAAATCTCAGTTCAGCCAAAAGTACAGTTCACTGAATCCCGTCTTAACATGCTTCTCCTCTTCCGCCTCCTCTTTGGGAATCGGTTTCCCCCCCTGATCCTCGTTCTCCCCCCAACCCATCGACGACCCTCACCCACTCTCAGGCCGGAAGAAAAGACCGCGTCCGACCTCAAGGTCACACCAGGCAGTACTTTGCATCTCATCCTTTCGCTCCGAGGCGGTCAATGCTAGATCGGTTCGGAGGGAAAGGCCAGCGAGGAATAAGGAGGGAACCGGGAGAAGAGAGGGAAGAAACACGTTGTAATATTTCGTCGACGGGAGAGGAGGACAGAACGAGTTCCTTAGCAATGCAGCATCGAATCAACCATACGATGCTCGGGCGCTCTTCCAGATGAGAGATGAAGCTTGAGTAGGTCGCCGCCAACAAATTTTCATCGAATTCTGAGGGAGGGTCCCGCTTGGTCGACGACATCACCCTCGAAAGCTTGGGACATACCAACACCTCCAAGAATAGACGATATTTAGAATACGCTACCTCAAATCCAACTTCATACCCATATCCCCAACCCAATCCTTATACCTCCTCCCCATCAAAACCCCTCCACTCTCCCCCTCCTCCAACCTCTTCGCATTCCCCACCCAAACTCCGACCTTGGCCCTGTCCCCCATCGCCCGATACTTATCCGCGATCCGCAAAGCCACCTTGACAGACTCTTCATCGCCCAAGATGGGGAACGAGTTCACCACTTCGGTGGAGGATGCGAACGAGGCTCCGACGGCTTCCAACGCCTTTTTCTGCATCTCGATCGCTTGCGCCAATTGTGAGGCCCGCGCAAGTCGTTCAGCAAAGATGGTAAGGGGTCGGAACGATTCTGGTCGGATTGACGTAGGTCGATCGGTTGCGTAGGTACCATCGATCTGTCGAAGTAGGTCAAGGTACGCATCGAGGTCGTCCGACTCGTTCTCGTCCATCTCCTCCAACCGCTTGATCAATGACCGCCTCTCTTCCCTCTGCTTGCTCCCTTCCCCGGCATCCAAAGCACACAACCGACACCCACACTCGAACCCGTGCTTCTCCTGATGCATCCTCCTCTCTTCAAAACCCCTCATCGAATCCGTATACGAAAGTACGACTTCCTCCCCTTCTTCGATCGTCTTGATCGCGCGTACGAGTATGCGATCACCGACGAATTGGTACGAGACGTTGGACAGACACGAATGGTTGAAGCGCGAGGCAAAGTTGTAGATCGCCAAACGATCGGTCTTGGGTTGATTTTTGGCCGTGGGATCGAATGCCGAGGCTTGAGCGGTGATGCAGCGTACTTTGAACGAATTGTAAGTGACGATCGCTTCGACGCGACTGACGTCGAGACCAGGTGGACCGGCGTCCGGGTCATCCTCTTCTTCGTCGTAGTCGTACACTTCGTCTTCCTCTACCTTCACTCGGTCGACCTTCAATTCATCCAAAACCCCCTCGGCAGGTCCCGTGCTCAGATCATACACCAATTTCTTGACCTTCTCGTCCCCAGACATCTTCTCCAATAAGATCGACACGGTCTGGCCCAATGCTTCGGGGTCGTATTCCTTCGTGAAGAGATTCACACAGATCGTCGATGAGCCTCCTCCATGTCCTTGAAGAAGCGAGGTCGATTCCGCACTCGCCAACGCCTCTTCGAACAGGATCAACTCCCCTCGTTCGATCCTGGACTTGGCGACCACCCCTGCACCTTTTCCCTCAATCTCCCGAACCTCGATCGAAGGATGTCGATAATCTGAAACTTCGAAATCTTTCCCCTCTTTCGCAGAGTCGAACAGCCCCTCCCACTCGAACGAACCTTCTCGATTCTCCTCGATTCTCTTTCCAATCTTGCACTCCAACTCGATCATCTCGCCATCCAACTTCTGCAACCTTTTCAGATCGGCCAAATTCCCCCTCGCATGATCCCATTCCTGGATCCGATACGCCGCTTTCGCACCCAACCACAACGCCTTTTTCGCAATTTGTCCCTTGGGGTCCGTCGCTTGAGGCCAATTACTCGCAGTCTCGAACGCGCCTTCGGTCCCGTCCAAACAACTGCGGTATTGACCTACTTCGTAGAACGCTCTACTTTGGAGATATCCTAGCGATGCGAGTAGTTCGTCCTTGCCTGTATTCCACGCGCGATCGATCGCGAGCGCACACGATCTCAAACCGGCTTGAAGACGACCTTGCTCGAGGTAAGTCTCGGCGGCCAATGCGTGTTCCTGGGGTGTGGAGATGTTTTGCTTTTCGTTGCGGAAGGGAATCGTTTGGACGTTGAGTGGGTCTAAACATCCGTAAAAATCGGCAGGCGAGTCGATGCGGATTAGGAAACCACCCTTGCTTGATCGAAGCGTCGGTTCGGAAATGACTGTGCAACTCAATGTGACCTTGTTCAATCAGCCGAGGGTGTACGAAGTGGTATTGTGCAAGGTCGAAGAACTGACCGAACGTCGATCTTTGAGGAAAACGGTCGTTTAGATCTTGTAGCGACGTGTTACGTGGGAGTCGGTAGAGCTGGACGGGAGCGACGTCGCCGAGATTATCTTCGATGACGCAATGCACCGAGATGGCATTAACGACGGTGGCAGAGATGATCCGAACGAGTAGAGCCTTGCCTGGATGGAGATCGAATGCACACGGAATGGTGAGGTCATATGAGCTCGGCCCTCCAAGTCACCTCGCGCCACGTCCCTCTCCCTTTCTCAACTGACCTTTGGCACTCTCATCGCACCTCAATTTGTGCAATCCTTCCACAAACTCCAGATTCCTCGATCCAGTCCTCCTGGACCAAGGCTTATACGGCCCCACCACCTCCTTGCGTTGTCTCGTCTCAGTTGAGGAAGACTGACTCCAGGCTCGTTCGCGCTCGATCAGCGCCTGGTGTTGAGCTAGGACTTGGGAGCGATCGAGTTTCGGAACGGGGGTGGGTGGGGGTAGGTTGGAAGGGTTGGAGAGGAATGAGAGTTGGGTGAATTCGTCGGCTTCGTTGGTGGAAGAATGCGAAGCCATGGCTTATGCAAGCCGCTCGATGATCGGGGGCAGGGAGGCACTTGGCTTGTTGGCGCCTCGAACCCCCACATCCGTGGGCCGGGTTTCATTCGCACGGACCATGCCGAGCCTCCCCACATGGTTGTCGAAGGACGAGCGTGATACCTCACCGGGTCACCCAAATAACTCGACCACTTCATCACATTTGATGTTCTTTCCATCACCCTCTCCTTTAGAATCCTCGGTTCTTTCCTGACTCCAGCTCGTCACTTTCCCCACAGAAATAGCCCCTCAATGGCCTCATTCGGTCGTCCCAAAAACGACTAGCCGAGAAATTGACTAGCCCCTTTTCCTAGAGTTTGCCCGAATAAGCACACCCGGCTATCCTCTGCACTTGCCAAGCTGGAAAGATTGGCGTGAACGGATCTTCAGGATGGCTTCCAAGTGTTTCAGCACACTTTTCCTCCTCCCTTGCGTGCCAAGAACTTGCTCACACCTGGGGAGGGACGATCACCTCCCACCTTGGTCTGGTGTCTCTTTCATATCGCTCTGTCTTTGTCCCCCGTTTGATCTCCCACTGTTTTAGCTCCTCAGCAAACCATTCCGCACTGCCTGCACCGACGACATGACAGCCCGCTCGAGCACCAACAAACCCAAGTACGTCCTGCCGGACGACAACACCTCGATGCCCTCGGTAAGCGTATCCCTCAACTGAACACCGCCCTCCTGAATCCTGAATATCGAGCACCTAACCGCAAGAACTCTGCCCGCTCAACCCCGATTTGCCAGACGCCAAGCTCATCATTCCGCCGCTTCGCGACTCGCGTCAAACAAGTCTGCCAACACATCCTCCCCGCTTCACCCAGTCTGAGCTCTGTTCGTTCAGCCACACCTTCGTTCGATACTCCCCTCGATTCTATTTCGCGACACCTCGTCAGAACCGCGAAGACGACTCCGAGTGGTCGCGCTGTCTCGGGCCCGACGAGTGGCCGACCGAATCGGCTACGAAAACGATCGCGAGCTCAGCGCGGTGCCGGCTCGAGCACGACGGCGAACCCGGTAACGCAACGACGTGGCAACGTACAAGAGGATGACACGCTCGAAATCGAACGAAACTTGTTGATTGAGCTCGCTCGGGAACGCAGACAGTATCAAGTCTCCGAGCGACGTCGCACAGCGAGCAGCAGTTTCTACTCCGCCACCGCCGTAGGGATCGTCGTCGGAAAGGAGGTCAACTCTCCCGGCGGCTCGTTCAAACCGGCGGGCGTGTCGAGTCTTTTCCGTCGATCGACGACTTTGCCTTCCCCTTTGCGTCGTCATCACTCGTGTTACCCGATTCATCCATCAACTCACCAGGACGTCTCGGGCTACCATGACCCCGAGGACGATGCCTCCATTGCGCACCGTCGCAATTCGTCGAGTTGTCCCTCGTTGCTCAACCAGCGTCCGCTCAACGAGTCGCCGCTTTCCTCGCTCGCTTCGACCTCTTCCTCTGCGCTTAACCCTCCAGAAGAAGAAACCGACAATAACGAAACGAACGAGATCCACCACGACTCTACCATCGACGAGGATGCGCTTTTCTTCAGTCCCCCTCTTCGTCATTGTAGCTCGTCCCTCAGCGCTCGCGCCTCGGCGACGGGCAGCGGTACGAGTGATCTCCCTCATTACTCTGACGCTCGGACCCCTCCTTTGACCCCTTCGACTCCAAGTACGGTAATCCACACTCGCTCATCACCGTCACGTATTCTCCGTGCTCCATTGTCACCTCCAACTCCAACCCGCACCCGAACAGAATTGTCGAATCATTACCCTCGAGCAACAAAACGTCCTCCCTTTTCGCTAAGTCTCCCCTCCTTTGCGAAAAGGCGTGCCTCCCTGATCCGCAAACTCAAAATCGAAACGGTCATCGTACCCTCCCAAAATTCAAGGACAAGCACACACCATGCACCCCTCCCTCCTTCCCACTTGCGATCCTCTCCACCTTCCTCAGCTTCCACTTCCCTCATTCGAGCAAACACGAACAGCCCAACGCATTCCCGCTCTCGTTCTCGCTCCGTCTTCACCGACGAAGACCTCTTCGGCTTCGGGATCAACCAAATCGCCTCCACCTCCACGGATAATCTTCTCCAAACCCCTCATCGATCTGTTTCCCTAGGCTACAAAAACGCTTTCGCGCGTCTACCTCAAGATGAAGATGATGGTAAGGACGAAGCGGTGAGATTGGCCGAACAGAGGGAGTGGCATCAGAAATTACTCAAATTTGCGGCGGGGAGGGATTCGTTCGAGGTTTGAACCGCGGGAAAGGGTCTTAGGGGCGAAGAGGACGTCTTCCCAGTGATCTTTCACTGTTCGTGGTTTTTCTCCGTTCACTGCTTGGGATAGAGGTTTTTGGGTGCAATGTAGGGCTTTGTGAATCAAGTTTGAGGCAACACCCCCAGCTTGAACATAAATGGAATGTAGCATTCCAGCTTGTTCCTTTCTCTACACGAAGTAAGGACTAAGCTCGAAATACCCATGAAACCAGGTATGATCTAACTCCCCCTTTCAATCACACCCGTACCTCTTGCCACCCTTTCCAGCTCCTTCTCGCCATCTCCTACAAACACCCCGGCAGGCGAACTCATCGAGAACAAACCCGCAGCGATCTTGCCGCGTCGAACTCAACCTTCGAATCATGTGGGATCAACTCGTCGGAAAACCTCGCATTTGGTGAAGTATAAGAATAACTTTATGTTTCACCCTGCCTCCGAGTAGAGCGGTTCACAAGTAAGAACTCACTTCTCGTATCTCGGGAGACTCGAATTGATGATGACTGCGTGTCATTGAACGTTCTAATCAGATCCCTTTCGGGGACACTGCTGAACTCCGAGTAGGCTGCGAGATTTAATCGTATTTTCGGTTCACCGTGGTGAGCAAATTATCTATGCAGACTGATGTAACCGTTGTCCGATAGAAAGTCTGACCTCACACTTCTTTATGGCACACATGCAAGCAAGGCATATCCAACTGTACACAAACCCAAAAACCCGCTCCCCGCTTCGCTCCCATCTCTACTCCCCCGCCCCCCGCCTTCTACCCAGCTCCTCAGTGCTGTACCTCCTCCCACAATCGACCAGCGGTCGCCTCGAGGTTGGTGACCGAAGTCGTCGAGAAGTACCCCGCGGCAATCTTGGCATCGATTTCGACCCTCGAATCGGGTGGGATGAGGTCTTCGGGGATCTCGTACCTCTTGTGGATCGGGATACCTGACTCGACGATGGCTGATGCGGGGTATACAAAAATCGAAGCGGGTCAGGTGCTGCGATTCGACGTACAACGTCACATGGATGGGATACAGTACTGACCGTTATACTTGAGATCGGACATGCTGATCATGTTGTCAATCTTCTTGACGCCGAGCCAGTGCAACACGTCCGGCATCAGCGCTTGGAAGCGCATGTCCTTGACACCAGCAATCTTTTAGCACACCCCAAAG
Source organism: Microbotryum saponariae (assembly GCA_900102585.1). NCBI lineage: Eukaryota > Fungi > Basidiomycota > Microbotryomycetes > Microbotryales > Microbotryaceae > Microbotryum > Microbotryum saponariae. The sequence goes on along the minus strand of FMWQ01000049.1, from coordinate 1,365,684 downwards.
TTGGTCAGCTGCAGACCTATCACTGGCGAATCCACCTGCTTTATACTGACATCCTCAGTACGCTTGAAGTAGTGCGCAGCATTATCGCCCCCTCGTTTCCTCGCGTTGTAAACGAGGTATTTGGTCACCTCTCCCAACGCCCTGCCTTCCTTCCTGAAGTAAATGACGATGCCCACCCCTCCACGCTGCGCACATCGGATTGATTCCTGCAGCCCATAGATGAGGTAGGGTCGACAGGTGCAAATGTCGGATCCAAAGACGTCACTCCCCGAGCATTCGTCGTGGACCCGCAAAGTCAACTCTTTCGATTCATCGGAGATGTATTCCACAGGTCCGAACTGCGCAAGGACAACTGTTGCTCAGATCAAGAGCTTAGGTGGGGTCGTTCATGCGTCCACTTACGATGTAGACCGTCATCCCCCCGATGGGAGGCAAGAAGACTTTGAGATCGGGACGAGTCATGAGTTCGGGGAAGGCGCCTAGTGGAGGGAACTCTTGCATGAGCTTGAATGAGCTTCTCCGTGCACTCTTGCCGTGTACTCACCTCCAGTGTCCTCGAATAAGGAGCGACGAAGCGCTCCTTCAGTGATCCCGAATCTTTGCGCGATACCTGTAAGGAACGACCGAATTCACATGTCTGTCAGGTTCGCTGCACCAGCGACACATGCAATTCCCAACATACCTGGGAGGTACCAGACCGGTTCGAGCGCCGCCTTGTTGACGTTCAACTCGACGCCTGCGTCGAAAGCGGCATGCTCGATGTGTTGAGCCGCAATGTCATGCTCGTCCCTCTTGGTCTTGGCCGCCGTCGAGGCCGCTCGATTCGCATTGATCCATTCCGTCGGGGTCTTGACGACGATCTTGCCATCGACTTCCAAAGCTCCCGAGCGGACGGCCTCGTCCATGTCGAGCAACTTGATGTGGGCTTTGGTGATGGAAATCGTAGGACGGATGTCGAGTCCAGCATCAAAGTACGACTTGAAAACCTGTGGGGCAAGATGGCCGTACGGATCGATGGAGACGATCTTGGATTTGTCGTCCCACGAAGGGTTCCACTTGATGTCAATCGGGGGCTCGGTGTTGGTGTAGTCTGTGAGTTGACGCACCCCACATTCCTGGTCATAAGTTCATGATCAAGCGCTCTTGGAAGCCGTGGCAGAAACCCACCTGGTCGGTGATTGGGATCAATCAAGCCCTGGGCGCACGCGAGCGCGCGGTAAACGCTATACGACCCCGCATACGCGCCAATCGCATTCCTCTTCTTGATGGACAGAGCGTGACGGGATGCAATGACGGGCCCACGTTCCATGGCCGAGGGAGCACCCCACTTCAAAGGCACAGGGGAGATCCCCACTTGGTTTGGGTAGGTGGTGAGTATGACGCGCTGCGAGTAAGGGGACGAAGCGGGGACATTGCGCGCTGGGAGAGAAGGCGAGGCGGTTGGGTTGAGCGGTGCCGAGACGTAGATAGGGGCGAGCGACAAGGGCGAAGTCGACTCGAGGGGTGGTGTGTGGGACAAGGAAGGTGGGGACTGGGTGTTGGAGAGAGTTTGCAACGAAAAGGGCGAGGCAGGTGCGAGCGCGAGTGCTTCGAGCTGGCGTGTTTGGAGCGAGAGAGAGCGCGATGGATAAGGTCATGTGGGGGCGGGGAGGCGAGGCGAGGCGGAACGTGGGAGAACGTGGGTCAGCAATCGATCGAGATTCGGTGTCGGTTCAGTCCGTGTCAGACGCTGGAGAGGTGGACGACGGACGAGGATGGTGCACTGACCTTGTGTTCGAATTGTGCCTGGTTGAGCTTGACGTTTCTCAACTCGAGCAAGATGGCCTCGAGAAGTTGAGTATCGGTCGAGGTGCCATTGCCATTGCCATTGCCAGTCGCACCGCCCGGCGCTGTCGTGCCTTGCTGAGCTTGGGGCTCGGACGAGTTGAACTTGTTCAAGCCAGCAGCAAGGGCGTTCGTTGAGGGAATTGGTATCGGAGTGGATGCAGAGCCAAGCATTGGATGTTGAGTTTGGGATGAGGAAGCCGATGAAAGAGCGGTGGGCTCGGGGTTCGGGTGGAGTCAAGAAGACCGGACCTATTCACGCGCGCTTCAAGAAGGTCCGGACGAGTTTCGCCCGAGGCCGATAACGTGCGCCCCAACTCGGCCGAGATCGACGTCGGCCTTCCCCGGCCGAGAGGTCAAGTGCAGTGGGGCGGAGCATCTCGAGTCTCTGAGCACTGAGCGGGGATGGACCGACAGGTGTGCCAAATCACTTCCTTGCGAGTTCTATCTCACAACGCACCGTCTGCTACCCATCACTATTCGAATTTCGCGTTCGATCTCTCCGCATTGTTTCGATGGAGTCGGGGTCGTCACGACTCACGCGCACATGTCGGGAGGTCCGTGCGCACGGCTCGGCCCTGGCACATGGATTTTGATCAACATCGACAGTTTGTAAAATTTCTCCCATTTCGGACTGGAAAATTATAACCGGTAGATTTTCGCCACTCGAGAAGTCGAACAACGGCGCTGCTGCTTCTCTCAACTTGAAGTTGGCCAAGCCAGGGCGCCAGCCTGAAAGGGGGTGCCCTCTCTCGGCGACCTGCACCCACCCAGAATACAGCCCGACCATGGCCCCTCTGCTCTCGTTCCGAGCTGGCCGAGCGTTCCGCCAGGGCGAGACCAACACGGTCGTACCGGCACCTGGAAGAGGGTCAGTTACCTACCTCACTTACATACACCCCTCGCATCACCTGCGGCGGATTGGCTAAGCCGCGTAATCGTCCCCCGTTGGGACACTTGAACGCAATGTGCTGACCTTCCACATGTCTCCAATCGCTGTTGTGTATGCTAGATTGATCACGATCGAAGAGGAGGATGGCCTGATGCACTGTAAGCAGTCGTCACACTCCGGCGAGGAGCGTGAATCAATCTCTTCGCCCCACGATCGCCCTGATCGCACACTCCCCTTGTCATTACCTACGTCCTGACAACCTCTTCATCCTTTCCCACAGTCTACTGGAAAGACCTCGACGCCAACGCTATCGTGGAAGACCTCATCATTTTCCCCGGCGACGCGACCTTCGTCAAAGCGAGCGAACGCGTCCACGTACTCAAGTTCTCCTCCTCCTCCGCTCGAAGCTTCTTCTGGCACCAAGACGTCGACGCATCGCACGATCAGGAGCGAGCGGACAAGGTCAACGAGTTGATTGGCGCTCAGATTGACGAGGAAGAGGATTCGGCGGGGGCAATGGAGGTCGAACCGTGAGCCCTTGGTTTGCGCTAGAGGCTTTGATCCATCCCTTTTTGTACATGTAGCTATCAAACGGTACCTCGCAATGCAACCCCATGATCCACATCACATCTCGTTCCAATCGCGAGGACCACGACCGAAAGGCTTACCTATCTATCGCCTTGTCTACTTTCACAGAACTACCACTCGAAACCCTTTCCAAACCCCGGCACCGGCATCCCGAATCGCCATGCCCCCACCTACAACGACTCAACCAGTAGCCCACACTGTACCTGCACCCTCATCCTCGTCTTCAACGGCAGCTAACCCTCGACTAGGCTCGGAGGCCCAAATGGCTCAACTGCGCAGCATCCTTGCTGGGATCACGGGTGAGACCGCATCCGGGTCTTCGTCGGGCTTTGGAGGGATGAACGAGGTCCCAGGTAATTTTCCTCGGCGCAGCTCCCCCCTCCCAAACACCGTCTTACTATCTCACTCGTCCATCCATCTACAGAATATCAACTGCAAGACGTCCTCACACCCACCGTAATCTCTTCCCTCCTCTCCAACCCCTCTCCAGCCCTCCTCTCAAAACTATCCCCTCTCCTACCCCCGATACTCCCTTCCAACTCCTCCGAATCCCTCCGACGTGCGACAACAGGGACCCCCGAATTCCGTCGCTCGGTAGCGGCTTTGGATCGAGCGCTGAGGACGGGGGCCTTGGGGCCTTTGGTCAGGGGTCTAGGGATGGGGGAGGAGGCGGCTATGGGGGTGGAGAGCTTTTTGCAAGAAGTGCAGAGGCAGGGGGAGGAGGAGAAAGGGAAGGAGGAGGAGGGGGAGGATAAGGAGATGAAGGAATGAAGGTGGAAAAATCAGTGTATATCTGTGAGGTTCGAGCAAGTGTAGTACTCGAAGGTGGGACAACAGACGCTGCTGGGTGAATTGGACCTGAAGAACAGACATCCGGTGATCCCTAGTTACGTATTGCCAACATAAGCTAAGTTTACAAAGAAGAAGAATCTCATCAAACGCGAAATATGTTATCACCGACGCGTAGCCGTAGCACACACGCGAACCCGTATTCACATCGTATTCCTAATCTTTCTGTCCAAACCGGACCAATCATCACCTCTCATCCTACGAAACGGATAAGCATCCAGGGACACAGGTCGATTCGACTGCCTCGCACCGCAAATAGTAGGGTCCATCGCCACCTCGAAATCAATTTCGACGTCGAAACAATCGGATAGTCCGTCCAAATCCAGGAGCTTCTCGTCCTCCTCGTCCTCGTTCTCCACCTCCTGCTCCTGCTCCTGCTCCTCGTGCTCTTCCTCGTGCTCCTCGACGCCATCCTGCTCATCCATCCCCTCCACATCCTCCCTATCGACCAAATATACTTCCGATGGCGGGCTCTGACACCACTGCAACATCATCGAAATCGTCGTCTTCTGCCTCTTCTTCCCCTCCCCCACCTCCGTCGCCCCATCAGCTCCAGATTCCCCTTGCCACTCCAAAGTGACGGAATCGCGATCTTCCTCGAATTGCTCACCCGGTTCGGAAAGTTCGCCTTCGATCCTAAAAGGGTACGAAAGGAACGAAAAGCGATTCTCGTCGAATAACCAGGATTCGTCCATCGTGTTCGTCGTCACGTCGAAGGGGAACGTCGAGGGCTCTTCCATTCCCTTAGGCGACAAACAGAAGGAAGTAGGTCTATTGAGCGTGGGGGTCGAGTCCAACATGGCTGAGAGTCGACCTGAATGAAGTGCCGAAGTGAAGAGGGACGACGCTGTAGACAGCGGGCGGGGATCGGATGAAGTGGCGCCACCGTCCCCAGTCGTCAGGGGTACAAAGTCACCAACGTTCCTTGCGTCCGGCGATCTTGCGCCACTTCGATCGTCCTCCGAATCGACGATGGTCAATACAGGTACGGATGTATCGAACGTCGCAAGTGCAAGCGAAGAGTCAAACGAGCCGAAAGATTCATTGATGAATGAAGTCCATGTCTCAAGATCGCGCTCATGGAACGTTGTGTGGCGTTGTTGAGCTCGAGCCATAGCAGCGGAGACGGAGATGCGGCGTTGTCCCTTTTCTGACAAGTTCGATGAGGTGGGGGTGGGTAGAGGGTCGACCCTGGTCTTGGATGAACATTCGTTGGGATCGTATTCGTATTCGGTGGCTAGGGAGCTTTTGCGAGGTGGCCAATGCACACTCTTCGCCGGCGTTGCCGGCGGAGCAGGCGACGGCGGACTCCCATTCTTCGAAGTCTTGGAGTTCCCCGCATCTTTCCTCGACGACACCGTAATCACCAACTCTTCCTCATCATCCGCCATACTCGAACGCCCCGAACTCTCCCTCCCATCCCTCCTATACGCCTTCAAACCGTTCGCGACCGGCGGACTCGACCTCGGTGTACTAAAACCCAGCCTTTTCGAATCCTCGGAATCGCACTCGTACACACTCTCGCAGGTGGCGCTTCGTAAAACGGGGTACGAGATGGAACCTTTCAAAGTCCGTTTGCGAGAGATGGGTGCCCCACCGACACCATGATCGGCTAAAGGAACATTCTCGAAACTTTCGGCTCTGTAGAGACGCGGGACGAGCGCGGCGGTCCTGACGGCGTAAGGTAGAGGAGGTAAAGGCGCTTCGGATCGACTGCGTGTGTAACCGACGGCAGTCGTGCCGGTCCCTCCTCCCCCACCGCCACCGCCGCCGCCGCCGCCCGTGTTGAGGAAGCGCGAAATGCGCCCGATCGATGTTTTGGCGAGGCGAGAGAGCGTCCGAGAGCGAGTCATGGGCTGAATAGGGAGAACAGAAAGGTTGAAGTAGAGTTTGAAGTGTATAATAAATGCAATCAAGTCAGCTTCGTGACGGAGGACCAGACTGAAGATGGTCAAGCAAGCACTGTTGCCGAAGGGGTGGTGCACTGGCCTCCTTTTTCCCAGGCTCAGCAGAGCCTCGGCCGGCCTGCGCCGTCCTCAAGCCTGTCCGTCCGTCCCCAAGAAAAAGGTGCAGCCGCGCAAGACGCCGAAAACAGTGTCCAAAAGCGACGGAGCAAAGAGACTAACCTTTGCGGGTGTTGTGTGCATTCGAGAGCGCTTGACGGAAGGACGATGGGTGAGATGAGGTGTAAAAGACATGTCGCGTGCTCGTCTTGATCCAACCACAGATGAAGCGTGATGTAAAGCAAACAGTCAAGAAGAGGTAGAGAGAGAAACAGAAACCCGCTTTGGAGCGGCGCGTTGCAAGAGTGGGGGCTTCGGAACCGAAATAGGTGAGTTGAAGCGAGGGCGCGCCGGCCGCGTAGGTCCGTCAACGTTCCGAGCTTTTTGGTTCCCAAGAAAAACGCGCTCACCTCAAAAGCAGGCTAGTGTCAATGAAGCGACCCCCCTGAAGACGCTAATGCATCCAAAAGAAGCAAAGTAGATTGGTGAGCGAGATTGCCACCTTTTCGGTCGACTAGCGCCAAGCTTGTCGGAGTCGACGTCCTCTTTTCCCCCCACCGCTCGTAAAAGATGCCTCCTGTCGCGTACGGACAACGGCATGGAAGCTCAACGAACGTCCGTAGTCTCTGAACCCTTGAAAACGTGGGCTTTCGACAAAGTACTGCTGAAGCACTTGTAGGGTCGAGTATTTTCATCCATTAAGCACATGAAGGTGGATACACTATGTGTTACGAGGGGACCCCGCTTCCCCCTCGCTCACAGCCTCATCCGATCCTTCCGGCGGAAGGAATCATGTTCGGCCGAAGTGGCAATTTGCGAGGGGCGTCCTCCCCTCCCACGCACCTCCAATCGAAGCGACCCTGTTCATCAATTCCCGGATCCGGAAAGTAGTGCCTGGACCTCTTGATTTCATGGCCTTTCGCCTTCGGTGAAGCGTTCATTCCGTGGAGATCCGTTGAAGGGGCCCTTGCTCTCGTTGACGAGCTCGGGAAGTGACGAGCAACTCGAGCGTCGGGTGGAACGAGTGTCCGAGCACGACGACGGACGGGCCCTCCAGCTCGTGCTAGTCAGGTGATGATCTTCGAAGCTAATACACAAGACCCTTTTCCCCATCGATCAATAATATCACGTCAAGCTACTCTATTCCACACCCTGTCCCGGCCATTTAACCGGCCTTGGCCAATTTCTTCTCCCTCCGCCGTTCCTCTTTGGCGACCATCCTCGCGATCTCTTGGGCTTCGTCCACTTCGGCATCTGTCTCATCCACTGTTGTGCTTGAAGCATCTTTGTCCTTTTTCTCCCTCCTGTCCTTTTTCTTGCTCTTCTTCGGCGCCTTGCCTGTCACCTCCTTCCCCTCCACCTTTATCTCTTCCTCCACCTTTATCTCTTCCTCCTCCTTTATCTCTTCCTCGGCCTTCCGCTTCCTCGACTTCTTCCTCTCTTTTCTCCCTTCATCATCATCTACATCAACTTCTTTGGCCTTCTTCTTCTCATCCTTGTCCTTGCCCTTCCGATCCTCATTTTCCCGCTTAACCCTTTGTAGCACCTCCTTCTTTACCACTACCTCCTCCTCCTCCTCCCCCACCGTCGACCCAATCACCTTCCCCCTCACGAAGCTCGCATACAACTGCCTCCTCGCCATCTCCATCTTGGCACGGCCCATCGCTTCCCAATTCAAGCCTCCTCCTGCTCCCGTTGAAGTTGCAGTGGATGTGGAAGTGGAAGTGGATGGTGTAGGTTGGTAGTGCGAGTCCAGGGCGGAGGGTTTGGGGCGAGGGGGTAGGGGGGATATCAGGCCTGTTGAGGTGCGATCTTGGGCTTCCTGTAAACGAACAAACGATTGATCTTGTGTCACTACTTGCGATCCTAGCTGCAATCATGTGAACCCTCCAAATCCAAAACTCCTCTCCCCGCCCGTCGCCCGTCGCTCGTCGCCAAAGCCCCTTCGAGCCCCCGCACCCTGCGCCACCTCAAAAAGAGCCTCTAAAAAGCCCCACAGTCAATTGAACTCACCTTGACCTTGCCCGCCAGACCTTCAAAAACCACTTCCCACCAATTATAACTCGTATCCCGATCTTTACCCAAACCGCTTAACGTCTTTTTATGCGCAATGGTGATCGGTCTCGCACGCGCGTGAGGGGCTGAGGTCAGAGGTTCACCTGGGGTCCAGCCTAGGCCTTGAAGGTAGATGTGCGGGGAGAATTTGGGTTTGGTTGAAGAGGGGAGGGTGGTGGTGGTCATGGTGGTGGGGGATGGTGGGTTAAGGACACGATGGAGCGACCACGGGGTTCGAGCCGAGGTTGACTAGATGAAGCGAGCTGAGGTGTGTAGGGAGGATTCCAAGGTGTAAGGACTTGCAGCAAAGAGTCGTGTCTCTGTCGCGTGAGCTCCTGATGCTTGAGATACGATGGGCGTTTCCTACACGTGCGTGCGCCAATACTTGAGAGCGAGATTCGTCGTGGAGAGCTGCAAGGCAGCGAAGGCGCCAGCGAGTCTCGCGCGCTCGATCAGTTTTCGGGGTGAAAGCGGTCCGAGCTCAAAGTTGAAGCTTTGAAGCGTGACTGGCTTGATACGACGTGAATACGTGGCTGGGGACGGCTGGGGAAAGAGCGTCGCGTCATAGAACGGCGGCACGATTTCATTTCATTTCCTACTCACCTCGCCTGCACACACTCAACACCACCGCCTCTCAACACACGTATTCGTACTCAGTACAGTCCCCACACGAGGTAGAGCACGCGCGCCCAGACTCCCTCCCGTGCTGAGGAGGAACGCTCCACCGGCGCGGGCCATTGACGAACAGGAGGCCATCCCTTGCGCGTCGCTCAGCATGTCCTCCCACCAATCCTACACCATCGCCGCCGACTCGGACGACGAAGGCGACGACCTCGTCGCGCACTCCTCCGCGAACCTCCACAACCACACCAGTGGTCATTCCGAAGGGCTGCTCCCTCTTCCGGCCACGACACCGAGTTCCAACAAGGGGAAGGGGAGGGCTGCCTCGCTCTCACCGGATCCGAATGCGTTGAGTGGCAGGATTGGGAGCAGTCCTGGTGGGGTCGGGGAGAGGACTACGAGGAGTACGGTTGGGGGCGTCAAGACGGAGACGAGGTCGGTCACAGGTCGGGTTCAGACCTGGAGCGGAGTGCAGACTGGTGGGGGGGAAGGGGGGCTGACTGAATCACTCGCTCCCAACAGGTACACGGGTCAAGACACGTTGGATGAACCCGTATCAGAGACTATCGTCAGTCATAGCACAAACTTACTCCAGGCAAGACACACAGCTGAACCTCGCGTTTGACCCGACGCGCAGATGCGGGACCTGCGAGCGATCGGCACCAAGATCGTGCAAGTCTTGCACCCGACGAGCGAGAACGCCGTCTTGAAGGACTGGGACCTCTGGGGGCCTTTGATGGCAAGTCATCAACGTTCTCGAGGCAAGCATCTCTCGTGCTAATCAAGCGGAATTCGACGACATGCTTCCTTCCCAGTTCTGCCTCTCGCTCGCTATCCTGCTCTCGACAAATGGTGAGCGTTCGCGCCAATCAATCCGAGACGAGACCCAGCAGAACGGCAGCTGATATGTCGGACTCTCGCGTTCCCCGCAGCGCCCTCGGAACAATCCCTGGCCATCTTCACCGGCGTCTTCGTCATCGTCTGGCTCGGCTCGGTCGTCGTGACCCTCAACGCCAAGCTCCTCGGCGGCAAAGTGTACGTTCTCACCACCCCACCTCCCCAACTTCCCACCTCAAACACCCTTGGAATCTCACCCGCATCTCTTTAACCCCACAGCTCCTTCTTCCAGTCCCTTTGCGTCTTGGGCTACTGCGTCTTTCCCATCGATATCGCCGCCATCGTCTCCGTCTTCATCAAAGTCCTTTGGATCCGGTTACCCATCTGTCTCGCTGCGTTCGGATGGTCCATCTGGGGTAAGCACCGAAAACACTCTTACAAAACCCACTTCGTCCACTCGAAAAAAAAGTATCCTAAACTAACCCTTGACCCCCTTTGCACATCTGCACCCAAAAGCCGCCGTCAATTTCCTCGGCGGCACGCGCCTCGAAAAGGACCGCGCCGTCTTGGCCATCTATCCCTTGGTCCTCCTCTTCTTCCTGTTGGCTTGGATGGTCATGCTTTCTTAGAACGGAAAGCGAACGTCCCCAGGTTGGGAATTCGAGGTGTTGGGGTTTTTTTTTTCGTGTTTTGTGCGTATGTGCGAAGTGATTGGGAATCGATTCTCTTCGTATCACGTTTCTTCGCGGTCCCTATTTCAATGTGCGTGCGAGCCATCGCAGAGAAGAGTGTGAGAATGAACACAAGAATGTATCCTTAGAACCATCAACCAATCACGCGTGAGCCTCCCTCCTTCCCCTTGACAATCTACGGGGACCGTAAATCAATGCCCCCTTTACGAGGTAGCAGGAACAAAACGAAAACACGTGAATTACAACAATCTGCTTTTCCGCCAAACTGTGTAATCTGACGGCCAAAAAATCCATGTACACTTTTACTACGCTGTCCACTTCCTCACCCCTCACAAGCGATAGGAGGTGACGTCGCGCCGTCCTTCCGATCGACGCACACAAGTTCGACGACGCCATTCGCACCAGCGCTCGCGGTAGGGCCGAACATGAACATGGATGAATCGCCCGAGAGAGTCACCGATCCTGGCGACGATGACGAGAGCGACGAGATGGACGATGGGGCGGAATGCGATCGCCGTAAATTTGGTCGAAGGGAGAGAAGGTGAGGTTGCTGAAGCAGGATCGGGGAGACCGATGATGATGAATCGAGCGTATAGTTCGATTCGGCGCCGACGTCCTTTGATTCGACGAGATCGTCGTTCACGAGTAGAGGTATGACTATGGGATCGACGACGGTCACGCCCGGTTCGTCACAGAGCACGATCGGAAGAGGCACGACAGTCGTATCAAGAGCGGCATCCGATGCGTTCTCGCCATCAAAGAGGTTCGTTGGATCTTCTGACCACATCGGCTCTTTCTCGCTTTCGAAACGGTGACTCGTCGCATCGTAACCCATAGGATCGTCCGGCAGATCGTCGTCGTGTGTAGTTGGCGAGATCATGTCCTCCTCGTCCGAGTCGTCAGAGTTGTCGATGCCGTCGAATTCGCCTTCTTCCGCGTCAGCCCGCTCGCACCGTCCTTTTCTTGACCAATGATTCCAAATGACCCACCTAATCGATTGAAATAAGGTCAGCAAGTCTTCTCGTGACCTTTTCGCGCCAAGTTATCCGTCCTCACTTTTTGAACTTCAACCCCGCATCACCTCCTCTCGAACTATTTCCACTCTCGGCCGAACGAGCCCTCAGCACCGCCAAGAGGTGTTGTTTAAGCGGTATCGGAGCCCAAGGGAAGGTGTGCTCGCCCGAATGGTGCGTGTGCGGTTGGGATGTAGGAGGAGTCCAATTCGGTGGGGACGAAACGGAGCGAGAAGGTCTTGACCGGAACGAGAATTTTGACGAGCCCTTCGGTGCCGCAGTCGGCGACGAGAGCTCATCACTCGAACTCAACGTCCCATCCAAGTTCGAGGAACGTCCGCTTGAAGATCTATCTTCGGCCTTGTTGGCGTTGACCCTCTGCCTCCACAACGTCTGCCACTTGGGGCCTTGCCACTCTGACCCAGCGTTCGCGACCCAGATCGCTTCGTCGGGGCACATACGACTGACGCGTGCATCTCCATCGTGTCGAGAAGCGGATGCCCACCAAGACGATAGCCGACGCGTAGTTTGCGGGATGTACCTTCTCGGAGTTGGCGTCGACGTCGGAGCGGAGGCGGCTTCTGATGCTGGTGGAGTCAACGTAGGGCCCGAAGTGATGTCGGATGTCGGAGCAGATCGATAGAAGAGTGATCCACACCGATAAAAGGCATGAGAAAGTTTCATCTTCTTGCACCGCATCGTCAAGTGAATGCAATCCTCCGCGCTTCGTTTCCCCTCTGACGTCAACGATGTCCCCAGTGTGCGCTTGGTGGACGTTCGCCCGGGGTATGTCGTCGAGCGCAGTGGAGAAGATGGGCATTGATGTGCGTGCTCAAAAGCGGCTCGAAGCTCTTCTGATGGACTGAGGGCGAATTCATCGCCGAGCGACATGTGCGAGAGAAGGTGGGGTAACGTCACGGCCCCCGGAGACGGTCCTGCTTGGGCTGCCGTTGTCGCCGTTCGAGTTGAGGCTACACGAGGGACGAAGAGAGCAGTCGGTACTGTTCAGTAAGCGTTTTTCCTGGATATCCAGAGATCTGTGGTGGGAATGTGCCGTGGTGCTGTATCGCGCCTCGTATCGCCAACGCAAGCGCCAGCAGAAGGCGGCGCGACCAAACAGCCGAAGCCGGACTATCGACTGCATGATAGCAGCTCGAGCCAGCCCAGCGCGTCGATGACTACTCGGCCGGACCCAAGTGCAAAGGGACCATGCCAGGACAAGCACATGAAGACTCACAACGACCACGAGCTGCAGTAGCAGTAGCAGCTACAATACGCTTCCGTTTCCCCGGTAATTGATGTTCCTGCCGGGCGGGGGAATGGGCCCTGCGCTTGGTTGCGGTGGTCGAGCCAATCGCAGGAGCGCGTGCGTGAGGGGTGGCAGACGACCCCACCACTCCGCCCGCCGACGGCGCGCTGAGCAGCGCACGCAGGGAATTCGCCTCATGACGAACGGGGTCGTACAGCGAGCCCGTCACTACGCCTTTGCCTTCGAGTCGAATCTCATACGAAAGCTTGGTCCCCAAGGAGGGATTGGGAGAATGGGCCAGGTCCGTCGACGCGTCGTGGGGTCGGTGTGCGTGGTGAGACATGGACGCCATCATGCGCTTGCCCGTCGTGGTCGCGCTCGAGGTAGCGGTTGCAGTCGTCGCTGCTGCTCCAACACCGGCCAACTCGTGACCTCGCGGGTGTGGGCCAGGCCAGTGCGGCGACAACGTCATCAGTCGTAATGCGAAGAGCCCTTCTTATGGAGAACAGATGAAAGGGCAGACGTAGGTCAGGGTTGGATGTGTGAAGAGAAGCAAAAAGAAGGGCGAGAGCAGCCCACAGGAGAGCGTCGACACGCCCGCCCCTCTTCAAAGTCGGGAGAAGGGGCAGCACGGACGGGGCTTTCCGAGCTCACGCGCGCCCAAGCGCAGGATGGCCCCGACGTCATGGCCGGCCAGGCTTGAGCCTCACTGGTGACGACACGGATGATGCTGCTGGCACTGGCCGTCGGAGCGCTGAGGGCATACCACAACCACTTCACCCAGAACATTGCAACATCCTAACGATCGCTTGACGACGACCAAGGGACCAGAGCCCGCAGCTCGGCCCCCATCCTGCTTCCGCAGGGTCTCCTGACTTCTGAGCCGTTGCACGCCCGCGCAGTAGAGGCTCAGGGGTGTGCTCATTCAGGGGGCGAGGGCCACCGCGGTCAGCGTCGCCGCCCGCGGCTCCGAATCGGCTCCCACGTCGCGGAAGTCTTTCCAGCGACGAATTGGACCATCAACCATAACCAATGCTAAACGAAAAGGAATCAGGGCTCCCTTGGTTGGCCTAACCAGTGTGCCCAAATGCATCTCCAATAGGTGTGAGCACTGTTTTACGACAATGAAAAAGTGAAGGAAGATACTGGGCACGTTGTACTCGCTTCGTTTGAGCGGCGGAAAGGGCACAAAGGCTCAGAACTTGTACATGACTTCTGAGGGGAGCATGGACACCACAGGCAGGTGCAAGGCTGGTGCGGCAGACGAAACAGTTCATCGACCGATACGTCCTTTGTCGTCGGTGTTTCGTCTGCGTATGTGTGGATTATGTCGGTAGACCATCTCCCTATTGTACCGACCAGCATCTACTGAGATTCGTAAGAGGTTCATCATCCGATGTTCTCACCCCGGTCAACGGGATCCGTGGCCCTCCAAGCTATTGAAGTTCCCCTCAAGTTAACAGGTCCCCTCTTGGTTTACCATAGGATAGTCACAGTTGTGCCATATTCTCTATTGGGCCGGCAACGAGTGTTCTATTCGGTGTCGCGGACAATACTTCCTGTACACGAAGAAGCCCACTCCCAAACCAGAGGGGGGGAGGAGGCAATTGAAAGTTGTCAATCGAAGTTCGACTTCGAGTCGGGACTCGATCACTACATACAAGAGCACGAAGAGAGATTACAGCGAATTCATGACCACCCGAGTGCGAGCTAAGAGTGTGTATTGAAATTCCGCGTGATTGCCCACATCGCTTGACTGTATTGCTCCTATGATCATCTTTGTTTGCTCCCACAATCATATTCACATATTCAACCTCATAGTACGCACAGTAGTAGTAAATCTGAGACACAACAGAGACAAAACAAGGATATCATACGACAATTAGTGGAGCAAAGCAAAAATATTCTGACTGAATAGAAGCCAATGATGCAAGTGACACTGCAATGGGGAGCTTCGCTACTCCAGGTTCAAGTTCTGTGCCGCGAGCGTGATGGAGAGCGACTGCAGGTCGAGAACCAGTCTGTCGAGCAAACGAGCTGCGCCGTCCCGCCCCCCCATTCCTCAAACAGAGCCGTTTCTTCCTCTGCTATCGTGCTCCTTTCGCGAATCAATGTTATCCCGCAGTACTTGAACAATACTTGGGATAGCGAGCCAATGTTGGTCCAAAAAGAACTGTATTGTTCTACGCGAGACTCCCAGCGCTCTGGCCTTTGGAATAGCTCGGTTTTCAGAGCTTCCATCATCGGAACGACAGAGTCCCAGTCTTCCCAGTCCAGCTCATCCTCCTTCGACATCCTTTTCGGGCTTTGGGGTCCCAGAGGCCGGCTTGAGACCACGTATAAAACGATGAAGAACAGCTGTTCGACCTGGTGCCATATCTCTTGTTTGATTCGAGGCGAGATCGTCGGAAGATTTGCCCGGGCCATTGTTGTCAGCGCGCCCTGCAGATGCGACGCCCGCAAAATTAGCGGTTAGAGCCTTGCTGAAGTAGGGACGGGGGACGGGAGGGGACGGGAGGGGGGCACGGTGACGAGCTTGACTCACCACAGGTTCTAGACGCTCTTCCTCCGACGAAGGATCGTTCAAGAAGCATAGCCAGTTGGGGAGTAGTAGGCATCCCGTGCCGTCGGCGATGACGACGATGTTATCGACTGAAAGATCCAGATTCAGTATGTTGAGCCGGTAAAGAGTGCGGATACCTGTGTTGGGCCATTGCCCTGATGACTGATCAGATCTCGCCCTTGTGTGGTGAGATGAACAAGGCTCACTACTACACACCTTTGGCTGCGCCTAAGATTATCTGGGTGAGGTGGGTTGTAGACTTGGCCTCCAGAATCGACTCGAAACGTCTGTCATACTTGACGTATTGAACCGCTCTCGGGACAGTTCCACATCCCGTGTCACCACCGCACACAGCGACCGGAGCGCTGCGATAGGCTTGAGGATCCCGAAAGATCATATCTACCACCGCGAGACCCTCCCGCTCGTGTGGCTGCAGAGAATGCACTCGTTTCAGGAACTCGCTTGTCCGTTCGGCTTGATCTTGGTCGACGAGCGAGAAGACGACGGAGTGCTCCGGTGAACCACCAAACGAAGCTTGGCTACCCGTCTCAACGTTGTTGAAGACTCCGGGATAGCAAATAGCTCGGGGCCCGGTCATTGCATCATTAAGGTGGGTCGGTTGCCACAGACAAACTCCTTGATGTGTGAGTCTTGGGCTCGACAAAGCTGCGATGGGGCGTTGGTATATGATGGGCGGTAGGCTGTCCACTGTGACGGGGTAGGTGGGGCCAGAAGCGATGATGCCGAGGTCGAGCTCGGGAGCGACAACGAGTCGGACCAGGAACCTCAAAAGAGTCGCGTAGCCTTCTTGTTGAGAACAGTCGAACTCATTCGTCTTGAAGACGCCGCTTGCCGAGTGAATAAGAACGCGGAACTGCGATCCCACCAGCGTGAAGCCGTACGTGAATTCACGCAGAGCATTTGCTGATTTCAGACGATAGAACCTCCGCACACTCTGCCAAACGGCAGAGCCTCCTTTGTTCCCCTTTTTCAATTCTCCAGGCGCGAGTACGTGATTCAGTTGGCGAAGATCTTCCGGACGCTTGCCTAACCGAATCCCCTCCCTCCTCCATTCATCATCTGACATTGCCCAGACCCTCTCGATTGGCTCCGTCGACGCAAAGGAGAAGAGAGCGACCGCGTCCGGTGCGTGATCGTCGTGAGGGAGCTGGCCGGCCGAGGTCGGAACGACGATGTTCAAAAAACCACTTGCAACGATATGACGTATAGCCGGACCCTGTTGCGCCAGCAGAAGATTCATTTATTAAGCAATGTATTGGGTAACTTGTATTGTGCAACGACATAGCAGACTCACAACCGCATTGATTTGGGCAAAGAGGTCTTTCATCGGCTCTTCCTCCCCCCAAGTACCCGAAAAGGCGACATGCTCGACCAAGTCGTCTAACTCGGGAGCTGGAGTTGCCACAAACGTGTGCAGGTTTCGCGAGAACTCAATACGACCGCCCAGCTCCTGCCTAAGTCGGTCATGGATGACTTCCTTGCGGTTGGTGTTGAGGCCGGGAGCAATACTCCTTGAGTACTTGACGGGAGCATCGTTGGGCTTCACTGCTTTCAAAATCTCCGTCAGAGTCCTGAGTGATGTAGCGGGTTTCGAATAAAAGAAATGTCTCATTCACACTCACTGATAGCTCTGGTGCCTGCGTGAAAGACCAGACCGTGGGAGATTGCGCTTGTAGCGGACAGCGAGGAGGAAAAACAGCTGCGAGATGCCTCCGGGCGTGGGATATGTCGGACGTGTGTGGGCTGAATGAGGGAGGACAAAAGGCGACAGCGCAGACTGGAGCACAGAATGTGGTGGCAAGTGCGCCGAAGAAAATACGCGAATGGCAGGGTGTACGTGGTGCACCGAGACGTTTAGTTGGCGGCAAGAGCGTGAAAGGTGAGCTTGCCTTAACGTTGCATCAACCTCTACTTCGGTCACCGAGGACGGGCGACGCGCGTAATCGCAGACGATGCGATAGGACGCGATTATGACTTGTGGGCGGGTCACCGGCCGTCACTTCACCAGCTCGCAGGTCGCAGTGCCAAGGGTTCTCATAGGACCAGAATACCGGAGGATTGGATTAGATCCGTTTTTTTTTTTCCCATCTCGCGTTGATCGATCCTTTCTTGATCCCATCCAGAAAGATCAAGTTGATCTGAGACATTCAGCTGCCTTATATGGCAACAGATATCCACATCTCACTAATTGTCGCTATCGGTGTTGAGCGCGTCATTGTCACTACTACCACAACTACTGTTGTGTGTATCATAACTATCCTCCTCATCCTTGTCGGTACCATCATCATCATCATCATCATCCGAAATGATCACCTCACTGATTCGCCTTTTTTTAATGAGCTGCGGTTGCGCGCGTTGCCGAATTGCTATAAAGATCGCCGTAGCCTTTCCTGAGTTGGACCTGAACTCCATGTCTCGAGTCCCTATTGATCGACACGAGTGCGGCAAACTCGGGATCCTTCAAGTCCGCCCAGCACTTCTGCTGTACAGGCGTACGATGATCTGTGAAGCGGCGTCGAAGGCAAGTACCCGGTCATGGTCAGCCGCAGGCATTTCGAACACTTCTCCGCTGCACTGGGGACTTGCCTTTTTCATCAAGCTCGCCGAGGACTCGCTCGAGCAGCAACTGCGACACAAGGCTGAGGTTACCGACCCGCTTTATCCATTCCCCGAGGTGGTGGAGTTTGTGAATGGCCAAGGGCATCGCTTCGAACCGGTTCTCTTTGAACCTACAGACGCTCTTGCCCTTGTACAAACCGGTCGGCGAGCTCGTCGATGGTTTGGATGCGCTCAATGCTGGCGGGGCTGCGGTCGAGCACAAGCCTGACGAGCCTGACGAAGTCAGCCCAGTGTGCGACGTACATGTTGGGCATCCCGGCGTCTGTGAGTTCGGCGACGGATCCATTCAACTCGAATTGCAACCACTCGTGAATCTTGTAGCAGGTGTTGGCCTTCTTTTGGGGGGTTTCGCAGGTAGGTTCCGAATGCGCTTGGCGTCGTCACCTGGGCACCTTCGAGCAAAGCCGCAGCGGTGGAGAGGATGCGAGTGCCATCTTTTACTGGTCTCCAGCAGACAGGTGACTTCCACAGTAGAGCGGGAGTGTTATTCCCCAGCAGGTGTGCGATGTCGATTGGCAAGGACCCGGGCACGTCGAACAGCCTCCGCTCGATTCACCTCAGGCATACCTTTGTACCCAAAGGTACACCGAAGCGCGCTTGCCAAACCTCGCTTCTGAGCTCTTCTGAGCGGGTTTCCCGGCGGTTTTGGGTCGAGTACCATAGTTGGGAGCTTCCAGTCTCGGAGCAGTTGGCACGAGAGATGAGAGATGTCACAATGGCCTTATGGCTTCATACTGAAGCTCTTCAGCATACAATCGCCTTTACATGCCATATTTTTATCTCTCTCGCATCTTGTTAACTATCAAGTCGATCAGAAGTTAAAACCCTTCTTCGTGAGGACTTAGTACTGGCTGGGTGACTTAAATTGTGATAGGTAGTCAAAATTGAACGTGACCTCACGGCCTCACGTGACGCGAGCCTACGCCAGCGCTGAGCAAACGCGCGTGTTCTCGTTTGCAGCTGCAACCCGCGTCCCTTCCAAGGCTTCCTGGCAATCAACATCGCTTGTTTCTGATCTTCTACCTCAGTCTTGCGCGTTCGACCGATCGTCTGTGTCAACCTCTCGCCAGGATTGTCCCCAGTGAGTGCCCTAGAACCATGCTTGCTGCCCCGCCGCGCCGCATCCCAAACACGTCTTAGCAGCTGTGGACATCAATAGCGAGCTCTGAAAACTTTGACGCGTCCAGGTTGTTGTTACGGAGGTACGATCTGACTGACCCAGTTCATTGTACTTCATCTTTGGCTTGTTCAGCTTCATTGCTTTGGGATAGCGACGTTCTCGACATTCACCTTCCTCAAGCGGTGTTACAGGGCGTGACCGACTGATCCAAGCACTGGTACTATTCTGGTAGGTCGCGTCGGGTCACGTTGCTCCGGTGCACATGGCGATCAGTTCGACCCACACACGCGCCGACCAATCTCAGAACAAGGATCGCACAGAGCCGTAACATGGGACAATGTCACACAAAACAGGATTAGTTGAATTTAACATCGGATTTTATACATTTCCATCTCGGCCTTCTTTCGTAATATTTACGGTCGGAACGAGATGAAAAAGTTTACAACCGGTCGAATGAACCGCACACAGATTCAAAGCATCTACATACTGACAGGCGAACCCGGAACCCTTTCCTGTTTCTTCTGCACAATCTTCTCCAATAACTCCTCCAGGTCCGCAATAAGGTGGTCGTGCGAGAGTTCACCTGAAGCCCATCCGTTCTCGAGGCATTCTTCTTCTGCGATCTCGGTGTAAATGCAGACCGACAAGCCTAGTCCGCAGTACTTCGCGACCGTGGCGATGAGATCAGGAATGCCTTGCCAGAAATCCAAACTCGAATCCAACAACATGTTCCGATTCGACTCCACTTGAACGAACGTTTCTTTCGAAAGGTGTGCCCGACGGGGCTTAGCTTCCGTTGTCCAGTGCTCCCAAACCGAAGCGGCCTTGTCCGACATTCCGGTCGAATCACCTGGCCCCTTGGGTCGGGCGAGAACAACACAGAAGAGAGTGTAGACCAGCTGCTCAATGTCGTGCCAAGGTTGATGCAAGATTTCGCCGGCATATTGGATGAGATGCCGGGGTCGGAAGGCGAACGTGCCCTGTGGGGAGTGATTGAACGAGGCTCTGGTCAGTGGAGCAGCAGTGGAGCGCCGCGATATCAGAACGAGACCTCACACGTCGCTTCAGGTGCGCAGCTTCACCAGAAGGGCCGTCCATAAATACGGCGACGTCATAATCGATCAGTACGCCCTCACCACCGGGTCCGATCATAATATTGCCCGGTGAGACATCGCAGTGTAGGATCCGCATTCGGTACAGACTGCGCAGACCTGGAAGGAGACCAATCCGGCATCAGATATCGCTCAACCCTGATTGGGATCAGACTGATGAGAGCGAGATCGCAACAAACCTCTGACCACTCCA
This sequence comes from Microbotryum saponariae, assembly GCA_900102585.1. Taxonomy (NCBI): domain Eukaryota; kingdom Fungi; phylum Basidiomycota; class Microbotryomycetes; order Microbotryales; family Microbotryaceae; genus Microbotryum; species Microbotryum saponariae. Next base: position 1,345,433 of record FMWQ01000049.1, on the reverse strand, counting down.
AGCACCGCTCGGACGAGCGCCTCGGTCGAATCCACGGTCCAGATTGACTCGAGGCAGCGCTCCTGAAAGGCAACCTCCATCGCCCTCGGCTTGAGCTCGCATTTTTCGGCGTCGAAATCGCCTTTGAGGAAGTGGGGCACAAGGGTAAAGTCGACTTCTCGATACACGTCCACAAAATTTGTGAGACCTTCGCGATCCTCGGGTGACGCCGATGCGATCGCCAGACGGATCCGATCATGTTCGTCGCAAAAAGTCTTCTCAAAGAATGACACCGTCATTGCGTATTCGCGCTTGTCACCTGGTCCGTCCCGGATCGCTCGGACTCGCGAAGCGGATTTCTGCAACCCGAGGACCTCGCCGCTGCAAAAGACGGTCTTCTCAATCTCGATTGAGCCCATCGTGGGTACTTTGGCGAGGTGACGAGCGTAAGATGGCACCCGCGGTGGAAGCACAGCGGTCGGGAATGGCAGCGGCGGGCCGTCGGGTCCTCCAGGCGAGGCGATCTTGCCAAGGTCGAGATCGTTCAAGCTGAGAAGGCGCTCGATGAACGTCGACAGGTGCCCATTCGCTTCGGTGCATTCGATATCGGACGAGTAGAACAGACCAGATGGTGTGTGGAGGTAGAGTGTCAAGATTGGGCCTTCGAGCGTGAAGCCAAACGTGTGGGAACGGATCGGTGACTCGGCAGCGAGCATGCGCAAGTGGTGCTTCAATCGCGTGACTGGGAATACACACTCGTATTCGGAGGTGTCGTCGCTCCTCTTCATGCCACCCAGTACACCAATTGCGGCAACTTGTTCCCAGTCGAGGACACCGTTCTCTCCATCATCGAGGTGATCCTGGGCCCAAGCCGAAGCGAGCTCAGGATTGGCATCGAAGGCTTGTCGCGACAGCACGACGAAATCGGGGAACTCGTTGCGGTCGTACAACTTGCGATCTTGGTCAAGAGGGGTTTTCACGAGTCTTCCTAGTGGTTCCTGTCCGACCCAGATCGTTGGTAGGTCAAGAACGCCGAAGAGCAGTAGAAGTAACATTACTTTGGAAGAGATGCTCACCAAATTTGCATCACCCAAATCCCACGTGATCTCCGGCGCCATCTGATTCATCGTTGACCCATCCTGGCCGAGATCCGCCGCGGCCGCCGCGGGACCATCGCCACTGGAGATTGGGCTCAGAAAAAAGTCCTTCAAGGGAGACCACTCGAATTCATAGCCTTGGAATCCGGTCAAGTCTTCCGAGCTGGAAGGGAACATCCATGTGCGCAGGACCCAAGGGAGTCGAGCGGTGAACGAGCGAGCCGGAGGCGGCGAGGGCACAGGTGGCGGGACCTTTGGCGATGTGATCGGCGATCCTGTTGGCGATGTGATCGCTGATCCTGCTGGCGAAGTAGTGGGTGATTCTGTGAAGGACCCCTTCGGCGAGCCCGTCGATGGAGCGGTAGTTGCTTTTGTAGAGCCACGCGATCGGTGAGATGCCGGCGAGGACGTGGTCGACGTGGGTGAGCCGGAATGCAGCTGTGCGACATCTCGGGCGGGGTGGGCAGGCGGTGACGCCGGCTCAGGACCGCCAACGTCCACGCATTTGTCGCCAGACTGCGCGCCAGCCATCGACAGAACACAAAGAGAAGAACCGAAGGAAAGAGGGAGCAGTAGGTCTAGACCAGCTGCAAAACATTGGCACGGCGGTGTAGTTGTCAGCTCATCCAGTCTCGCGTGCCTCAGCCTGTATCCGCGTGAACGACACCGATATTGTGACTGCTCAACATGAGCAGCAGCAGGCGACGGGTACCTACAAAGGCGAATGAGCCAAGCGACGGCAGGAAAATTGCCTGTGATGGATTGGCGAGATGAGCAGGGTGGACTCGCTGGCACAGCAAGAGCCAAAGGGAGGGCTCCCCGCGCCGACCGCAGCGATGACCCGCAACCGCTACCGAACACGAGAGTAACACGAGTGGGAGCGAGTGGGCCGCCCCCCTGGTCTCCCCTGGTGGTGGCGCGCATGCGCTTAGAGTCTCTTTAGAGTGGAGTAGGCGAGAAAAATGCCTGTTCGCTTCTGCACCTGATTCGTTTCGCTCAAACGGCAGTAGTGCCCATTGCCTCTACACTCGCGAAACTTTTCGACCCTATTGTTACCGGCAATGACGACTGCTTCGACCTCAACCAACGACCACGCCGCGACGGCCCCGCAATTGCCCCCGATGCAACTCTCCGGCGCCCTAGACACGACGGCGTGTACCACTTACGATGGCGCCTTGTTCGGCATCTCTGCCGAAATGATCAAGTGGGCGAAGGATCGCAAGGATCGTCCGATGTCGTGTCTGTGCCGACACCAACAAGTCAAGATGAGTCTGAACTATGGTGTGGCCCGATGCCCGTTATTACATCACTGCAGACGTGCCCATCGACGATCAAACCATCCGCCTGTGGACGCTCAACAAGATTCGTCTCCTTCTTGCGGCGAGCGATCGAACTTTGGCCTTCTTTGATCTTCCCGAGCTGACCGCAGACGAAGTGCGGCTGTTCGATCGTCTCGAGGAACGGCTTTCCCGTTTCGATCGCCAGCAGTGTGCGCAAGATGCCGAAGCGGCGCGTGCCCGTCTGAACCATGACCAACGAATTGCATTTGACGGATTTCTTCGCACGGTCGAGCTCGATGTCGTCGATCAGATGCGCGACGACAACCTTGGGCCGCAGCATGTGTTTGTCCTCTTCGGTCGGACCCTACGGTGCTACGCCAGGGCGCATCTCGCGGCCGGTGTTCCCTTCTCGCGGTCCACTGCCACCGCAACACGGTCGTGATTTTGTCCTCCTCGTAAGCTACAGCAGCTACAAGTGAATGAGATTACAACGCGTCACTGCTTCAAACTTCGTCACGCCCGTGAGTTGGTTAAGACTCTGACGGATCGTTTGGGAGCAGTGCCGCGCGACGACCCTCCGTTCCAGCATTGCTCCCGGCCACGACACCAACCTCAAGGAAGTCCCATGACCGACTTGGGCAGGAACTGGGCGGTCGGATCTAATTCTTTCGAAACCTACACACGTTTGTGCCAACTCCAAATCCCGATTTAGACGACATGGTCAAGCATATCACCTTTTCGGGTACTTGGGGGGAGGAAGACCCGATGAAAGACCTCTTTGCCCAGATCAATGCGGTCGTGAGTCAGATATTTCCTTGGGCCATACACGTTATCCAATACACTTCTTACTAGATTGACGTTCTGTTGGTGCACCAGGGTCTGGCTATTCGACATAAAGTTGTTGCAAGTGGTTTTTTGAACATCGTCGTTCCGACCTCGGCCGGCCAGCTCCCTCACGACGGTCACGCACCGGACGCGGTCGCCCTCTTCTCCTTTGCGTCGACGGAGCCACCGAGAGGGTCTGGGCAATGTCAGATGATGAATGGAGGGGGGAGGCGAATCGGTTAGGCAAGCGTCCGGAAGATCTTCGCCAAGTGAATCACGTACTCGCGCCTGGATAAAGTCAAGCCTCGAAACAAAGCAGGCTCTGCCTCTTGGCAGGGTGTGCGGAGGTTATACAGAGTGTTCGACGATTGTCCTGCGCAGATTCACGTACGGATTCACGTTGACGGGATGGCAGTTCCGCGTTCTTATTCACTCGGCAAGCGGCGTCTTCAAGACGAATGAGTTCGACTGTTCTCAACAAGAAGGCTACGCGACTCTTTTGAGGTTCCTGGTCCGACTCGTTGTCGCTCCCGAGCTCGACCTCGGCATCATCGCTTCTGGCCCCACCTACCCCGTCACAGTGGACAGCCTACCGCCCATCATATACCAACGCCCCATCGCAGCTTTGTCGAGCCCAAGACTCACACATCAAGGAGTTTGTCTGTGGCAACCGACCCACCTTAATGATGCAATGACCGGGCCCCGAGCTATTTGCTATCCCGGAGTCTTCAACAACGTTGAGACGGGTAGCCAAGCTTCGTTTGGTGGTTCACCGGAGCACTCCGTCGTCTTCTCGCTCGTCGACCAAGATTAAGCCGAACGGACAAGCGAGTTCCTGAAACGAGTGCATTCTCTGCAGCTACACGAGCGGGAGGGTCTCGCGGTGGTAGATATGATCTTTCGGGATCCTCAAGCCTACCGCAGCGCTCCGGTCGCCGTGTGCGGTGGTGACGCGGGACGTGGTAAGCTTGAGGATCCCGGTATATTGTATCCACCATAGCAAGTCCTTTCGGTTCGTGTGCCTGAAGAGAGTCTACTCGTTTCAGGAATTTCTTTGTCCGCTCGGCTTGATCTTGGTCGACAAGCGAGAAGACCACGGAGTGCTCCGGCGAGCCACCAACCGAACCTTGGGTAGTACCCGTCTCGACGTCGTTGAAGACTCCGGGATAGCAAACAGCTCGGGGCCCGGTCATTGCATCGATGCGGTGGGGGTGTGCGCACCCTCTACAGAGTCGATGTACTGCACCTCGATCTCTCAATCGACCACATCACCATTGACGCCGAAGGGACATGCTGTTTGACACTCTCCAACTGGCCTTGCTCTTGGATGATCCGTTGTCCGAGCAAGCGATGATTTACCGATGCAGTTGGTCATGTTGGTGCCACAAGATACTTCAAAAACGCCGTAGCTTCCAGTGTTCCAACCCTCCAGCTGCATCATCATTGTTTTACATACATCAATTTCAGAGAGGAAGGACGACATTGACGTATTGCTATTCTTGTTGATGACTCGGATGACTCGGATGATGAGAAATGTTGTCCGACGCTGTCAGTTTCAAGACCAGCCTGAGGGGGGTGAGGGGGATGAGGATCGGTTGGAAGTCTATCCTACACGCCATCATGCAGATAGCACTCTGCTGACTGCTGGGATGAATCATGATGGAGTACGCGGATGGTGGTGATCTGATCAAGTGTGTTCAAGCACAAGGGTAACGAGATTATTGCAATTGAAGAAGACGGAGAAAGAAAAGAGCTACGAAGAGGGAAGATCGACTACAACCCAGCGGTTATCTTGTGTGCCTTGAAGTTCCCAGGTCACAGGCTCCTGCCCGTCCGGAATCGGAACCCCGAATGAAGTGTCGAAGTGCAAGCCCGAGCAAGGAATCCGACGATGAGGTGTTGAAATGCAAAGTCCGAGCGAGGAGCCCAGGATCCGAGCGGAGGTCCGACCTGAAGGTACCTAGTCACTTAGAAACATTGACCATGACACAACTCAAAGCAGAGACAAGCCGGCTCCACTAGTCTCCTTTTCCACCTTTCCGGCTTCAGGGAAGGGAATCATGCTGTGAGCGACAACAAGGCCATATTCCGGCGGAAAGGAGTCGATGTGATGAGATCAGCGCAGAAACGATCGTCGGAGCAAGGAGGCGGTAGAACTCGATGGCGAGCGGCAAATGCGAGGCACGCTGGACTCGTTACGAGTATACATTGTGTAAGTATTGGACGTGAAAGGACTTCTGGCAGCGAGCGACGACGAAGCGCGACACTGACGGAGAGTATTCGGCGTGGTACGAAGAAAAGGTCGTCAAAGCGACTCCAGTACAAGCCAGCGACTAGCTACAAGTGCGAGACACAATTGGCGAAGCAAGCGGTGGAGGCCAACAACAAGCGTCAAATGCGAGTTAAACAGAGTCGATGGTCGGGCTGCTAGTGGAGGTAGACTATTTGCGGTGATCGTCGACCAATTGAGGTGGGGAGTAGCCTCCTGATGGCGTTCTGGTCGACAGGGTGTGATGACCAGCCTTGTACGGCGATTACCTCCGTAGCGCGTATCACTATCGGGATACTGCTTCTGAAGCCTCATCGCGAGCAAGACGAACAGGTTTCCATTGCAGGCCCACAAAGTAGAGCAACTTTTTCACACGTCCCTCTTTCGAAGTCTGCAATGGAAATCATGAGGGACAGCGAACCAACTCTCGTTCACTTGGAAAGGCTGGTCCGGATTCTCAAACGTGAGGTCATAGTGCCAGACGATCGACTAGGAACAAGGGACGTGCAGCAATTCAGTGAGCAGTCAAACGAGATCGATTGGAGTGTTCAAATGGAAGCCTCACCGGAAGCAACTTGAGCATCTCCATGATCGAGATGTTCTTCCCCAAGCAGACGCGTGCACCTGCACCGAACTGAGAAGGTGTGCAGTGCCTGGCCTAATCAGCGAATTCTTTCCCCGTTCATGCAGCGAAAGAATGGTGGAGCCGAAAACACTCACAGCAAGATTGTACTTGTGCAGATCGGACTTTCCATCGGCGTCAAGCCATCGCTCGGGCTTCCACTCCTCACAATCATCACCATACGCTCGAGGATCATAATGCACCTGCCACCCCGACATACCCACGAGTGTTCCCTCGGGGTAGAAATGGGGCCCGATCTGCGCTCCACCGGCAGGGGTGACGCGTTGCAAGGCCATCCCGACCGCGGGGTGCATCCTCGTCGCCTCCTTGATCGCGGCTTGGAGGTATTCCAGTTTGGAGCCTTGGTCGTAACTGACGGGGAAATCGAGCTGGCCTTCCTCGAGGGCGGTGCTGATCTCGGCACGGAGTTTGGCCAAGCTTTCGGCGTTTTTGGGGTCGTAGATATGTCGGAGGAAGCCCAACATTGTCGATTTGGTCGTGTCCGCACCGGCGATACTGCATAGGGAAGGATTCACTCGTCAATGTAAGGCCAGCTATCTGGACAGAACGAAGGGGCAGAACCTACACCAAAGTGGAGCATTCCTGTTCACGACACAAGAGAGGTCCAGACATGTCAGATTGAGGTCTCCTCCCAGCGCCGAAAGCGAGAAGTACTCACCCTGACCAGCCTCGAGAACCCCAACTTATGTTGTGTCGCTGGATCCACCGCATTGAAAAAGTGGGACAACATGTCGTGCTCTGGCCAAGGTATTAAATGGGAACGGTCAGCGACAGTATTGCAACCCCTTCTTCGTCACAGGAGGGGTCAACGTACTTTCTTCAAAGCTCTCGGGATCATTCTCCTTCAACGCGACCCTCTCCGCCACGAGCTCAGTACTATATCTAACAAAGATCGCCGAGCTATTGTTCGCCAGCACATTGTTGACGAACCATCGTACCGCACGTGTCGTCGAGACCCAACCCCAGCTGTTGGAACAAGCGAAAAAGACGACAAAAGCTGTGCCCTTGGCGAAAGCGGGGAGGATGCTGCGCGTATCTTCGCCCGAGGTGAGGAAACCGAAGGGTTTGCCGAAGCTTATCTCGCTGACTGTGTCGTAGGCGAACCCTGAGTACGGCCAAAAAGTTGAATCAGACATGTCTGTGGTCAATGACATCGAGTGTTTCACTCACATTCGATCAAATGAGCGACGTCGCAAACCTCATTCTTGGCGACCGCTCGATCAAAGTACCCGAACAATTTGCTCGTATTATAATCGGCGAAAGACTCGAGGCCAAGGAGATGGTTCGTCGAATACGCGGCGGCGACGGCTCGACGTCCGTTCGCATGTTAAGCAGGATCGAGGTGAGCGAAATGGGACCGTTCGCCGATTGCCCAGGGGATGTAGAAAGGTCCTACAGAGCAAAGGAAGACACTGTGTGTCAGCGAGCCGAGAACTTTGCTGGAAACTCCGAGTTGATTGCTCCCCGGTCGACACAAGCGCGCTCACCTTTGAGCCATTTGGTTCCATGGCCATACAGCGTCTTGATTTCATCTGGCTCACAGACCGATACCTGAATTTCTCAATGTTAGGATTAGCTTAGATTGCAAAGCGGTTGATGTGAAATAGTCGCACCCACCTCGTTGGGGCCGATCCGAACTGCGATTGATCCTCATCGTTGTGGTGTACGTGCCTTTGTAGGTTTGGTACACCTTCCATGCATCGGTAATTTTGGCCAATCGTGGTCCTGGGATATTTGCTAGAGGGTGAAGGTAGAACAAGTAGAGCACACGAAGGGCGATGCACGCCAACGCGACCGTTCCCCACATTGCTGGATGCGAGCCATAGCGCCACAGCCTGAGATCGTCGCGATCGTGGTGGTCGGTTCCGATTAGATGCTTAAGGTACTCTGACATGGCAAGGTGACGGCCGAGAAAGGACCAGATGAAGTGGAGGTGATGGCGAGTACTCGGCAGGTGGCGGTAGGAGTGAAACCTACCCCTGACTGCCCGTCTGAGGAAGCACCAATCGCAAGCCTCGGGCTAATCTGGGCTAATGGCCGGTTGCCAAAGGCGACCAACGGGCGCGCCGAGCGGGTCGAAAGGCGAGTGCGTCGTGAATCACTCCCTCCGAGTCTTCCTAGAGCCAACTGCGTAACTTTCGCTCGCTCCTTGCTTTCGCTGCCCCTCCGGTTTCTTCATGACCTCAGGCTCAAACCGATTAACCCGTCACTACTCAATTCCACCAACAGAGATCGGCACCCCCAATTTTCAGTCGGAGACCGCTCAGCCGTCGTACGGTATCACTTGGCCGACACGAGACGCTCGACGAGCCACAATATCGCCTCCGACGCCAACCATAAGACCGATTAAGCCAGACAGTAAAATCGGAAAGTCTAGCTTAGATGCTCAGAAACTCGGGAGCATGCGCCCCTGTAATGGTCTCGGTGAGCCAAAGTCCAAGCCCGACCCCGGCTCCAAGATCAAGCGCGACTACACATGCGAACGCGAAACTTGCAACAGCCCTGCAAGATTTGTGCGGGCCCCGTACCGGGCGCGCTGTACGGCCGTAGAAAGATAAGGCAGAGAAAGTTCACTGGTGCCGTAAGGCGCGTCACCTACTACTGATGCCGTAAGTTGACGGCTCCTGTCGGCGGCTGGCCCTATTTCACCCCGCCGTAAATCCTCCCCCGACAGAATTTGCATGGTCACCTTACCAAAACGGCAAGTCGCAGATATATGGCAAGCGCACACCTGGACTGGGTCTACAAACCATAAAGGTTCCTTGGGGCGTTGTAGGGTCATAGACTTTAGTCATGGTTCTCGTCTATGTGTACCTCTTGCACAAGGAGCATTTAACCTAGCAAGCTCAGACCCGCACGTCGTCTTGCCCAGCCCGCGTTGACGACCCACTGCACCGACTACCGACCGACTGGCTGCTTGCTTCTAATCTTGGCTTCTGAGGGACCTCTTTTCTTCAGCTTAGAGACAACTTGATAACAAACTGCAATCTTTCGTCAGTCTGGAGTCGGATAATGCGAGGAGACTGTACGTTCGCCGTCTTGTGAGGTTCTTCCTCCGATAGTGTGAGCCTGGGCTTGGCCGCATCGGTTGCTTGATGCCACTGAGATATGAAGCATAAGAGTGGGGCTAAGCTGAAGTTAAGCGGGGAGAGGGTGTGTGTCACTCAAACACGTACCAACACGCGCCACCAGCATACATACTCTTAGGTGATGGCGACAGCCAGAACGACCAGATGTCGCGGACCTCGGGTGAAGTCATCCCACGGCTGTCACCAGTAGCCGAGACTGCGCCTCAGATAATACCTAAACGTTTTCGAGAGCATATTCAGACAGCTTTGTTCGAGGAGGCCTGGCGTGACTGTCCCGTTTCCGAGCAAAGTAGGTTGCCCACTTATTCCAAGGCGTGTCGAGGGAGAGAGGGTGGGGATCCTCTTGCTCCTGAGTCGATCCCTCGCGCGCTGAGCGCTCAGATCTCAGAGCTCAGAGACTCAGCGGCACACGCTCCAGCACACTCTGCGGCCGCGGCCGCGATGGTGTTACAGTTTCGACTCATGGCCGTGCATCGATAACTCGCGGCTCAGCTGGCACAGATGAAAAGTGGACTTTAGAACGTGACAACTAATTTCGGGGGCCGTGTGAGAAACAGTTTGCATCGCTATGGCTCGACTCAGCAACTGCTCACGCTTGAAAGATTCCCTATCGGAACAAAACTAATCAATTGTTCTGATGGCAACGAAAGCTCTTGGGGAGATGGGTGAAGCGAGGCCTGTCCCTTCGTCTTAGGTCCGTACACTTTGGTAACTTTGCGCGTCGAGTGCGAAGGAGGGGGTTGCGACTGGGACCCTTGGAGGTCGGTTGGGACCGCACTCCTTGACTGGTGAAGTTTGCTAAGACGGTCACGAGGTTATGGAATGCGAATGGTGCTGCCATGGTCCTGGTGGCGCACCGTGGGTCATATGTCAGCTCATGGACAAGGTGAAAGTTTGCGACAGCATACTCACGTCGTTGTCCAGGGTTTCGAATACGCATTCGAAGAGCGGGTCGTTCAGTTGGTCTAGGTATTGACGTGATTTCCCGAGTGCGAGCTCGACCAGCCAGTAATTGACAGCCGATAGCCAGAGCTCGCCAATCCACTCGGCCGTCTGGTTTTATGGCTTGGCCGATGCGAGCACCATTCGTCGCGCACGCGAGTCCAATACGATAGAGCTTTTCGCCCGCAAGGCGGTCGACACGTACGACGCGAAAGGGAGGGTAGCGGCGACATTGGACGCCACGGCACCAATTACAGACCCTGTTTGCAGAGGGTTGGAGGTGGTGGCGGGGTGCGATGAGGTGGGCGTGGGAAGCGACTGGGACGAGGACTATTTGACACGTCAGTAGCTTTTCCTCGGCGCGCAACGACGAATCAACAGGTGGGGGCAGTTGGCCTCGCTCCGAACCAAGGTGAGGGATGAGCGGTGATCGACGGGCTTGACCACTCACCATGATGTGGGGAGCGATCAATGACTCAAACGGCGAGCTTCGTTGATGCGCGCTACCCCAACAGGAGCCTGGAGGGCAGGTGACGCAGCGAACGGTCGACCAGGGTGGAGCAAGCCAAGACTATACTTTGTCGCACCGGCGTCCAACGCGCGAATCGGCCGAGAGGAGTCCGAGAGGCTCCGAGAGGCGCGTGCGATGGCGAGGTGGTGCGATGTCCGTGCCAATGGGCTCAATCTGGCTTCAATTACGTGAATCGTCCCCCACTTGCCGCACATGTCCAGAGCCCTCGTAGGCTCGTACACGTTGAGGGTGCGAACATCAGTGGTTATCCGAACGGCCTTTGGCTGACCATGGCTTTAGGTGACACTCATCACTCATCCGAATCAATGCCGTGAACCCCGACGCATGCGACGGCAACTTTCCGAGGACTCGATCAGACTCGACCAAGGTAGGTTAGGTCTGGTTTGGTACTGTTTGGTAGGTAGGTGCGTGATTAAGCTAGGTGCAGGTGGATGACGGCGGGGAGAGGAGAGAGGGACAGCGCCAGAGCGCTAAGACGGAGAATTCGACGGCCCAGTCGCGCAGCAGCCCCCGCAGTGGCACGCACGCCGGCGCTTTTTTTTTTTTGCAGTGGTCGTCATCAAGAGCTCCGAATAAACCGTTTGCGGGGATCTTCCTCAGGAGCCAAAAACACTAAAGCGCAGAATAAGCCGAGGGCAGACATCACTTTTCAGGGAGCAGAACAAAGGGCCCGCGCAGAACATCAACGCCACGAGCCCCACCGCCTTAACACCCCAACCCTCACCGACCAGCCGTATCCTCCTATCCTCACAGGGACTGCCATCCCAATCCGAGCACGCAATGCCTCGCAAACGCTCGTTACACCATGCGTCTGCGCACACAGTCATCCGTGCGTTGCTCGCGTCCTCCACTCGATTGTGGCTCCTCGTTGGGTGGTCAACTAATCTGCTTTGGGTTTTTGGCAGATATGGCCTCTGCGACGAGCGACCAAACCGCGACAGATCTGTCGGCCGGCACAAAGGACGGCCGCCAGGATCAAACCCCAAACCGCATTCGTGCGTTGGCCCCTGGCATGCTTAGACAGGTGGAGAGTGAGTCCTCGACGACTCTTTAGCTGATGTTCTTCACTTGTCTCGCAGTCATCTTGATGATTTCTATCATCATGATCATTGCCTTTGGAGGGCCGGAATACCTCTACTACCACCTTTACGATCGACCCCGCGCCTGCATCATTCAAGTCGGATTTGGCGTTTGGGTCTTCGTGTGGGTGGTGTGTGCGGTAATCTACCCACGCAACTTCGCGCGCCTCGAAGGAGCGCCTGATACGCTGTGAGTGATGATGGCTTGCATTTTAAAGCGCTATGATAGAGTATCTGATGCTATTCGTGTGCATTACCACAGGAAGGATTGGGTTGTCGCAATCGCGCTGCTCGGCTGCGCTGTCTCGGCGATCGTTGTCGCTGTGACATCGTGGCTTGGCCTGTCCCAAATCGACAAGCTTAACGGCCTGCCCGAAACCAAGCTTGCCGCCACAATGAAGCCGATCTACATTGCAGCATCGGTTCTACAGCTCTTTACGGTCGGCACTGCCCTTGTGTTTCTCATATCCGTGGTTGTCGCCTTGTTGCGTCAATCGGCCACCAAGTTCATCATATACACGACTTGCTTTTTCGTTCGGCCGGGACAGCTCTACGCCGAGTTGAGAATGAGGTACTTTGACTTGGGACCTACACCGGAGGCCGCTTCTACGCAGCAAAGATGAACAGACAACGCACCCCCGGTGCAGGTCCCAAGTCAAAGTACCTCATTCTCAACTCGGCGTAGAGCTGTCCCGGCCGAACGAAAAAGCAAGTCGTGTATATGATGAACTTGGTGGCCGATTGACGCAACAAGGCGACAACCACGGATATGAGAAACACAAGGGCAGTGCCGACCGTAAAGAGCTGTAGAACCGATGCTGCAATGTAGATCGGCTTCATTGTGGCGGCAAGCTTGGTTTCGGGCAGGCCGTTAAGCTTGTCGATTTGGGACAGGCCAAGCCACGATGTCACAGCGACAACGATCGCCGAGACAGCGCAGCCGAGCAGCGCGATTGCGACAACCCAATCCTTCCTGTGGTAATGCACACGAATAGCATCAGATACTCTATCATAGCGCTTTAAAATGCAAGCCATCATCACTCACAGCGTATCAGGCGCTCCTTCGAGGCGCGCGAAGTTGCGTGGGTAGATTACCGCACACACCACCCACACGAAGACCCAAACGCCAAGTCCGACTTGAATGATGCAGGCGCGGGGTCGATCGTAAAGGTGGTAGTAGAGGTATTCCGGCCCTCCAAAGGCAATGATGATGATGATAGATATCATCAAGATGACTGCGAGACAATTGAAGAACATCAGCTAAAGAGTCGTCGAGGAGCCATTCTCCACCTGTCTCGGCCGACCCTATGGACCTAATAACCCCAGGTATACGAGAAGGACCGCGTACGGCAACCTTTTGAGACAACGGATCACGCTCATCAAACGCCGAGGAAGGCACTTGCGGCCGCACCGTTTCGGAAACTTTCAGTTCTTCCCGTCCGACGAATCTCAAACGCTCGGCTTTGCCGTGGGGCTAGAAACGAGCCACATTCTTTCGTAAAACACGTTACATACAAATTTATCGGTTTCATTCAAGGCTCTAACACAAGCTGTATACCTTCTTTCACTCGTCATCACTCATACCAGGGTTCTTGAAGCGAGCGATCGCGCGTTTCCTCGCGTTGGCGTGGTCAACGATCGGCATCACGTACCCCATCTTTTCAATCTCTTTCTTGCTCATCGTCGCGGACGGTTCGTGGATGGCTAGAAGATGTATCGGATCCAAGGAAGGTTATGTCAGCACGAGACTAGGTGGAGTGAACTTGGATGCAGGTCTGGAAGTACCTTTGCCCCTAATCTTGCTCAACTCGGGTACCCAGTGACGGATGTAGTCGCCCTCGGGATCCGCCTTCTCCGACTGCGCCGTAGGGTTGAAAACACCTGAACGATGAACGATGATGAAAAGTTCAGCTCAGTTCAAAAAAGTCTAGCTCTTCTCGATCGCGGCCGAAGACATTCAAACTTACGGAAGTAGGGCTGGGGGTCCGTTCCAGTAGATGACTGTTTCAAGATATCCGAGGGAGCGCAATAAATGAGTTCTGAACAAACATGGTGGAGGTAGCGGGAACACTCACACTCCATTGCCATCCTCCATTGTTGGATCCCAAGTCGCCATCGATGAGTTGCTGCATGAAATACTTTTCGCCAAGACGCCAGTCGAGGAGCAGATCCTTGGTCAAGAACATGGCCACGATCATTCGGCATCGGTTCTGCGTTACAAAGACACATCAGCGCGAGCCCCGTATTACGACATCCCCACGATGGGACTTACATGCATATAACCCTGCGCATTGAGAGATCGCATGGCCGCGTCCACTATGGGGTAGCCGGTCTTGCCGTCCTTCCACGCCTGAAGGTTCTCCTCGCTGTGCTCCCAAACGACGTTCTCGAACTTGGGGTTGAAAGCTCGGTTCATGCAAATCCTCGGCCAGGCCGCCAATACGTGTTGGTAAAAGTCCCTCCATGCAACCTCGCTAACCCAAACACCAACTCCTCCCTGATCGCGACCCGTGTACAGTTGGTTCTTGGTCAACTTCATCGTCATCCTCAGCGTCTCTCGAGGCGAGATCAATCCAGCAGCGAGGTAAGGCGAGATGTGGGAAGTGCCGTCCAAATCGACGCGATTACGGCCCGTGGCGTATTCCCCGATCTTGGACTTCTTCAGCGGATCGTCGACCTCCTCGGCTCCATCGGCAAGTGGGGGCTTGAAGAACTTTTGTTTGCGAACCTTGGTCTTGAGGAAGCGGTGCATGACTTCGCGCGTCGTCTTCTCGCCGACGGGCCACGTCTTTTGCATCTGCTTGGCGTCGGCTTCGGACAGGGTGAAACCTTGAATTGATTTCGGCAACTTGTGCGAGAAGAACGGCTTTAGGACAGCGTGTTGCCGTGCTGACTTGGGGTTTGCCTCGAGTCCTCCCGCATCGCCGACGTAAGAGAGCATGTCGCTGGCAACGGTGTTGGCCCAGTTTTTGAACCACGGGCTGAACACCGAGTACGGTTTCCCTTGCTGGAGGTATCGATTTTTGGTCTCGTGAGTGTTGTGATCGCTACGATAGCACAGGACGGACTAACCTTGGTCACGATTTCACCCGGGGGTACAATGACAAAATCTTTCAGGAAAGCCACCTCCCCAGCCCAGCCCTTACCGCTGCTCCTCGAGTCGATCACCTCACGCAAGATCTGTTCGTCTCGCCTCAGCTCGTCAACTTCGTACTCGATGTTGCCGTAGAGCGCTGCAGCTTTCCAATCGTCTTTGAGGCACTTGAGCAGCTTGTCGACGATCTCGGTGCGATCATCCCAGGTCACGGTCAAGAGGGGGACATCCTTCTTGGCCAGCTCTTCCTGCAGGTACGCCAATTGACGAAGCATGAAGTCGATGCGACGTGGTGATCGGTCGTGGGCCTCATAGTCCGAGGGCGAGAAGATATGCAAGACGAGGAGAGGCAACGACTTTTCTCCTGCGACAGCACAGGCATGGGCCAGAGCTCGGTTATCATCCAGTCGTAGGTCCTTGTTCCTGTGAATGGACGCGTGATGGGTGATATTAGAGTTATTCCTGCCGGACCAAAAGCAGCTTGAGCGGACTGACCTCATCCAGTAGACCACAACCGCATCCTTGCCCGAGCTCGGCGCTTTTTTGGCTTTTGCGAGGTCGTCGATGGCATTGTACAGCTTGGCCAGCGGAGTCGCGCTCATCCCCTCGGGCAGATCCGTCGGAATGACCCCATATTTAGCCTCGGACTTCATGCTGTTGTTCGTCTTGGGCTTGGTGTCATCGGCTTCGGCTTCGGATGGCTGTCCATGCTCGCTTCCACTCGAGCTCGCGACGTCGGATTCGGATTCGGAGTCAGGCTCCTGCTTGGCCTTCTTGCGAGCAGCGGACTTGGTCGAGGCCGATCTTTTAGCAGCTACCATATTGGTAGGAACAGTTGTCGAGTGAGCTGCGGGCCGTGGTGATGGTGGCATAGGTCGCGTCTCGAAGAAGGAGAGCAAGTCGGTGCGACGCGAGGCTGGGACGACGCGCGGCGAGGACGATGACGACGACGACGTCACTTTGACGGTGCGGCAGCTGGGATCGAGGCTGCGACGACTCGTGCTGGCGACGTTGCAAGGCCTGAGGGAGCCGAGGGGAGGAGCTGATCTCTTCAGTAAAGAGAGGTTTAGCAAGGGACGGGAAATGATGGCGCGATATACAGAGGTGCTGTCAAGTGTGCAGAAGCAAAGAGCGACTCGGAGCTGACTCGGAGGACTCGGAGCGTGGTGCTCGGAGATCGGCGACGAAGCAGCGAGCGCGCAGGCGCGCAGGCGGCGATCGGAAGAAGCGCCGGCTGATCGCGATCGCGCGAGCTTGCGTGGGCGATCGAGCTCACACGTTCACGAATACTTTTTCCAGAGGTCAGAAAGTGGTTGTGGGGTTTCACTTGTTACGAGGGAACTCTTTTACTGGATGCAGTTCAAGAAGGAAGCGTTGCACTACTCGAGTGTTTGCTGAGACATCGAAACAAAGGACTAGGCGCTCGAGACACAAACAGATGCGATTTCACCTCCGCCTTGCATAACTCAACAAACAAACAAAGGCAAGTCACGCTGAACGCTGCATCCAGAGCGGATGCGAGCTCATGATCAAGGGCGAGGGCGGTAATTGAAGCGAGCGGCGTTGTCGTGCAAGAAGTCGCGCAGCAAACCCCACTCGCTCAAGCGTACCGCTTCTTCCTCGGGCGTGGCGTCCTCGTTTGGAGTCGCATAACGAGCGAGCTTGAAGGCAAAGAAAGACGCCGTATTATTCCAGATCGACTTGGTGTCGTCATTGTAGCCCATCTCTTCCAGGACTGCCTTGACCGCCCTCCAGAGGTCCTTCGCGGCCTGCACGAACCAGGTAAAGGAAGGAAAGAAAGCAGAGTTAGTGCTCTCCGGATAGAGATACAGGGCTTTCACCAAAGGAATTGTAATGGGCAGGGCTTACGATCAAGCTCGGGACGATGTTTTCCAAGTCAAGTCCGGCCTCGAACTGCTCCATATTGGCCGTCGATCCACCATCTCGGACATAAGCACACGTGCGGACGAGCTGCTTGCTCGTCTGTTCGTCCATCGTCTCTTCGTCGACTGTGGCCTTGGACCACATCAATTTTGACGTGGCGTGAGCGCTCGCGGCGGTATCTTGTTGATCATGCTTGGTTCCGGCCTCGGAATGTATCAAGGTGCCGCCCCAAAGATGCTGCCATGAGAAGAACAGGCCTGGGAGTGGCGCGCAAGCGGTAGTTTAACGAACAGTCAGCGGCGGGGGTTTGAACACGCCAGAGGTAAAGCCAGAAAATCGACTCACCAAACATCTGCGCGGCATGATCGCTCAAAGCTGAAAGTTGAGGCGTGTCGGGCTTCATGTTCTTCGCTTCATGCCTGGCCCAAAAGTTGACAAAAGCTTCGCTGAGCACGAGCTGACTCGGCGAGAACCCACAGATGAGAACGACAGCCTGCGGGCGTGATGGGCTCCCAAGATAGGTCAGTAAACCCGTAGACTCCTCCGTGAACCACGAGAGCGAACCCGGTAAGTTTGAGCGTACCGCAACATTGCGATCTTCCACCCCATGCGATTCCCACTCTTCGTCCGTATTTTGCTTTGCGTTCCTGCGTCCAATAACCGATTCGCTGAACGACCGAACAAGCGATCTGACCCAACGCTGGGCCTGGGTTCTGACGTACTTTTTACGGCCTGATCCATGACTTTGACGAGTCTCATACTTGCCGCTGTCGAGTCCCGTTTTGACAATCTTGCCCGCTGCAGAGGGCAAGAAGCAGTGAAGCTCGAGTTCAGTTCAAACTATCTCCACACAGATATGCACAGGGGACTGCTTTTCGCTCACTCGCAAAGTTCTGACAGGTAAACAGCTGATGGTGAACGTCGGCTCTGAAATCGAAGACGCGAAGGTTGCCCGAGATGCAGAGCCCCGCGGTCTCGACCGTCATCTCCACGCGCGACATGCCCGACAGCATGCCCCGCTCGAGCAGGAAACGTTCACCAAATGCCTTATCGGTGATGAGTTGAGACAAAGTCCTGAAGACCCACCTCGGGGAAAAATTAGTTGGTTAGGAAATGGACGCAGTCTTTTCAAACCGAGTCGGCGAAAAGGGAGCTTACGGTGCAGCAACGACGGCGGGCCTAGGATTGGCGAAAGGATTCTCCGCCTCCAACGCCATGATGGGCTCGCGAGGAAGTCGCGGCAAGCGCTCAAAGACATGACGAGGATGACCACCACTATCATGTTGAGCTTGACTGTGGTTCGAGTGCTCGCAGCACGTCTCACTTGAGGTGGAGTGCGAGCCCGACTCGCTGGCCGAGAATGCGCCGGTGGACGGCGCGGTCTCGATGGCATGCAAGTCGGCCGGGTCACGGGTCTGCATGTAATGACGCACGTGACGAGTGCCCGTCGCGACGGCTCGGAACGTCTTGTGGGCGACCGAACCGACCACACTGGGTGCAGCAGTGGTGATGATAGCGAAGGCGAGGCATGCGAATTCAAAGAATGCAAACATGGCGACAAGTAGGAGTCGAGGTAGCTCAGTGAAGGCGCGTGTCGCGGGGCGGAATCGTGGTGGCAGTCAAGCCGGCAGCGGGAGCTGTTGCAAATCGGTCAAAGTCCAGTGGAGACTTTGAGGAATGAGAGAAAGCACGGCATGGGTGATGGCATGATAGGCGAGTCATGGCGGTGAAGGCTGGTCTGCGAACCTGTGTGCGGCTGAGTACAGGCAGTATGGTGGAAGATGGCCAACCCGAACGCCAGGTTCGTCAACCCGGCGCGGCAAAAAGTGGGGGGCGGCAGGGGGCGGCTTGGGCAGGTTGGTCAACCTCGCGAGTTTCCACATGATGTGCTGCTCTCCTTCCTCCGCTTCATTTTGGGCTCTTGGGTTGGCCAACCTTTGGCCAACCTGTCGCACCTGAATCTTGGCTGTCTACTTGATCACTCACTTATCCGGTTGGTCATACGTGTCTTGATTTCAGATCACCTGCACCGCATGGAGGGCCCCGGGGCGGCGTGAATGGTCTTTTCTGCTTTTGCTGCAAGAGTTTGACGCCGAGGACTCAAGCGCGCGCGACCTCTACCCTCCTTGCAGTAAGCCGTGCCCGCACGCCTGCCCCTCTTGCAATAAGCCGTGCCCCGCACGCCTGCCCTTCCTGCAGTAAGCCGCGCCCCGCACGCCTGCCTCGAGCCTTGGTCTGTAAGCCGCACTTGCGCAAGAGTTTACCAAGCCCGCTCCTGCCGCACCTTTCAGTTCCCACTGCTTGCCGTTGCCGTACCAGTATCGCTGTGTACCTCTGCCACCTCCTGCCAAGGTCAGTGGCCTTCCTTGAACTCTTCCTGCCGCCATTTGGCTGACAGGTTCAGAGCTTCTCACAGGACCCCCCCAGCGATACCGTACAGCTTCCGCCTTCCAGTCTTCTGCCTTACCAGTTGACGACGAACAGCTGCCACTGTGTACGCCTCTCTTTTTTTTTTTTCAACACTCCTTGTTGGATGGTTGACTGACGCTCCATACTTTGTATGCAGCCGTCCGCCTGCACCTGCCAGTGCTGCGCCTCTTTCGTGTTCGACTGCGTCTCGCTCAAAGAGCCGAGGTACATCACCCACCTTCAGGCTCTACCTTAGGGTACTCCTGCTCTCGACTGTCCTTGTTGGACACGTTGACTGACTTGGCTACCTTGCTACACAGACCCACCCTCGACGTGCCAGCGTCTGAGGTCTGTTTCCTTTGCTGTCTTCTTGTCTCCAAGCGACACGCTTTACAAGCATAGGTATGCCATAGTCCTCAGAGTCTTTGCAGTATTCCGAGTACTAATAGAATCGCGCTTTACAAGCATAGTCGTTCTATCTTCGTCTCCTCCCACCCACCCTACAAAATAAATAAATACAAAAACAGCCTTGTGTTCTTTCCTTTACTTTCTTGTCTATGGTCTCTCGTGGGTAGATTTTCAACGCATCCCGTTTGTTACGGGATGCCTGGTTCTTATGCTGCAAATCCGACTCCATCCCAGCTATTTCGGTTCGCATTGCGCTCTTACGATGGAGTCGAAGTCATGCCCCCCTCGGGCAGTTCCGCCTCGAAAGAGTCACCCGCCCCCGGCGTCGAGGTTCGCCAACCCCACCTTGCTCTCGGCGCCCGGAGACGGAGTTGACCAACCTATCAGGTCGCCGACAATGGATTCGAAACATCCTGGAATGACTGTCCTGTGAGTGCACTTCTGAACTTCTGCCTCCTTTTCATCACTTCTTCACCCATCTCACTCCACTCTCCACAACCACCTCTCCACCAAGCCCCACTTCTAGAACATGTCCGACCTCATTCTCATCAAGGTTTTAATCGAATGGATCAAGTGCGTCATCACTGCGACGCCTCCCCCTTCGGCCACGGACACGTGAGTACAACGGTCTTGCTTTCATAGCAAATGTTTTGGTGCCAATTCGTGCGGTCGAGCGACTACCCGGGAAAACGCTGACCATCTGTCTCACCGGCTTTTCACACAGCATCATGCTCGCCGTTCGCGTCAGCGACGCGGCCAACCGCACGCTCGGCTTCAAGACGATGCGTGTCCCGCGAGTCAAAGGTCGATCGCCCGGTCATCGTTTCAAAACGAACCAGTGGTCGACCCTGGATCTTTGATTCGATTTCCACGGCGTCCCCGCTCGTGAGCCGACTCGAATCTCGGTCGTCATCTTCAATCTCGGCGCGCTCCAACCCGACTCCGTCTTGGAAGCCGTCGTGGCCGAGATCGATTGCACGGGGGTCAACACCTTCACTCGACCCGGCGAATCTTGTGCGTGTTCCTTCGTTCGCGCCATTTTCTTATCTTTTGAAACTTTGAGGGAAATCAGCACTGACCTAAAGTCTTCGGGTCCATCTGATTCACTCCGCAGCGCAAGCCGTGGTCGGTCATCAAGTCACTGGCGGCGCAGCCATCATTGCCGGCACCGCCGTCGGTGGTCCCGCCGGCGCGGCGATCGGACTTGGCGTTGCGGGTGTCATTCAAGGCATCAAGCACCTCAACAAGAACCACGATGGCGTCATCAAGTACGAGACGATGTGGGTGACCCCCGGTGATCTCGCCACCGACCAAGCTGGTCGCGCCAACTGGTTCAAGTGCACATCATCGTCGCGACTCCCTGGCGCGCGTGCCTTGTACGAGATGTCGCACAGGATCGTCCGATGCTGATGATATCGGTGATAAAGCGGTCACTTGCCTACTTTCTTCCTTGTTTGACTGTGCCTGAAACTTAGTCTTGGGCTGCCTCTCGCCCCATTTGTGGCTAGTAATCTTTTCTCCGAGTTCGTTCATGTGTACTGGAGTCTGACCACGTTGGTAGCCTGCGCTTTTGGGCTGCTGAACCATTTGCAACTTCGATTAACCTTTTTTTTTACTATATTCGAACTTCTCTGTGTGCTTCCACGAGGCTGACCAGACGGGCTAGGTTACCATTCGCCTCGCCCGACGCCTCTCATTGGTTTTGCGCAGTGCTAGCGCGACTTTGCCGTCGAGCGGCCGCAGCTCGCTCCTCAGTCTCAGGCTTAGCCTCACAGCATTAAGAAAGTTCCAGGAAAGTACCCGATCCGGCTATAATTACAATCGAAGACCTGGTACCGCTGCTGTAAGGGCCCCCGAAAGACCCGATCAGTCAACTCGACGACTCTTGCCGGCCCTCTCGGACCCTCCCTCTTGCCTTCTCTTCTTCTCCGCAAGATAAGCCGCCTTCTTGCCTGACTTCTTCTTCTCCACCACAGCTTCGACCTTCTTGGGAGCCGATTTCGTCGGAGACGTTGACGAAGTCACGGCTTGTCCTCCACCCCTCGGTCCACCTTTACCGCCCTTGGCGCGCGCCTTGGCCTTGAACAACTCTTGTCGTTGCGCGTGGGTCAATTCGGTTGATTCGCCTTCAACGTTGGCTCCGTTCGTCAGTACGTTCGCGCCGTCGGTCGATTGATCCCCAGCGGCTGCAACGTCCTCGTCTCGGATGAAGCAAGCGACAAAGAACCCGTTCGATTGATCTTCGGGCAGGCAGCGAATTACCGAGTCGGCGACGTCTGGATCGGAAAGAAGATTCGTGAGCACGCAAATAATAGCCCTGCACCATGAGCCTAGATCTCAGAACTGACTTTGATCCCCTCCGCATTCGTCGACCCTCCCTCGCCTTTCCCACGTAGGGATCACTTCGTCCCTCGTCGCCAATCGCCACCCCTTGTCCTGGAACTCCTTCTTGGCCAACAAACGCACTACGACACCCTCGTCTTCCTGGGCCCAGATCGAGCACGTCGAATAGACGACTCGACGAGCACCGGAGAATCGCATGGCGTGGGATAGGATCGTGAGTTGGAAATTGGACAAGGCTCGAATTCGGGTCGCCTGTTCGGCTTCAGGCTCGGTGGGCAGCAGATGATCGAGCCGAGACGGGATACCAGAGCCGGCTGAGCGAGGAATCGGACAGCCTTGTAAGCGTATGATCTTGCAGTCAAGACAAAGAGATATGACTTACAACATGACGGATCGACGAGGAAGTGAGTGATGTTCTTGAACTTGACATCGGCGGGGTCGATCGACAAGAAATCGATGTTCATCGGTGTGACGTCTGCAGGAAAGACAGTGGTATCTTCAGTAATTCGATTTGTCGCATGAGGTTTGCAGTGGGAGGGAGAACTCACTGCTGGCGCCTGCCTTCTTGCACATATCCTTGAGCACCTTGAACCTTCCCTGATCCCTCTCGACGGCGACGACTTTGCCATACTCCCCCGCCATCGCAGCGGCCATCGTCGTCTTGTTCCCCGGTGCAGCCGTCGCATCCAGTACCCTAACGCCTCTCTTCTTCTTCTTTTGCACCTCGAGATCGCCGCGCTCTTCGAAGGTCAACGAGTCCGTGGGAGCCGTTCCATCGAGTTGGGCTTGCTCTTCCTGCTCTCGCTCGAGATCCTCTTCGGCAAGCAAATGAGACAGAAGGACCCAGGCGGGCATGCACGACGCTTTATCCTGTGCGATCAGACGTCCGTCCTTGAAGGGTTCGAGTGAAGGCAAGGAGAGCGACGCAGGAAGTGCAAGCAAAGGCTCGATATGAGCATCCAGGGCAAAGACCTTCGACTTTGTTTGACTGGGGTTCGAATGCGACCAAGTACAAAGTACAAAATCGGTATTAGTTCTCGCACCCTGAATGTTGAAGAAAGCGACGACAAAACTCACGCCGTCTCAATCATCGTCTCCACATCATCGACCATCTCCCACCTCTGATCATCGAACCATTCGACCGCCGCTTCGACGGTCCATTTGAGCGTGTTGACCCTCAACCACCGAACCGATCCCAGTGCGCCGGCATCTTCACCCGTCTCGGCATCCTTGGCACGCTTCTTGCCTTTGCCTATCCCTTCGATCGAAGCCGCGACGTTCTCGGGCAAGGCGATCTGAAGTCCTTCGTTCGACGAGCAACGCTTGCGCTTTCTCTCCTTTTCAGTCTCTTTCTCCATCCTGGGTTAGGGCGCGAGCAAGCTGGGTCAGATTCAGTCATCGAGCTCACCACCAGTCCGAAGAATACGATGGGACTCACGAGACCTTGTACCTCTCGACCTGTTTCCTGACCTTGTGTTCCTTGGGCAAGGTGATGCCCCGTTTGGCGAAGAGCATATCGTGGATCATGACCATCGCCAACGAGGCCGGCGTCGGTGGCGGTCGTTGTTGTTTCCCGCGTCGCTTGTTCTGATACTCCTCTTGCTTCTTGAGCATCTTGGACGCCGCCGCAGCGGACTTGACTTCGAGAATACCTTTCGTAGGCGCTGTGGTCGTGACGGGGGCGACGAAGAGCGCCGGTTCTTTGGTCAGGATCGCCGAGTGATCCAGCAGATGCTTCAGATGAGGTCGGTCTGTGAAGGATGAGCATCCGCTAGTCGATCAGCGCAAATTCTGAAACCTGCCTGACGAATAACCGATGATGGAGGACCGACATTTGAGCACCTCGACGGTGACTTTGAGGAATCGAGCCGCTTCGCCCGGTCGACCTTCGCGCGAACGCTTGGCCTCGGCCATGCACAAACCCTTGACCGAACCTTTCTTCTCATCCAGCGCATCGAGGATCAACGCAGCTCTGTAGGGAAGGAAAGTCACGCGGAGAAGGTGCGGAGAGGTTCGTTATTAGTCTGGCCCGAAAACCGGCAGCGGAGGGTCGAGCCGAATCGAAGGATGCTGCATCCCGTAAAGGCATGATTCGCCGGAGGATTCCCTGTAACAATGTTGAGCGGCTTACCGCTTGTAAAACTCCATGTTGTTGATGAGAGTAGGTGTGCGGGAGTGGGAACGTGAGCCGACTCCTGCGGGGTTGACGGACAGCCGAGCTCGACGACGGCTGCGAAGTTGCCTGCGAAGCGCGCGCCGGTGTCCCAGGAGGGAGCCTGAGCGGTCCGTGCGAGGCAAGCCAAGCTCGCCAGCTCTCGCCAGTCGCAGCCAGTGGCAAGCCGATCGCCGCGGCCGACCCCTCCCCGCTTGACTTAGCCGGCTCAGCTTTCGTCAAGTTCGTCGTCCTCGGAACAGCAATGCCACCGCCTACTCCGCGCCGTCGCACCCCGGCCAAGAATGCCACCACGTCCATCTTCACCTTCCAGGCCCCCTCGATCCGTATACCGACCTTCAACTCGCCAATCAAGAGGCTCAAGAGCCCGACGGCGAACGATCTCGACGGAGCCCAAACACGTGACGAGGCACGGCAAGCGCGTCTGCGAGGACCGGCTGGGTGAGAGCCCATGACCCTGGATGGGGATGCGACAACGCAGCGAGACCCCTCGAGACTATCGAACTGACCTTTCACTCCAAACCTTTGGCCGGACCGATCAGGCAGACTTGGAATAACCTCAACACGCTGTTGACGCGTGGACCGACGAAGCTACCGTCCTTTAGCGCGGTCCCCGGCGCCAACAGTCGAGCCGGGCGCGCCAAGAGTGCCACACCAGCGGGACCCAAGAACCCCAAGACACCCAAAAAGACGCCCAAGACGCCCTCGAAAGCCGAGTCGACCAAGAAGAGCGCGAGAAAGAGCTCCGTCGCCGCAAAGACCCGGGTCCTTCAACCAACTCCGCGTTCCGCGACGCGCTCCGCGGCCGCAACCACCGCCGCGCTCAAGACCAAGGCTGCTGTAACTGCGTCCGCAGGCCCCAAATCGAATCAGCGGAGAAACGGAAAGAGGAACGCGCTGCCATCATCCCCTCTTGGGAACCATCGCTCGAACGATGAAACTGAAGCCGGCCGTGAGGTCCAAGAGGTTGACGAACCTGCTCAAGTTGAAGCACCCCCACCGCCCGACCCGCCTCTGATTGCTTCGACTTCCAAAGGCAAGACCAATGCACCGCCAAAGCGAGTCCCAGCCAAGAAAGTAGCACAGGTCAAGGTATCCCGCGCCGTGGCGATACGACGAAGAAAACCCGCGGTCGAACCCGAACCCGAAGCTAACTCTGACGATTCCGAGATCAAGGTCGTCGAGCGACGCATCAAGCCTAAAGCGCCGGCGAAGAAGTGAGTCGAGTTCTCAATCATGAGAAACCTACGGTCACCTCGCTGATGCAACGAAATATGCAGGGTAACTCCTGCTGCTACGCAGAGCATTCCGTCGCCGTCGCCGTCGCCGCCGCCTCCCGCGTCAGAAAAGCTTGACCTCGAAGAAATCAACGAGCCCATGCTGCCACTCGCGTCGACCTCTCGCGCGAAAATCAAAGCCCCGAGCAAACGAGCTGCTACCATGACAAAATCAGCCAGGGTATCCAAGGCGGTGGCGGTCCGGCAGAGAAATGGGTCACCCGATGACGACGATCAGAACGCCGAAATTTTCCCGACTGAGAAGCAGCCCGTCAAGAAAAAGCCAATTGGCCGAAAGTGAGTCCGAACCACGAATCCTTCCTCGACAGGGTACTGACGCAGTATCGATTGGCTTGTTCCTAGAATTACTGCACCTAAAGCCAAACCTCGCTTGGCGCCGGCGAAAACTTCCGAGCCGGAGGACGATGGGGTGACCCTGCCACGACCATCAAAACACACACTCGACGACGACCTCGACGGCTCAGTTTCGGACTCGTCCTTTGACGACGGCCCTGTTGTCAAGCGACGCACATCCGGTGGGTCTGCGTGCGCTCTTGACAACGCAAAGAACAAGTCCAGTGCGCCCAGCAGCTTGGACACCATCTTTGCCGGTGTTCGGTCAAAGATGGTTGAGAAAATGTGAGCAGCTCCTTGTATCGTTCGCATCATCCCGAACAAGTTTATAGCTGACCACAATTACGGTATGACGGTACTTTTCCTCAATAGGGCCACGGATAAGCCTCGGATACGCTCCAAGGCGGGGCTCGGTAAACGGTGATCAGACGATCCCCATCGCCTACTCTGTTTTGTTTGGCTGTATCGCGTGTCGTAATGCTGTAGCGCTTTTCCAAAATTGCATCCCTCAACTCAGCTCATGTGGGCGCAACAACTTTGCCGACCCCTGACGACCAAAGTTCACTACGCGCCAGCCGAAGTCCTGGTAGACACAATGCAACATCCCATGCCCCTGATTGATGCGAGCGATAACAAGATAACAAGCCTGTATAATTGAGAATCAATCCAAACACTAAACTCAACCCCACACAAATCCCCTCATTTCTTCCCCTTCTTCCCTTCTTTATGTTTCTTATCCTTCTTGTGCTTTTTCCCCCCTTCCTCCTTCTTCGACTCCTCCCCTCCCAATTTCCTCTTCAACCCTTTGGTCGATTCCGGGTTCTTGATACTGATTACCCCACTTCCTTTTGCGAGTTGGGCCTGCGCTTGCGCCCATTCGTCTTCGGTCCCGGCGATCGAGTACCTGAAATACATGGTCGTCAGCTACGGGGCGTTCCCCTTCGGCATCCCCATCGCGCAACGAGGACGAAAGACTGACTCACTGCTTCAAATCCAACGAATCAATCACCTCCCTCTGACTCTCCTTCAAAGCCTTCAACACCTCCCTTCCCTCCTGATCCAACTCCTCCTCCAAACCCTGCACACCACCCTTCACGACCGCCGTCGACGCACCCGAGGGTTGGTTTACGAACGCCTGGGTTTTCTTATCCATCCCCAACGAAGCGTCCGGAACGAATTTTGCGACGTCCTCCTTTTGTAGAGTTTGTAGAGATTTGGTCAACTTGCGGATCGTTTTGGAGAATAGGGCAAGGCATTGCGCAACGGCGACTTGGTGCTCGGTTTCCTTTTCGACGTCTTCGACGGACTTGCGTTGAAGACCCAAGGCGAGCAGGATCGAGGCTTGAAGGCCTGAGAGTTGGACGTCTTCGGGGAACCGTTTGGAGAAGTACAATCCGGCCAAGGTGGGAAGTAGGTCGAGGATGACGTGGTAGTCGAGCATGTTTTGAGCGTACGAATCCAAGCGCTTCAGATCGAAGGGCGAGAAGAAGGACTTGACTTCCGAACCGACGAGGACGTCTCCGCCGACACGCCTTTCTTCATCTTCTTCTGTCGTCGAGGTGTAAATACCCTGGTTCGCCGCTTCAAGAACACTCAAAGCGCTAACGGTCGAGAACTCCCTAAACTTGTACGAAAGGAGCGCGATGAACCTCTTCCTGAAATCCAACGAGAACGCACCCAACCACCTCCCAACTTCTTGACGATTCTTGTTCAACCCACGCAACATGACGCAAGAATGTTCGCCCGTCAAGTCGTTTTGCGTTTGCCGGATGTACAAGGGGGAGAAACCAGCCCGTTTCCAAAACTTGAACAGAAGCGTGGTGAGACCGTACGATACGCCGAGGTAGTCGAGGTTCTCTGGTTGACGCTCCGAGAGACGTTGTAAGAGGGGTGGCATCTTGCTCGCGTCACGGATGGCAATTTGGTCCGTTTGGAGAGTCGCATCCTGTGAAGTGGAGCCATGGCAACACATCAGTCCATCAGCCCGTGCCGGAGAGTCTGTATCCCGCCTGACCAGCTTACCTCGTCAACCTTGGCCACATCCTCGAACGTCTCTAAATCCATCTCCTTGACAACCTCATCCAAATTGAGCAACTCGCCACTATAGAACGAATTCAACGCCTGCAGCGCCCTTGACCCGTACCCCATCTTGGCATAGTCAGGGTGGACAGCAACGCGCACGATCCGCGCTCCGGACATGGAAGCGAAGTCATCGTCTTGGTACTGCTGCGAGATGGTCCAAGGGATCAAATCCCCTCCGGCCATCTTGCCTCGACTGAGGTTATCCAGCACGCTCTGCTTGGAGATGTTGCCTTCCAACGCGACTTGCATCACGACCAAAGGGTCGGGGAGCGTGTTGTCCCCTTCTTTCAAAGGCGGCAACAGCACAAAGAGGTGATGACCCGGTGCATCGGACATGAGTTGCAAGTCGTTGGGCGAGTTCTTGTAATGCGACGCGACGTAGAGTGACATCATCCTCTGTAGGAAGACCTCGGAAGCAGGGTGGAACGAGAACAAGGTGTCGCGGTTGACGTAGAACAATTCGCATGTCGAAGGATGGGGGCATCCTTGCAGCGTCTTTTTGAGACTGGTCGAGATCGTTGCGTCGAGGCACAAGAGGCCGTTGAGCCATTTCTCGATCGAGTCGTCGGGACCGTAACGAATCGGCGTCTCGAGCTTGATCTCCTTCAACGTTCGAGCGGTCGCTAAAGGCGTCGACCCGCTCGCCTTGTCGTCGGTGTTGCCTCCGTTGGTTGAGCTGGGCGCGGACATCGCCGATGATGGTCGCGACATTTCACGCAACTGTTGCAACAGCTTGAGCGAGAGCGATCGGCCTGTGCCTTCGTAACCGTTGATGGTTGAAGCCATGAACACGAGGTAGGGCCCCAAGAGGGATCGCACCAAGGGCAAAGGGATGGCCGCGGCCTCATCAATGACGACGAGTTCAGCTTGGCCAAGGACGTGGAAATCTTGCGGCTGGATGTACTGAATCGTTTGTCGGTGCTGTCGGAAGATGTTGACCCGAACGACGGCGCCCTTCCATTCCGGGTTCGTGCTCTGAACGATGTCGTAATCGAGGTGCTCCTCCCACCCAAGCTGATCGAAGCCCTTGAAGATGAATTCGAACAAGGTCTTCAAGTTCTCGGGACTGGGCGAGGTGACAAAGACGTTCGAATAACCATGTAAGATGGCGAGCGATATCGACAAACCCAAAGCGGCGGATTTACCTCGACCACGGGCGGCGGTCAAGGAGACGGTCTGGGACAAGGTCTTGGAGGTGATGGCATCGGTGAAGGTCAAGATCGCCTTGGCCTGGTCGAGGGTACGCGCTTGGGCGATGATCTCGCCAATGCCCTTGGTATCGCTGAGTCCTTCCTTGAGCGCCTGCAATTCCGCTTCGCCAGGGGCTTCCTTTCGTTTCCCCTTGCCGGCCGAGCGACCAACTCCGACGCCGAAGTCGGGGTCGATCGCGACGATGTCCTTGCCCGCTGAGATGGGCAGAACGTTGAGTTCGTCGTCGACGACGAGGCAGGCCGGGTTGGCGCCGAGCGAGAGTAGGAACCGTTCGTTGAAGCGAGCGACGGGTGCTGCGGTCGAGGTCGATGATCGATAGCGAGAGTGTACGTCCTGTGGGGAGGGAACGTGGTTGATGAGCAGGAGATTCGGAGCCGGTGCTCGGTACAGTTGGACTGACCATGGTCATGCTGTACAAGCCCCTGAGACTCTTCATGCCTTGCAAAAGACAGACGACGATCCCTCCCCCCTGCACGGTCTCGATCGTCCTCGCCAACAAATTCGGGGTAATCGCTTCGAAATCCTGCAAGATCAACATCGAGAAGGTCTGACCAAGGATCTTGTGGGTGTCCTTGTAGTAGGTGTAGCGCACGTCGGTGACGCTGACAAAGAGTTCAAAGGGGTCCATCTCGCCGACGTCGCGTTGGTTGCGCTTGACGTCGCGCTTGATCTTGCCTTCGCGCTTCTTACGGTTCGAGGTGAAACCGAGTTCCTTCTTGTAGCACCATAGCACGTTCGGACAAGGGTTCTTCTTTTGGGCTGTGGGGGACGTCCGAGGTGGGCGGAAGTCAGGATCTTGTCTTCTCTGAACGGGACGAGAGCGGGGATGACTGACCATCGGTAGGGTTGGCCAGTCCGGCGATGGATTGGCCGAGCAGAAAGTGCAAGTTCACGATCTGGGCATGGGCCTTTGCGCGATCACCGAGCAAGAGGAAGAAGGAGCGGTGCGAGGTTTGAAGTGAGCTTTGGGGATGGAAGGGAGCGGGTTAGTAAGGATCAGAGGGGCAAGGTTGGAGCGTGGGGTGCGGACGCTCACTTTGCGATGAGGGTGGGGATGCGGGTGTCCAATGGCTTGCGACGGCCTGTGGCGTTGGCGCCCGACATGGCTGAGGCTGTGGATGGGTGGGGCTGGTGGTGCGACCGATCGAGCTGAGGAGCTGAGGAGCTGAGGAGGGAGCGCGCGTTGCTGCGAAGGACGAAGGCGACCCGTAGCGTGAGTCTAGACAAGCTAGTCGCAAGGAAGGGGGTTGAGTGGACTAGTGATGATCAATTCGACCACTTTTTAATCCAAAAGTGCGTAGAACCCAATGACGCGTTGTGGGGAGAGTGAGCGCAACTCGGGATAGTCAGGAGGTCAGGAGGTTGATCTCTGACCCGATCGAAAGCACGGCCGTGTGCGACCAAGTTGATCCGCCCGCAGCAGCCCGCAGCAGCCCGCAGCCTCGCAGCCCGATTTGAGCTCGGACCTCGTGACACGCCGAGGCGCGCCGAGCGAGTCGCGCTTGCTTGGGTGCTGCTGCCAGCAGTGCTGCTCTCTCCTTCCCCTGTCCTGCACACCGACCCTCACACGCGGTCTGTCCGCCCATCCCACCCCATCCACCGACCATCCACCGACCATCATGCAAACCCTATCCCGTCCCTCGCTCTCCTCGCACGCCTCCTCCGGCCTCGGTGCCTCCCCCTCCTTGGCCTCATCCAGTCGGAACCCTCTTCACCTCAAAGTGAACCGACTCCTCTCCGCCAACCTGGACGATGCGGGCACTCGAGCTGCTTTGGATACGTTGGGCGAGTTGGAGCTGGAGCAACAGACTCAAGTTGGGTCGAGCTCACGTGGGAGTCAAGAACCAACGACGACGACGACGACGACGACGACGACGACGACGAATGGGTTCAATGGCAGGACGACAGCCACAACAACTACTGCTGCAGGGACGCCTATGATCAAACGAGGCGCGTTGAGGACACAGGTCGAAACTCAGATGGCTCAAGCCTCGACGGAATTCCTACAAGCCTTTTCGGACGTGGACGCCGTAAGCCTATCTCTGTCGAATCCTCGCACCTCCACGTCACGTCATCTCACCTCGCACCTCTCATCGCCTCCCCCAGAAACTCGGTCTGCTGCAATCCCACCTCGACGCGATGCACACATGCTGCGATCAGGTCGAACAACAGCTCGCCTCTGCAAACTCGGGGACGCGGTATTTGCTCGAACATGTCGAAGGCTTGCGCCAACAGAGGTCAGTGTCCCACAAGTCTCCCTCCAAGAGCATTCTCAGCACACCCCGCAACAAAACACGACGACTGATACCATCCTTATTCGGACCTACAACTATCATAGAGCCACAACAACAGTCCAACAATCGCTCGTACACTTATTCCTCACGCGCTTCTCCCTCACCGACAACGAGTTGCGCATCCTCACCTGTCGCGAGATCCCCGTCGGACCGGACCTATTCGCCGCGATGAACAAGACCGAGAGGATACGAAGTGATTGTAGGGCCTTGTTGAGTGGCGAGGCGGGGCAGGGAACGCAGGCGGGGTGAGTTGCCCGTTCAAACTGGCGTTAAGAAGAATTCGTTCTCAAGCTAACCTCTCTTCAACCCCACTCCACCACAGTCTCGACATCATGGAATACACGTCCCAGCATCTCGAAGCGGCCTATTCCAAAATCTACAAATGGTGCACCTTTGAAGCGCGTGGGTTCGGAAAAGACGTGTTGGAAGTTTCGTCGACGATGCGCTCCGCGATCGAGAGGCTTAGGTCCAGGCCGGAATTATTGTCGTTCGTCCTTTAATTCAAATCTCAGTCTTCCCCGTTCGGGAGCGCAATATCTGATTTCACTCTCATTCCCGCTCTCCAACTCCACAGTGAAGTCCTCGATCTTTTAGGTGCAACCCGCTCAACTGCCATATTGAACCTATTCCTCGACGCCCTAACAAGAGGAGGGCCTTCCGGCCTTCCACGACCCATCGAATTGCACGCCCACGATCCAATTCGTTACGTCGGAGATATGCTGGCTTGGATCCATCAAGCTACGGCTGGTGAACGAGAGTTCTTGGAGAGTTTGTTCGGTATCGCGGAGGATGGGAGATGGGTCGGCAGTGTGAGGGCGCAGAAAGGGACGAGGGGGAGAAAAGCGGAGGGAGGGGCGGGTGAGGGGGCGGAGGGGAGTGTCAAGACGATACTGGACGAAGAGGACGACGAGATGCGCTTGAGCAAGTTGTTGGATCGGGATATGGAAGGGTGTGCGAGACCTTTAAAGGTGACTTGCCCTGCTCTTTCAGGCTCACGCGCGACTTCGAGTCTGAGCGCAGTATTCGAT
The DNA here is from genome assembly GCA_900102585.1 of Microbotryum saponariae. Lineage (NCBI taxonomy): Eukaryota > Fungi > Basidiomycota > Microbotryomycetes > Microbotryales > Microbotryaceae > Microbotryum > Microbotryum saponariae. Next base: position 1,313,140 of record FMWQ01000049.1, on the reverse strand, counting down.
CCTTCGCAGATGCGCGTGCAGCAAACGATCAAGAGTCAAGAAGGTGCTATTATGGCGTATAGGATCGCGACGTTGATTGAATTTTATAAAGTCACGATGGAGCAGACGATCGGCAAGGACGCGCATATGTGCAAAGTATTGGCCGAGTGAGTTCGAACGCTCGCGCTCTTGATTGGCTGCCGCACGGAAAGCTCATCCGCGTTCGAGTCGCTCCGGACAGGATCACCGACAGTGCCTACGAGGCCTTTTTCGACACGTTACGCAACCACGGTCGATCCCTTTTGCGCTTCATCCAACCTCCTTCGGCGGGACTGAATGCCCCTCCCCAGCTCCGAGACGCTTTGACGACCCTTCGAGAACTCATGGCCATCTTCTCCTCGTCTTACCTCGAGGATGCGCCCAACGCGTCATCGAAAACCGATGTACCTAAACCAAATGAGGCAGAAGACTCTACAACAACATCGACGACCCCACCAACGTCCATGATCAAAGCCGACGACTTTTCCCCCGTTCTGGACCAAGCCTTGGATCCTGCTTTGGAGATGTGCGAAAAGATGGGGCAATCGAGACCGTTGACGTGGGATCGATCGATCTTTGCCATCAATTGTATCGAGACCGTTTTGAGTGCGTTGGACGGTTTTGCTTTCACTGCGGATCGGACGAGACAGTTGAAGGAGGAGGAGGGGGATCATGTTGAGAGTTTGACGGGGGAACATGTACGTTTCTTGCCTGATAAGGGAGTCTCAGCAGCGCGGCAAAGGCTCATTCCAAGTGCCCGCCCCCCATTATTTTGGTACCGCAGTTCACCTCTCTCCTCAAAGACAGCGGCCTCGAAAATCTCCTCACCACGATCCGCACCAAAGACCCCTCTGTACCGCTCTCTTCCCTCCCCTTCGCCTCTCCGACCCATCTCCAAACCTGCCTGCAATCCTTCTCCCACTTCCTCTCCACAACCGACACCCTCTCCTCCCCCCGTCTGTCGCTCCTCCCCCCTCGGATCGCAGCAAGTATTCATCGTTCGGCTTTGGAGAGGATCAGTGGGGCTTACGAGCTCGTTTTAAATGAGGTGGTGAGGGATGCGCAGAGGAATGGGTACGAGGAGGGGACTGTGAGGGGTTTGTTTAGGATGGGGAGGGACGAGGTGAGGAATGTTTTAGGGGTCGAGAGGGGGTGAAGCGTGTTGAAGAACTTTTTAGGGGGGGATGTGTAACCTTTGTAATGACCCATGCAACCTGGTGAGAAACGATTACGCTGCAGCACTCCAGGTCCCGCATTCTAACTACTCTCTTACAATGCGCACACCCGCCGCTGGACCATTAGTTGGGGATGCAACGCAACAGTCTCCCGCCTTTTTAAAATCGACGAAGGCCGAAGTCACTGCTGAAGACGATCCCCTATTCGTTCCCGAAGGCCGGGTCGGATACAGTGGGGAAGCATCGGTTCTCCGTCTGCCATGACTACGGGGTCAGAGCTAACCACTCGGGTGTTGTTCGGGTAGAGGTAGAATGACTAGCCCCCTGTCTTGCCCTTGATCCTGCCAGGGAGGATACAGCGAGCACGATGACAAACGAGGCTACATGTTCAATTGGTGGCATCATATCGACTCTTTCGTATAGTACGTGCTATCTGTGCGACAGTATTTCGTCGGACTTCATCCGTAGCTCAACCTCTCACTCCCTCGCTACACAGCTTCGCACACCATCGAGTGTCGCCCCCACCTCGAGCGTGGATCCAAGCCGCCCATCGTCACGGCGTCAAGATGCTCGGTACCTTCATTTTCGAAGGCGATGACGGTCCTCCAGACCTTCTCAAGCTGCTTGAGCTCTCCAACGAAGCTGGCGCCCCGCGACTTACGGCGGCGAGTCTGAGCTACGCCGACGGTCTGATGTGCGTCGAGCATGGCTTTGAAGGCTGGTTGATCAACGTCAAGGTGCCATTCGTCGAGGGTGAAGAAGCCGAGCAGATGCAAGCTATGCTGCTTTGGTTGCGATACCTCAAGGATGAGGCCAGACGCCGCATCGACCCGGCGTCGGTAATCATGTGGTTCGTCGTCATCACTGTCCTTCGAAATCACGTGACCTTTCTACGGTCGTGCTGACCATCTCGTGCTCCCGGCAGGTACGACGCCGTCAACCTCCTGGGCGTTGAATGGCAGAACGAACTGAACGGTTACACACTCCCCTTCGCCGAAGTGGCCAATTCAATCTTCCTCATTGGAGGGAGAAGGAGATCGAAGACACTACGACCAAAGTCGCCGAGAAATCGTCGATGATCGAGATGGACCAGGTCTACTTTGGCTTGGACGCCTGGGGGAGAGGCCAGTTCGGGGGTGGAGGCTTTGGTTCATGGATCGCGTTGGACTTACTCAATCGGGTGAGCAAATCGAGTTTGCCTAAAGTGTCCGCGGGGACGTCGCCGAATGCGGCCTACTCTGTTGCCATCTTTGCCCCGGGATGGACCGTCGAAAGTCTCGGACACGACCTTACAAATGCCAAGGGCTACAGCGAGTGGTTCGCGGATGATGCACACCTTTGGATCGGAACAACGCGACTACCCGACGCACCAACACCACTTGCACCTGTTGGCAAGCGTGAGGAGACTGCTTCGGTCGCTCCAGCCGCAATCGACAGAGGAGCCCGAATTGCTCGGGGCCACGTCGGACGAGTTCTTCGCATTGTCATGCTCAGACTTTCCAGAGACTACAGGATGTGTTGGAGTTCGAGCGGGCCGAGCGTCCCGAAGGTTAAGATTGTTTGGACATAATCTACGCGAGAAGTCCCATGTTTGTACAGAGCACGGATCTATCGTACGTGTATATGCTAATAGGGACTTCGGGATGTTGAGGGGATGGACTCCGCCGATCATCGGTGCTTCCAATGCTATCACCTTCCATAATGAGAGTCGAGAATTGTCTATACCCGTTAAGCTATGCTTAGCGCATCTCTGGGCGTTCAGGCCTGAGGGCACCTAACACGAGCTCGAGCCTCTGATGAGGACGTGATGGACATCGGTCCCATGTTGTTGGTCACCTCGGTTGTAAAACCCCTCAGTCCTTTGAAAGAGACTTCCTTTCTTCCTTCCGCTACTACAGCAGTTGTCCGCACTGGAATCGGTAAGGCCTCCTGCACCTCAACCATCGAGCTTCAAAGTGTCCTCCGACGCCGCAGTCAATCATCGAAAGAACGCTCGGGCCCACGCCAAGTATTGCCCGGACTCCTCGTTTGACGATACACGGCATCAGCGCTGTGATGTCCGAATTTCAAGCACTACTCGATGCACTCCAGAAATCTGTTGGGTCAGAGAACGCGCTAAGATGGATGTCGAAATGTGAGTCGCCCCGCCCCGGAGCATATCGCTGCTACTACACCTCACATCAGTCTGCTGCTACACCGAATGCTGACCGTTGTAGGCTTCTCGAAGACGTTACTCCTGCTTTCCTAGCGCTCAACAACAATCAGAACCCTTTTCCTTGGGGGATCAAGGCAGCGCATGACTCGATATCCCCGCAAATGCCGCCTTCATTCACGCGGTAAATGCCTACCGGACGTCTGAAGAGCTCCGGAATGACCCTATCCTGACTCGCGCTGCCCTGTTGATATTTAGACAACTCTGGTGGCTCGTTGCGCTGTTTACCGTTTCAATGACTATCGCCCTAATCGGACTCATCCTGCGCCTGGCACAAGGACATTTCTGGATCGTCCACCGCATTGATTCGAGGATCACGATGCCCAACATCTCCATCCAAAATTCCTTCTGGGCGTTCTTGTACAGCCTTATGAGCATCGTCGAGCTCGTAATCACAAGTAGGATTGTATCAGGCGCCGTATACCCATCATGGTACATCGGCTACCAAGGATTCCTGCCCGTCGTTCTATTCTTGGGCCAGTACCCCGAAATTTGGGCCACGGCCAGCGCCTGGTGTCTGCGCAACTGCGATCCACACAGGCACGACTCCAGCTTGATCTCGGCGTGCTTCACGGCTCTTCCTTTTCTATGGCCTATCGTTGCCGTTTCACCTCCCATTATCTTTTTTTCCCTCGCAGCCCGGGCCCTCGGTGTTGTACACGGCGGCGTCGGTCAGTGTATAGTCAATTTTAAAGCCTTTGAATCCTCCTGGACAAGTGCCACCACCTTGGACACCTCTTTCGCCCAGGCCGTACAGGCTCTGCAGCCCCTTGCAACGATTGCCGCTTACGCTCAAATATATGCATTCTGGTCACCTGTCGCGTTCCGCTTCGTCGGATCGGTTCTGGTCATCACGTTCATGGTACGTCACGCACGCGACAGGCTTTGGGCCCGAGACAAGACCAGTCGGTTGAAACAACTGGATGCTTTCCTTGAGCAGCTATACGTAATCGCAACAGTCATCGAATACGGTCACCTCAGTCGTCAGGTTCGCAACTTGCGCGGCAAAGCGTGTCTTGGGCTGGCGATGGCCCCCGGCAAAATGGACTGTGCGCCACCGAGCGCGCCGACCTCGTCGAAATTCACCGTGCAAATCCGCTCCTCGAACAATGACAGTGCGAATACTCAGCTGGAGTGAGTGATACGAACAACCATTTACTTCATAATCGTTCATTCAAGGTGCATAGATGCTGACCATGACTCATCACGGGTTCGACAGGCAGCAAGCGCGGCTCATGGCATGGGCAACGAGCAATCGTCTCCTGACGGCCGTCCCGGTCTCACTGATGCTGAGCGCCAATGCGGCGTTAGCTTTCTGGTCGTCTGTCGCCCCCATCAAGCTCTCTGACAACGACGGGAACATTCAAATGATCGGCCTCGTCGCAGCGTGGATCAACTCGATATGTTCAACTGTAGTGGCGGTTCTCATCTTGTTCCGCGCGTTGAGCAGGTCTTCGAAGACGACAGAAGCGGTCAAGAGACTTGCGCCATGGTTGCCGCTCGCACCGATGTCTACCGCATCAACCGGATTGATGGACATGGTTGGAGCTCAGACTTCTCCTTTGTCTCAAAATTCGGCCAAGAAGGATTTGCCCCTCGGTTTGACAGCGCAAGTGTCTGTGACATCGGAAGGTTCTGAAAAACTCGCAGTGGACCATCTTCAAGGTGGAATCACCGGAGTCACGATTGAGCGGTATCAGCAAGTATCAGTAGATTGAATCCGGAGAGAGCGATCTAGATCATTGCGACGGGGTCCTAGAATCCCGTTCAGTGTCGATTTAGTTGCGTAGTTCAATCCATTCATCAGCATCAGACAACTTATTGTATTACACGTGGTGGACGCGTGGTGAGCTGGCTCTTTGAGCATAAAAAAATCATCGACGATATTAGACTTGAGGATCTTGCGGAACATCCATATCTGCACCGGCCGCTCATAATGAATCGAACAGCTGCTAGCTGCTCGCTACCATGATCGAGCAATAGTATTACCAAACGTCGGAGGTGTCAGGAATATATGGTTGTACCCTCTTTTACCTGATTATCGTTCCCATTATAGTACTAAGGACCGCAGCGGGAACGCACTATTCTTTACGGCCGGGTACATCAGCTTCCAAGGCTCCCTCCCGTCGAAGCCCCTGTCTCTCCGCAACGACGTGAAATTCCATCCCAGAGGTTCAAGCACGAGACCACTAGTGCACCACCTCCCGGCAATGCGTCGGCATGGAAAGGGTTTCCTTCCGGCCCACCTGCTCGAGAGACGTGCGCCAATCAGTTGAAATCAGTGAGGTCGACCACGCTCACTTCTCCTTGGATATTCAAGCTGATGATCGTGAATTCATGCCCTCGGCCTCATATTCCAAGAGCAACTCATCGATTGGGCCACCTCAAATCAGGTCCTGACGGATATCATGACAGCAACCATGATATCACTCATGCTGGCTACCCCTATGCTGGACTGACATTTTGGTTCGAGTCGGCCCGCAAATCAATTCACTTGGGCGACATTAACGGTTGGGTTCAGGTCATCACCCTCGTCGCGGCATGGATCAACGTGAACATTTCGACCGTCGTCACTGTTTTGATGCTACTCCGTGCACTCAGCGGTTCACCAACTGCGACGTTGAGGGTCAAGAAGTGGGCACCTTAGCTCCCTTTGGCACCCGTCGCTGCTCCAGCATCTGGCCGAAAATCTTTCTATCTTGCCCAAACGCCTGCAGTGTCGAACTCGTTGCACGGATCGACTGGTGGACTGAAGAACAGTCAACCCACGAAGAGTTCGGAGCAGGCTGTCAACAAGCGCGAATCCCCAGTCAATGTCATCACGGTCAAGCGCGAATGCCAGGTCACGGTTGAAACACGGCCGTCGAGTGAGCGTTCAGGAGGTCAGGCCTGCCCACTCTGAAAGCCAAACATCGATGAAGTGGAGCGCTCCATGCAAACATTTGCTTCTGACCGAAAATCGACCAAGCAATAAGTATAAGGTTGATTAGCCGGAGGTCCTTAAGCATATAAACGGATAAACTTTTGTCATAGAATATGATGAGGTATTCGCAAACAAGAAAGGTATAAAGAGCGCATCAGACGAGTTCGAGCAAAGTGACGGGCCGAGGGCGCGATTCGGCGAAAGGCTCGAGTTTCGAATTTCCTTTCCCTGCGCAGAAAAAAGAGCAGCTTCGTTAGTGAACATCGCTCAGCCTGATGTCAATTAAAGTACTCACCATCTCCTTCGACAATCACAGGATCATCGGCATCAATGTCGCCGGCGAACTTGCGGCACATGACTTGGTTTTGCTTGGCACGCTTCCTTTGGTGGTACGTGACGAGATCTCGACCTCGCAGAGGAAGAACATCTTCTCCTCGTGATCTTCAGGTAGGACTTCATCGAGGTTGACGGGTTCGGCGAGACCTCGTCGAAGGAAGACCGAAGCGGTCCTAAACGGATCAGAGAAGCGTGTTTAGTTGCTGGACCCCAAAAAGTCAAGGAAGCGAAAGCACTCACTAGAACCATTGCAATAGCTCCTCAATGATGGTCTCCCCGCGATGGATCGAGCGAATGAACTCATAGAACGCCTGCTGATGGCGCCCCAGCAACCTCGCCAAGATCCTCACGCGCTTTGTGGCTCTTGGATCCTCGATCTCAACGCCTCGATGATGATGATCAACTGATCCAGGAAGCGCTGGAAGCTACCAACAGCTTGCGAGAGGTTTCCGACTTTGTAGATGCGCTTGATCAGTTCGACAATGGGACCGGCGAGCACCTCGAGAGCAGATGCGATCGCATCTTCACCGAGCATTTCACGTATGATGTTGGAGTCGCAATCGCGCGAGACGAGGCGGAAGTAGTACTGCAGGTCGAGCACGAGGCGGACATCCGTGTCCGTCAACTGAGCCCTGGCGAGGGCCGAAGGCTTGGTCTTCATATAGGCGCGGTATCGTTTACTGGCTCGTACGACACGGTCCAATTCGTAAGCGGGCAAGCGGGGCTCGTCTCCACGAACGATGGCGAGAACGAACTCGATCCCGTTCTCCTCTACAATGCCCACGCTAATCAGAATGGGCACACTGGTCTGAGGGGCTAGCACAGTATTTTCCACTTACCGGCATACCGGCGAACGACCTCCTTCTTCTCGCGCGATTCGTAGGCAAAGATGTCGAGCTTGTCTGTCATCGTCGCCGAGCCGATGCGCTGACGGTACCGCGCAATTTGCTCGAGCAATGCTGCAGGGTCATCGTCGAGCGTGATGGCGAGAATCCCGATGAAGTGCATCATGACCAAATAATCGGTCAGATGTTATCTCTGAAAGCCGCATGGAGAGTGTGACTCACTTCTGAAGCAAGCTCTTGCTCCTGAACGGTCGAGCCAATAGGATGTCCTGCAAGTATTTGGACATCGTCTTGAACCGGCCAATCTTGAACGCCTGTTTGACGAGGAAGTACGGGAATGCGGCATGCAACACCTTGAGCTTAGTGAAGATCGGCCCCGAGGCCTCGCCGCCGACGAAGAGGTCGTACAGGCCTTGCGCGAGGGTGAAGCGCAACGATTCAATCGTCTTGAAGTAGCGAGCGGGAAGCTTCTCGATGTCGCTGACGTTACGCAAAGCATCCGAAATGGCGACGAAGCCGTCGCCGTTGATGCATTCACGTGCGACCGCATCCCAGTGGGCTCGGGCGACGCGCGCACGCTCAGCGGCTCCGCCGGCTCACGACAATTCGAGCAGATCGTCGTGCTTCATCGATCATCTCACGTTGAGTGATGTCGACGACACTGGAAGAGCGCCAAAAATCAGTCTCGGACAAAGAAGCTGTCGGGACAAATGGGCGTAGACTCACTCTCTATCCTTCGGCACGATCGCGCCTAAAAGTAAGAAAGCCGCCGTCTCCTTGTGATGCCCGATGGTGCGAATCGACAACGTGGGTGAAGGCCGCCCCCTTGTGGGGAGGTTTGTTTCTTGGCTCGAGGGTGGCCAACGCCGACCCTAACCCCACCGAGGGCCGAGGGCCGCCGCCACCGATGTTCAGAGAGTTGCCGGCAAAGCGGAGAAAAAAAAAGGGGGGGAAGGAAGTAAAAAAAGGCAAGGAACAGAAAATAAGGGAAAGGGGAAGGGAAAGGGGAAGGGGAAGGGGAAAGGAAAGACGGACACGTGTTGTACTCTCCCATACTCTGAGGCGTCGAGGCGTCGGGTGCGTCGGGTGCGTCGAGATGATTCGCTCTCCTCTTGCTCCTCCCAATTTCACACCACTCTCTCCTCTCTCTCTACTAACCAAATCTCTGACCAGGACGCCTGGACATTTGAAGATCGACAAGTCAAAGGTGTTGCACGGCGCTTGTTACAAGTTTCACCTTCCTCTTTCCCCCTCTCCTCCCTCTGCACCCTCTGCCCATTCTCCACCATGTCCATCCCCCACCACCCGCCCTCAACAGACGTCCGTCGTCGCACGACCCAACCCCAAACGCTGCAACAAGCCCAAACCAGCACCACGACCCATCTCCCCCTCTCCTCGGCGCTGTTGAACGACCTCGACTCGCAAGCGAGCTTGGACAACATGGAGGCCGAATTGAACAAGACGGTCGATACGGAGGTGGAGGTGTTGGCGGAGGGGATCGTCGAGTTGGTTAGGTGTGCGGTCGTAAGTCTCTGTGCGGTGGCCTACGTCCCTTCTGAGGTAGTCTCTCTTTAACGCGCGTGCAGGAGGAGCTGTGAGCTGCGAATGCACAGGCGTCGGTCGTGTGGGGGGACTGTGACCACCTCGAGCTTCGCGTCTGGTCCCAATTCTCCTCCTCTCTCTGACCCACTCTTCCCGTCCCGCACAGATCAAAGACAAAGATCACTTTCGCGTGTCCCAAGAAGCATTCGCCTCAAAGGTCCGCACAGAAGCAATGGTACGCTCCCGTGCACACACCTCCCACCTCTCTCTGTTCCGCCAGACCTTCTCCCCTAACGCCCCTTTGTCCCACACAGATCCGTTCCGCGCAATCCCTCTTATCCCTATCACATACTTTGAAGCTGCTGCATTTGTTCGCCGATACTTGTACGCCTGCTTTGGCGAGGGAAGCCACCGTTAGGGAATTGGATGAGATGGTTGAGAGCGCAAAGACGGAGCTGGGGATGGCGGTCGTTTGAGCAGATGGTTTTGAAAGGGGGGGATTACAGCGTATTCAAGTCGAAGAGAGGGTGAAATTTGTTGTTGTAATAATAGTATCCTTTTGGTGTGCGGATCCGAGAGTGTGCATTCGCATCCGAGCTCTCTCTCGAGACGCGGGAGAAACGTCCTCTACAACTCTCGATAACTCTTGCCTTGAACGACTCGAGAGCCACATCCAAGCCTGGTATACAACAAAGTTGCAGTTTGCTTCTCCAATCTACTTTCCTCAATACCAACACGTTCCTCTCTGTCTCCGCGTTCATTTCTTCCCCAAGTCAGGTACGACCTCCCCACTCGGAATTCCTTGCTCCCTTTGCGAAGACGCCGAGGACGATCGATCTTGGGCGGCGGCAATCTCCTCCGGGGTCATGTACACCTCCTTGGTGGCTTGCATCAGTTCGTACAGTTGGCCTAATTGGTCCGCCGAGAGCTGGTGAGGTGGTAAGGGCCGGGGGGGGAAAGAAATTTCCAAGCCCGAGTTGCCGAATGATGGGTGACGAGGGAGCGAGTACGAAGATCGACACGGGGACGGTGTTGATTCAAGATATCTCAGCTCTCAACTCCGCCCAAATATGAAACACAAAACATCAAAGCCTCAGGGAACGTACCCTCTCAAACAACTCGGCATCCAACTTCTTACCCCACTTGTTCACACCTTCCCCTTCTGATTGCGCCCCTTCCCCTTGCTGCAACATCTGCTCATGATGATCGAGGTACTTTTTCCATTCGCTCAAAAAGCCGACGATGTGTAAGGGATTGTCCGTGGTTCGGGTTCGACGGAATTCAGCCTGGGGAATGGGGAGGCGAACGAAGGAGGGTGGTGTTGGTACCCTTCCAAAACTACGGCTCCAAATCCCGCATCCAAAACATCGTCCGAACCCACCTTCACGTACTCATCCCCCATCACCCTCAACTCGATCGGTAACACTTTTCGATGGACCCTCAATAGCCTTCGATAGAGTGGCAGAGGGGGAAGAAGTTGTTCGGCCGCGCTGTCGAGCAGATCTGTTGTAGGGAGCGAGGTCAGAGGCGCTTTCGAGACGGAGGCGGCGAGACGGAGCAGAGAGGGACGGAGGAGGGACATGGTTTGCAAAGTGCTGGGTGGGGGCAGAGGTGCGGAGGTGGGTCGGGGTGGAAGAGGAGAGAGAAGCAAAAAGTCGCGAACGGCGTTTCGTCATCGGGCACTGGCTCCCTCGCGCACCGGCACCGGCTGCTGATCGCCGACTTCAGCCGATCGACTCGGTGGCCACTCCGAAGATTTGATGGATGAGACCTGCGCAAAGATGCAAAGAAAATTTACACAAAACAAAACAACGAAGCCAAAAAAATATATGAGATGGTAAAGAAAGGAGGGCATAATCCAAAAGCACCCTCTTTTCACAATATCCAGATACGGAAGGGAGCAGGCCCCTGGAATCAATCACGACTGCACGAACAGCATCGACACGCTCTTCTTGATCTGTTCCCTCCCTTCTTCGGAAAATTCCAGCTCGTCCAAATCAAGGAACTCTTGCGGCGCGACGACCAATGGACTCGACTCGTTCATGATGGGCAACATACCCGCCACGGACGGACGTCCGGCGGCGTGGTTGACGAGGCCGATTGAGGAGCGCCGACGGCCGGAGATGACGTCGGCTTGTGTTGCTAGGTGTTGGAGGATGAAGCGCTCGAATTGGTTGACTCTCTGTGATGAGACATTGCAGAAATAGACGGAGCGTATTCAAGACCGTCAGTCAAAGCGTAACCCTCCGAGGATGTGTTGCTGCTCCCCGCCTCAACTTACTTTCTGTTCCTTCTTCAACGCCTCCTCCAAAGCCTTGGCGTACGTCGCCCTTTTGTCCATCTCCCTCTTCATCTTCCATTCCAACCTCTTCAAATCCCCCTCCCCATCATCCCCATTCTTAACCACCACCAACAACTCTTGGTTCTCCTTCACCAACTCGGCGATCCGTGCATCTTTCGCTGAATCGTTGGCGCTCGTTCGCACGTGGTCCAAATGGGATTGTTCGAGTTCGGAAATGCGAGACTTGAGGGACGAGTTGAGGTCTTTCAAGGAGGCTATTTCGTCTTGGGCTTCGAGGAGTCGTTCGCCTAGGCAGAGCTCTTCGGAATCGGAGGACTCGCCACCGTCGATTGAATGAAGGACTTTCATAGGTGACACCGGCCGAGGTGGAAGAAGCTGGGTGAGGGGGTCGGTTTTCGACGCCCGATCCTCAGTCTTTGATTTTAACTTTTGCAACGAACAAGTAGAAATCGACTCACACTTCGTCTCCGTTCCTCGACATTGCCACTGTTCACGAACAGCGAGCGCAATTCCTCAATCTGCACTTCGAGACCCTTGACGCGTGCCGAAGACTTGTGATACTGTGTTCGGGTGGAAGGATCGCATAAGTAACGATTGTGGCTCAAAGACCACACCACCCGACCCACTTTTCCACCTCCAACTTCTTCCTCTGAATGAGAAGCATTGTCGTGCGAAGGAGTATTGGGGACCGAAGGTTGGGACATGGCGGCTTGGAGTTGGGCTTCGAGGTGAGCGATCTGGGTGAAATGAACAACGGGGTTTGTGAGTACGACGAGGTTCCTTCCGTGTGGAGCGTACATCAGAGACCTACATGAGAGCGGTACTTGTGAATAAGCGCTTTATCATCCATAACCTCGTTGACGACAGCCTTGAGCGTCACTTTCTTGACTCGTTGGGCGAACTGTGCAGAAGCACCACGAACGGGTTAGCATTTAGCAACCGTAGGACGAACAATGCTACTCTCAGCATGCAGAACTTACCCGGAGTGTCGATTTGGATTCCTCAATAGCCATGGGGGAAGGATTCATGGTCGCTATCACGGCGACGCGGGCGTCACCCGACAACGACGGCTGTAGGATTTGGGTCAACTTGGAATCTCTGCGGGCATGCAATCGGACCTGAGTCAGCAGTCTGCGCTGGACGGAAACGATGGGGCTGATCACGTACCGATAAGGGACGTGTGGCCTGCATAGCAAGTAACGAAATTGAAACCGTCAGCAGCTCGTAAGCCCCGCGATAACCTCACGTCCTGACGAGACATACTTGATCTTCGACCCATCCGTCAACGACGCAATAACCTTTTCCAGCGTGAGCAGACTCTTGTTGATGAATGCACCCTCATTCCTGCGTTCCAGCTGACTCGTCGCTTGTTCACTACCGGCCAGATCAATCAAACTGAGTCGACTCATGCGAACGCAGCCGTTCGAGCCGGGGGCTAGGCGAGGACCGTTGGGGGTTTTGGAGCGGAGGGGGGAGGCCGAGGGGGCGTAGGGGTCTTGGTCACGCGATTCAATGGTCTGGGAGGACGACAGTGTAGCGTTTCAGTCATGATGGCTCGTGATTGATGCGCTGAGCACGTCCGGCTCACCATCTGGAACACGCTGTGGGACCGCGACGACCGTTCGTTGAAATCCGTCTGACCAGTATGGCGATTCTTTTCTCCCCTCCGCAGCAAAGCAGCGACCTGAGCTTCACCCGTCACGACCTCTTCGCGCAGTGGATGGACGAAGAACCGTTTCTGTTGAATCGGGTCACTATCAGCATCACATTGCGCCAAGTTGAGGACAAAGCGTATGAGCCCATACCTTTTCGTCCTGTCGCACTTTAAGTGGTCCCGTCTCGGGTGCGAGCAAGTCTTTGAGGGTCTCGTTGTAAATCTCGAGGTACGATGCGCGCAGCAGGAACTCTTGATCGGGATGCTGGTGATAGATTCATCCGAAAGGCAGCATGTCAGATTCGACCTCCAAAGCTATCATTCGGCCGACATACTCACATCACGGATGTAGGCAAAGATGTCCGAAACGGCCTGCGGGATGATACCCGGGTTGGCGGCATTACCCGACAAAGTGAACGTCTTCCCCGATGCTGTTTGACCGTACGCAAAGATGACGGCATCAAAGCCTTCCATCGCGGCTCTGTCGACAAATTACGCACTCGTCAGCTCCTAATGTCCTCGAGAGGACTCTGTACGAAGGGACTGATGACTAACAGTACGAGGTCTTTGCCTGCTTCGGCATAGACGCCTTCGTTCTCCGACCCCGTGACGATGGAGTCAAAGTTGTATTCCGGGCCGCCCGTTTTAAGCGACAATTGCGCCCTCGCCGCATCGACGTTCCACGCTTTCTCGTCCATGATCTCGGATGAAAGCGCGAGTTTGGCTGCGGGGGGTCGCACCCTGTGGACGAGAAGAGCCAAGCGTACGATAAGACTCATTTAGGTTGACTTCTCCCGACAGTCGTGCGCTGAGCTTTCTTGCTTACCTAACGCAAACGAGCACACTGTCCTGAATCTTGGACAACCTTTCCCTCGGCAAAGGCTCCGTTCTTGCCGATCCCAAACCCATGCCCGACATGCCTCGACTGAGATCCTCGATAGGAGAAGCGACGACATGATTCCTCCCGATCCAATCCGAGTCCTTCATCAGTGTTCGAGCCGCCAAAGGTCGAGGCGTCGTATACACGGAGGGGTTGGGGGAGACGGGCGTCGGAGCCGAAGGGGTGGTGGTCATGGATCGGTTGAAGCCGTGACTTGTTGGAGCTCGAGGTGTCGGGGCTTCAACGTGTTCTGTCCCGGGAAGGACGGCTTTGCGTCTCGGTGTGGCTGCGGCGGTGACTCGAGCTCGGATACGCATCGGTTCGGGGCTTGGAGCTCGATTCGCGAATTGGGGATGTGAGGACGACGAACCACTCGCGACGGCCGAAAGGTGGTGAGCTGCACCCGACACCAGAGCGGAAGACGCGAGTGCCGACATGGAACGTTGATGGGTCAGGACTTTGCGAGGTGGAGAAGCCATTGTCGTCGGCGAAGATGCTTGTACGACAAACGAAGGCACGGCATTGATCTGCGAGCTCGGGGATAGGGGCGAGTGCATGCCCGCGCTGGTGCCCGTGCTCGAACCACCGAAGCCCATCGTCATCGACTTGGACGGACGATGGTACGACGACGGTGTCGCAGGCGGTGTGATGGATCGATGCTTCTTGACCGGTACGAACGGGGATCGCGGTGCTGCATCGAGTGCTGCCGGCGTCTGCGGTCGCGCCGCGCCAGCCGCGTGTTGAGTGAACGGCACAAAGTGGTTCTGCATCCTCGTCGCTCGCTATCGGTTCGTAGAGTTGGCAGTAGGCTTGAGTTTCAATGTGTAACGCTTTGTTACCTGGGTCGTGTACGTGGTCGCCAAGATGAGGTTCGCTCAGACCGAGCAACGCCGCGAGAAGGTGAACCAGTCGGCCCGGCCAGGCACCGCGTCGTCTGGGTGGGGTGGCGGAGTGATGATCGAATTGCCCTTATTACGCGGCTTGTATGAGCTACTTAATGCACAGCACCTTAGCACGGCGCCATTATTAGCAAATACGATAATATCAGACAAAGCTTCGATACAGAAAGTGTGTCAAGATGACAACCCAGATTTATCCGCAGTAGTCCCATTCGAGATAGCGACGAGCTAGAACATCTCACGAAAGCAGCCGGCGCGCAGCGAGATCGACCCCTGAATCATCTTACGCGGCCCCCATGGCCCATAGGCTTGCATACCTGGGTCGCGCCATTCAGCCGCTCAATGAAGCGCAGAGAGAGTTCGTTTGGCTACAGATTCATCGTTTTCAATATATCAATAAGAATAATTGTCCATTCAAAATCAAACTTAAGCACGGGCCAATCGGACCAAAACCGACACAGACTATACAAGTACTGACAAATGGCTGGCGACACAACATGTATACTGAATTAAAATAAGAGTGGTAACGAAAACAGAAAGTGATTCTCGTTATCCGTAAATGTCGTCTGAAACATGGGTCGATCACTGATTAGATCTTGGAGCCTCGTCGCAAGAAACCCCAACGACCACTCGATTCCTTGTCGTCACCATCCTCGCTCGTACGACCGAAAATGCCAAAACCGGAACTGCTCTTGCGACGGCGATAATCGCCGGAGATGGTGGCAGGGCCCGTCGTACGGCCGGAGTTCGACGTGGAGCGAGTCATCCCCAACTGCGACTGCTGCTGCTGTGCGGTCACTACAGCTCGCTTCTCGAGGGGAGAGACGTCCGTCGTCCAGGGTGCAATGACCTTGCGCGTCTCCTTGTCGAGAGTGTACGCATGTAAATGGTTTACTTGCGTGGGGATGAGAGAGAAGGAGGTGAAATCGACCATTGAGGCAGGCGCGGCCCTCTTGTCCTCGATGTCGCTCATCGTCGAACTCGACCTCGACAAGGATGGCGCGCGAAGTTCGTCACTGAAGATGTCTTGGTCCATGCATTCGTCAGGCAGGAGATCAGGAGAGCCTTGACGAGGGTAGAGGGATAAAGACGGAAGCGCATCGGGGGAGAGAAGCTGACAGCTCGACGTCGCGAGGGGTGGCGCTGACTGCTCGCGAGAGAAGCGTGAGCTTGAAGCACTCGACAGACTCGTGGTCGTCGAACGCGAAGAGAGCTGGCCGGCTGATCGGGGTCGGTTCGTGGCCGAGTACGGTGCAGGGGAGCGAGCTGATCTCCGCGACTGGTGGCGGTTGGCGGGAGAGGTAGGGCATACAATCGAGGCCGTCGGAGTGCTCGTGGTAACGGGATCGGGCGATGCCATATGGGCGGGGCGCTTCGCGAGGGGGAAGAGGCCGTGGCGCGGTTGGCGGGGAGGGTTAGGCAAGTGCGATTGTTGCAGACGGGGCTGCGCACGAGATGCCACAGAGGCCATGAACGGGGTCTTGTTTGCGGGCGTAGGGGTTGAGAGAGCCTCGAAGAAGGGGCTGTCGGGGGTTGGCGGCCCGACGAAGCTTGCCTTGGTTGACTTGATCGGACCTCGGTTGAACATCTCGGATTGGCCAGATCGCTGGCGAGCGGCGATTTGATCGCCGTCGTTGGATCGACTCGAAGTCTTGTCAGTGCTAGTGGGGCGGGTCGTATCGACGGTGAGGTGGAAGTTTTGCGATCGGCGGGCACCAAGTGTCGCAGAGCTTTCGAGAGGCGGCGTCGCAAGTTGCTGTGCGTTGAACGACGCCTTTGCCGGTTGACTGGGCATCCTCGAGTGCTGAATGCTGCTATCGGCGATGTGCTGAAGGGCTTGATCGAGTGCCGAAGCCGAGCAGCCTGCGAAGCGAACCACTCTAGGCGCGAGCTCGATTACTTCATTCGCACCAGTGCGCCCTCGTAAGAAAATCTACGGAAAGCAAAATTGTTGAGGAGTCAGACGCGAAGAATCGCAAGGCGAGGCATTGCAGATAAACTGACCCTAGCAGAGATGGTGAACGCAATCTGAGCAATGTTGGTGCGCATCGTTTCGCCGACAGAGTACCGATACAAGGAAGCCGA
Source organism: Microbotryum saponariae (assembly GCA_900102585.1). Classification (NCBI taxonomy): domain Eukaryota; kingdom Fungi; phylum Basidiomycota; class Microbotryomycetes; order Microbotryales; family Microbotryaceae; genus Microbotryum; species Microbotryum saponariae. The sequence continues at coordinate 1,296,269 of FMWQ01000049.1, read as the reverse complement.
ACCAGGAGTTTGCGCCACTACTCGGTGTTCTTCGTCGAACGAAGGGTTGTCAAAGTCGATCGCCATCAGGTTCGTCAAGACACTGTTCTTTCCCTTGGGAGGCGGGCTCAACATCGGCGTGATTGTGTCCGCGACCGAGGCGATGGCAAAGTATGACGAAGCGTCCATCGACTGGGTCGAGTAGACGGGCGAAGGTAAAGGTGAGATGCTAACCGCGCTGGAGCGGCGACCTTGGGAGCTGCCACGTTGAAATACCGACGAGATACCTCGCAGAGGCTGACGGCTGGGCTCATCGGCGAGAGCGGCGTCCGAGGCGTCGGGGGGAGGTTGCATCTCATCGCTGTCTGAACCTGTGGAGGAACGCATCGTGCAGTCGACCGTCATGTGTCGATCGAGGGAGAATTGGACCTTTTTGACTTGAAGTCGTGTGTCGTTAGTGTGAAAGAACAGGGAGAACGCGATCTGGTCGGACTGCAGTACCGAGGCAGTCGGAGACCGAATCGTGAATTCGAGACCGGTGGGCGCTCCGAGCGTTGTCGTCGAATCCCACGTGACGGGAGGCAAAGGTGACGACATGGGCGAAGGGTAGCGCACTAGAGGAATTTGGTGAGATATGATGCGTGAATCCCCAAGCATGGCCATGGGCTTGTGGTTGATGACTGCAGCGCAAGCAGGGACAGCCATAGAGTCAGCCGTGGAAACATACGGTCTCCAGGCCTGGATTGGACTCACCTCCTTCAATCTGCCACCAGACACGATAGTTCTTGAAGGTGCATGTCGAGACGCCCGAGTTGTCAGAGGGGATGACGAGTCTGAAGGGGCTGGAAAAGTCGCCGAGTGGGGCCCAGGCGCCAACTTGGTCCGAGCTCGAACTCGGCGCTCGCGAAGCGGCGGCAGTCCACACCTCGCACTCCTTCTCGTACAAGACATGCGTCTTCTTGGCGCCCTTTCTTCGCGTTGGGGAGAGTTCAGTCTCGTAGCATCTTATGCGGACCACGATGCTCGAGGCTTTGATCGGTTTGCGATCTTCCTCGATCAAGGTTTTGACGGTGCCTTCGATGACGACCGGATCGAGACCAAGGTACCCGGAGTGAGGGTAGAAGCGAGCGCTGTTTCCTCTGTGGGGCGTCAAGGTGATGGCGACCATGGTGACTCGCCTTGCTTACGCCGTTGCCGATCGGCGAGAGCGCGATCGAATGCGGCGACGGCGTAGCGCCAGGGGTTCGAGCCCAATTGACGTGAGGCGGGCTATGACGTTGGCGGTCACTTTGGCGTCCGGGGTGATGAAGAGCAAATTGGAGGTGGTGCCGTCGATATGGTTGATAACGATCAATTCGGCGGACACGAGTTCAAGTGAATGCGATGGCTCAACGATCGCGACGGAGTTGTGAAGCACCGAATCGCACTGGCGAAATGAGGTTGTGTGAGTCGCGGGTTGAACGAATTGATTCGGAAACGACGCTCGCGCGCGGGCAGCGGGCCTAGGCGGTCGCGGCGGATCCCGAGCAACGTTGATGACGACGACTGTCGTAATTACGCAAGGCTGCCGTCAAGGTCGACGGGGACTCCAGAGAGATGCAATACCAAGTGGGGGAGGATCCAGCTAGTTCGGAGACGGTAGGAGTGAGCGTTGTCGAAGTAGCTGCTACAGTTCGGGAGCACGAGCTCAGCGGGCTGGAGTGCGATGCGGCGCGATTCAGGCTCGAGCGTCGAGGCGCGCTAAGACCAGCCAATCAAACCGGAAACAAGCGGCGGCGGCGGAGGGACTAGAGACGGTTCTGGCCTTGGACAGCGGGCGTAGAGCTCAGCGACACGGTACCGAATCAAACGCCCCTGCAGCAGCCACCAGAACGTCGAGTGGCCAGGGGATGCGGGTGAAAGGGAAGCTGGAGAGGAGGCTAGGCGGCACCCAAGGGTTTCAGCAGAACATTGGGCTTTGTGATGCGATCCACCAGACTAGAGGCAGCCGCAGCTCGGCGCTGACCACGTCAACTTTTGCAGGCGCTAGCCTGGATCTTGCAAAGGCCCCGGGACCGGGAGGCCCAGGGGGAGGGGCTTCAAGGTTTGGCCTTTGGCGTGCGAGTTGAAACTCCGTAAAATGCACTTAAATTCGACGCTAGTGCGCTCGATCGCAAACGCGCGCCGGGCGGCGAGGCAGGGATCACAACTCACCGCTAACGAAACTAGGCCAAATTCAAAGGACAGGTCCGATCTAGATCCGAAGCTGATCCCCCGAACCCCCGCATTGCATCAGGCTCGGGTCATCGGCGGTCGTCGAACTGATCTGCGCCCGGCGGGCCTCGGGCAGTACACCTCCTGCATTACTGAGCTAGGGAAAAGCTCGTGTCACGGATCGCAGCCAGGATTGGCCTGTAGATCGGTGCATACATGGCGTTCGGTGATGTGATGATTACTTCCCAAAAGATACCCGGGTGGATCACGGGAAAGGTCCTTTACTACTGCACGGCCTGGCAGAAAGGATTCCCAATCGGAGCCTCCTTTGATAGCGCCGGCAATAATACCGAGATCTCGAGTCATTTGTGGAGCTTCTCTTGCAGCCCTGGGTGTTGGTGAAACGTTTGATCACCACATTATGAGCCTACACATACGGTTGAGAGGTCCCTGGTGTGACACCAGAGGCCCATGTACACACGAGACGGGTCTGCACAGGGGCTCTAGCTTTTCGTGCGCAGCGCGCTCGAGAGATCGATTCGCCGACGCCTCCGGTCGAACAATGGCCCTTGTAAGAGCATCTTCATCCCAACACTTTGCTATGTGCTGTTGTCACTAGCATGAGAGTCTCAAAGACGTGGAGTGGGATTGTAGCCGCCGAGCAAATGCACCGAGTAAAGGATGCGAATGGGATTCGTTTCCTACTTGTGAGCTGGCAAGATCTACGATCTGACAATCTCGATCCGTCTCACCGCGGCCGATTCCAACATCGGCGATAAGGGTTCCCGGCTCGACGCAACTCCCTTGCAAACTGTCTGTCAGAACCAGTTCATGAGACTCTTCACCAGAATAGCAGCTGGAAGCGCTGGGTTCTTGTGTGCACTCAAAAGAGCTCTTTTCTGCAAAATCGGATGAACAAGGTGAGCGGTTTTCGAAACGCAGATGCCGTTTTTTTATTAAAGTAAAGTTTGTCGCGCATTTGTATCAGCCAATGCGACACCTGTACCCGCAAGTGAGGTAGACTTTCTGGTTAGGCAAGTACAGCTTCTTTTTGCGCTCTCGCATGACATGCCGAAGAGCACGACACAGCAGCCGAGGTTGCTTGAAGGAGCTTCAAGGAGGTGGGGCGCCGTCGATGTCGAGCCGGCCGCTTGGCAGCTTTCCTAGCGTCTTTCTCGGGCGAAGCCCGGAACCCGCTAGTTGGGTACCACCTTGACCGCTGTGACCGTCTCACCTGAAAAAGAACCGTGTCTCTGCAGGAGGCTCTTCGCTTTCCGAGAGGCAAACTTTATAATTAGTAAAACTCTGGCTACTACATACTAATAACGCTCGCGGCAAGTCACTTCTGCCAAGACGATCTTTTCGTGAGCACTACTTAGGGCTCGGGGGCCGGGGCGCTAGTATGCGCCCACCTCCCAGTTCACGTGTCTTAGTCGTGCCTCCCGACGCCGAGTCATTGCGACTCATTGGACAGCATCTGGGAGCTTGGCTTGACAAGAGGCAGTCGCTCTTGCCAACATGGCGAACTAGTTCAGTACACTTATCATGGACTGAACAGATCTGGTTCCTCGCAGTCGCTTGACGAGGATCTAGTCTAGACTCTAGTGATCAGGTGCTCGTTGCGACAGCTCGTCTTGTCCAACGTCAACCTTCGTGCACTGCCAGTGTGGAACAACTGCAGATTCTCTGTAAGGCTCACAACTTGCAGGGCTACTCTCTTCAGGTTACATAATTGATTTTGCGTGTTCTATTGTCTTCATGCGCTGGGCGTTGTCCAGCATGCGAGAGTGGCTACATCTTCAAGCGAAGCACAGCCAATGACATTCTGGGCCCCAGCCTGCAGGCCTACAACGTTTGATTTCGAGAAATGGCGTGCTGCCATCACTGATTCGCGTGGTCCATCGGCGGAGCGACCTAGAGGGTCAGCCCACCTACTACTAGATGTTATTATAGATGCTGACTCGGGGTACACTTTGTGTCCTCTCGAGCACAAGCTTGCCTCCGGAAAGGCAGCGGCAGGTGCACTTGCTCGTGGCGTCCGAGTCCGAGGCAAAGTTGCGACTCAGGGCATGTCCAAGTTGCGATCCTTCCTTTTCTGAACATGGGGCAACGGCATGGAAATTGGGAAATACTTAATGTAAGTTGAATCCGTTGCAAAGAAAGACAGAGACCTGACTCCTTCCCATTTCTCACCCTCCCTGGCCAGCGATCGAATTCAACACGCCAAACCTACTAACGGCGAAGCGGCAGGTGGTCTTCATCCACCACCAGTTGTTCACACCCAGGATGTAAGTAGTGATGTATATGTTTGCCTTTGTGTGCTCCAGCGTCTGATGATTGGGCGGACAGACACGGGTGTGTGCAGTCATTGGAAAGATGGAGTCACAGGGGGCGACCCGGTGCTGGACGCCGGCGTGATTCCGCCTGTTCCCAATTGGACCCGGAGAATATCCTCGACCTGCCCGATTACAGTCGATTTTATGCGGAGGTCCGGGAGGGGCTTTCTACCACTCGCAAGTACGCCAAAGGATATCCCACGCAACTCCCCGTGACTGTCGATGAGCACCCTGGGCGACTTGCACAAGGATATCCCACGCTAGGGAGTGGGCACCTTGGGTGCAGGTGATCTGTGTGCGGTTGTCTGCACCGTCGGGGCTCGCGCTTGGAGGGACAGGTCCTCCGGCAAACCTTTTGTGCACATTGCATGGGCCTGATGTAGTTTCCTTGTCTGATGTGCGGCAGATGACACGCCAGACCACGCCCCCGCCGACAGTCCGACTCAGTCCTAGGCGGGTCATTGCCTCTCCTGTCAAGCGTTCGGCAATGGATGCCGAGCTGAATATTGACTTGTCAAGCACCGATGGTCATGAGGATGACTTCAAGCCCGCAATTCCAATTCCCACTAAACTTTTTATAGCGGCTGATGGCTTTGGTTACTTGGCGTTCAACAGTCACTGACAACAACAAGAATTCGGCTCACGCGCAGGCGAAAGAGGCCGCCGACAAGGATCATGAAATCTCTTCGGAGCGCGCGGCTGGCTCCTACCGCAGTGAGTCGCAGGTCAATCGGGGACATGCATTCGCAGGTCGAATGAACTGACGCTGCGCACCCGCTCGTCGCGAGCGATAGTTTTCTGACGGATCAACTTGCCCCGGTCATGCCTCGTCATGGTGGAATCAAGACATCGCAACCCGGGCGTCATCAAAATTTAGTGCAGATCACCTGTTTGGAAGTTGTTGAAAACCCCGATCACGAGATCAGCTTTGCCTCGTTGGTGAAGGTGAGTCGTCCTCGTTCGACGCATAATCCGATTCGACACTGATAAGACATTGATTGCGGTTTGACATAGGGTTGTCTCCAAGCCGACAAAGAGGCTGCTCAAATACAAAGTTTAAAAAGAAGAAGAAGAAGACTGGGGACTAGAGCCCGCAGCAGGTTGGTCGGGAATCGGTGGGTCGTCGACGATTGCACGCGGGCGGGGCCCGAGGACGTGAGGAGTTAATGTTGCTTATTACAGAGGTATCCAGTGTATATGCGAACCATGAACGAGGTCAACAAGCCTACAACGTCTTAAGAGCATTTGGGGGGATTCACAATCACTGACGAGCATGTGTGCTGGTGGCGCGTGTTGGTACGTGTTTGGGTGACACGCCCTATCAACCCTAGATTTCAGCTTAACCCTTCTCATTTGCTTCATATCTCAGTGGCAAGCCGTCAAGCAGCCCGACCGCAAAGCCACGGTCGAGGCCGATCTTACGGGGAATGAATTTCACAAAACAGCCAACGTGCCCGAGTCCAGGTCGAACAGCTTTGCCGAAAAGGTGAATCGCCTTTCCTCTACCCTCGCGGAAATAGCGGTCGACGCATACCTTGAGGACGAGTACAGGCATGACCGGGGCAAGTTGATCCGTCAGAAAATTATCGCTCGCGACGAACGGGTGCGCAGCGTCAGTTCATTCGACCTGCGAATGCATGTCCCCGATTGACCTGCGACTCACCGTTGATGGTCAAATTCACGGCCGTGCTTGTACTCGTCCTCAAGGTATGCGTCGACCGCTATTTCCGCGAGGGTAGAGGAAAGGCGATTCACCTTTTCGGCAAAGCTGTTCGACCTGGACTCGGGCACGTTGGCTGTTTTGTGAAATTCATTCCCCGTAAGATCGGCCTCGACCGTGGCTTTGCGGTCGGGCTGCTTGACGGCTTGCCACTGAGATATGAAGCAAATGAGAAGGGTTAAGCTGAAATCTAGGGTTGAGAGGGCGTGTCACCCAATCACGTACCAACACGCGCCACCAGCACACATGCTCGTCAGTGATTGTGACTTCGAGGTTTTTATGCCACGACTTCATTGTTGTTCCCAACAATGCAGAGTCGCCCCGGGCGCGCTTAATCTGAGCGCGAGCCGGCGGTCAGAAGGCGTGGCGCAGCCGTGCGTCAATGAGCAGGCCCGGACGTGGACAACACGCCGCTTACATGATCTTCGAGTTCAGATCGGCCTTGCATTAGCGCACTCGGAAGCTGGCGCATTAGAGCCTTGTAGAAAGCTCGATGCTTGACGTCGCTTTCTGATACCAACCGGCCCTTGCGTAGTGCAGCCTACATTAGTGCAGCCCTGAGTCAGTGAACAGCCCAGCACAACCGAGAACATAGTTCACCTACCGGGAACATAGGTGCAGCACCGTGGTGCTCGCAGAGGAGTGGCGTGGAAACGAAGATTTTGGCAGCTGACCCCACATCGGACTGGCACAGTCATGAACACAGCTCGGTCAGTAGGAACTTATGGGCGAGAGCAAAAGAACATCCACCAACCTTGATGATGTCCAGAGAGGGAGCGGTGAGCACGTCGACCAGTCGGGCAAGCTGGATTTCCACACGATCCAACCGAGCGCTGATCGTCGCGGCCAAAACAGATAGGCCATCTTGGCCAGATGCCGCGTTTGGGGGCGGTGGGTGTTTTTGTTGAGTACAGTCAGCGGAGTGGGGCACGACGCGGGGGCGCATCTGCACCAGCTCACGTTGCTCGGGCCGTCGAAATATGGCGTAGAGTACTGGGGTTTAGAGTGCATGCCCTGGTTGGGTTAAGCGCGTGGGTGAGCGTGTCACCAGGATGTTTCGGCTGACGTCATTGCAGGGGTGCAACGTACTTGGAAAGTCTTGTCCTCTGTCCCCTCAGTGTCCGAGACAGCCAAGGAGATCTCGGTGCGCCGACGCTTGCGCGGCTTGTCGCCCACGTCATCGTCGTCGTCATCGTCGTCTTTATCGCGGTCAGTTAGCTGTCCAGATTGGCAACGATACCCTATCAGCACCTATGACTCCTCGACCAGGGGGCGCGGGACGCGGGCACGAACAATGACAGGGTCGTTGAACTTGGCCTTTGAATCGGACTTCAGTGGTAAAGTTTTGGAGTTGGTTTAAGCTAGGTGACGCGAAAGCCGGACAAGCAGGTTCGGTAATCACTCGGGCTGGTCGTTTGTCGTTGCGACGAGGTGTCATTGGGGATCGATGCGGTTTAGCTGACGTCGTCGAGCTCTGCGGACTGGACAGACGTGGGAGTGCCATGCATCAGCTCGGACCCGGCGAAAGACGAGTGTCCGCTTCTCCTCCCAAGCCTTACGTGAGAATCCCAGGTGGGAAGCGCCGCTGTTGTCGACGCCAGATGGTCGTATGGTTCGTCATTGGACATCTGCTTGTCTTGGCCGTCGTGGTCCTCTTCGTCGTCCGTGGCGTCTTGAGGCTTCCGCCGCAGAGCATTAATGGGTTGAGTCGATGACTGCACATGCGGCATCTCGGGACCGTCAGTAGCTGAGGCTGGGCCGACGTCGCGTCGGCAGCGGTGAGTTGCAGCACAAACCTGTGACTCGTGAAGCGCCTCGGGCAAATCAAGGTGGGTGGGTGGGTCCCGAATGAGGGTCGTCGGCGGGGCCTGGCGACACGACGACCCTCGACGCAGCAGTCGTGGACGTCGTCAAGGGTTTGGCGGTGTGTGAGAGTGGGCGGGTCATGGAGTCGACGCATGAAGCAGGTCAGGGCGTACCATGTCGGCGATGATGGTAACACAGGGCTGCTCCTGCTTGGCGACAGGTGGTGGCCGGGAGCCAAGGCCAGCGCCACGTCTCGCGCGGTCTGACCGGGGGCGGGACGCGAAAGGACGCGCTCGGGACGCTGGACGATCTGACCACTGGAACTGCGCCTCAAACAATACCCACCACGGTCGAGAACATCTTCGTACACCTTTGCTCGAGGAGACATGACGTGGCCGTCCCGTTTGTGGGCAAAGTGGTTGCCCACAAATTCTGGGGCGGGGCGAGGGAGAGAGGGTGGGGCCCCCCATGCTTCTCCGAGTCAGTCGGGTCCTCGCGCGCTCAGTGCTCAGAGCGCTCAGATCTCATCATCTCAGATCTCAGATCTCAGATCTCAGATCTCAGAACGGCAAGCGATCCGGCGTGCGGAGTTTACAACGTAAAGTTGACACTTGGGGCGTTTGTGATCGAAACTCTGATTCGCTTTTAGGCCCCTTTTCAACCTGGGTTTTGCTGTCCTTTACGATGTTGCAAATTGTGATTAGTGACCGAGGCTGATAGTCAGGGCCATATGCAAGAGCTGCTCACACTTATGGCGTTCCGTCCGCCGCTGACCCGGTTTAGTTTGGGGTGATGCCGACCCGCCCGTCGAGTCAAAGATTCTTCGCTGATGACTAAGCCCTCCAGCTCCACCGACGGATATGTATGCTTTGATTTGTGGGTCTATCACCGCCTCAAAGAAGCCTTGAGCACTTCTATTGGACTTCTTATTGGGAGTAATTGCCTTCACTATCTATCAAGGCAAAAGCTTCCTGACCGGACGTTGAAACTTGACTGCCGTACTCGGCTCACTGCAGTCGAGGCGAGTACCTTACTGAGCCGAGTACGGAGACGTAAACGGGGACCTTTCGCTACAGTCTCAATAAAAGCTTAGAACGGTGCGGCTGCATTTTCTCTTGGGAGTGCAAATCCCCAACGTGCAATGAGAGAGCGTCTGGGTCCGCCGCCGAGTCCGAACGAAGAGGTCCAAGCGGCAGCTCGTACTCGAATTCGCCGGCGCGACGCGACGCGTGCACCCGCGCCATCTCTTGCGTGGCTCCCGTTCGAATCGCACGATTCACCACCGCGCTGTGCATGTCAAAGAATAAGCCACGCGCCAAATCGACGTACAAAGAACCCGCACCGAACCAAAAGGGTCTCGAGAAGTTTCTCGGCATCTCAGCGCCGGCTCGACAGCAGAGATTGAGCTTCGGCTCGTCCGCTTTAACCGCGACGTCGACCTCTGACGCTATGAGCGAGGAAGGTGGTCTGATAACATCTCAAGGTGCATCGAAGGAAGACGAGCATGTCAAGATGCAGGTTGATGAAGAGGAGGACGCTGTCGTGAAAGGTGCGGTCCAGCTTGTGATGCTGAAAGTCGGTGGCCCAGGATTGACATCACGTCCATTACCTTGACAGGCCCCGCCAAGAAGCGCCGAGCCGTAATCGCGGACTCATCTGATGTTGAAGAAGAAGCAGAAGAATCAAAAGTCGTCGGAAAGGAGCAAAAGGTCGGCAAGTCGCCGAGCATCAAGGAGTCGAGCCCGAAGAAGATTAAGATTGAGCCCAGTCAGTCCTCGAATCAAAGTCAGTATGACGGTACACTCGACTCCGTTCGGTTTTTTGTTCTCATCCTTTGTTTTCTACTTGCTTTTCAGACGCTGCGTCGACCTCCCAAGCTGCAAGTGCTGCATCGAGCTCCGGGCCCGCCCCGGCGGCTTCGGCTTCGACTTCGAGAATCTCATCCAAGGCGGCCAAGTCTGTGACCAAAACCGCAGACACCAAGCCTCCCGTTTTTTCCTTTTTTGCACCTCGTAAACCAGCGCCGCCCAAAGCAGCGCCAGTCGCAAGTACGAGTCAGAAGAAAGTCGAATCTGAGAAAGAACCCGCATCGTCGGCGCCGCCGAAGGTTGATGCCGAGCGTAACGAGGCTGACGATGACGATGGAGAGGACGAGAGCGAAGAGGATACTGAAGCGGCTGTAAAGTTGTAAGTTGTGGCCGTCATCTGTCTCGCCGTATAATGTCGGAATTAACTGTGGTGCATCAACGAACAGCGCCGAAATCTTCGCCCGCAACGACGACGTCACTTCGACAAAAAAGGGCTGGGAGGCAGGCAAGGAGTGAGTGCGGTAGCCCTAAACAAGGTCGAACGTACATCTCAGCTGATACTGGTCTCCACCTAGTTTTCCGTACTCGGCTCTGGCCGAGACGTTCGAGCTCATCGCGGAAACGACCAAACGCCTCGAGATTACGGCCATGCTCACCAAATTCTTGATCAGCGTCATCGAAAAGACCCCTTCCGATCTGCTCAGGACCGTGTACCTATGCATTAATAGGGTATGTCTACCACCCATATGATTGACTTCGCCCACTCGATTGCTGATCACGTGTCCCCCTCACAGCTGGCTCCGGACTACGAATCGATCGAACTCGGCATTGGAGAGTCGCTGCTCATGAAAGCGATCTGCCAGAGCACCGGTCGCAAGATGGACCAGATCAAATCCGAATTTAAGGCCCAAGGCGACCTTGGACTCGTTGCCATGACTTCTCGAGCCAAGCAATTGATGCTGCATAAGCCTCCACCGCTGACGATCAAAAAAGTGTTTGATCTGCTCAAAAACGTGGCGACTGCTTCGGGCAAGGATGTGAGTCGCCAATTGCTTCTTCAGTGCCTGCCATTGCTGACTCTGCACCGAGCTCGTTGCTCCAGTCTCAATCTCGCAAGATCGGTTTCATCCAAAAACTGCTCTTGGCGTGCGAAGGAACCGAAACAAAGTACATCATCCGAAGTTTGGAAGGCAAGCTTCGAATCGGCTTGGCCGAGAGGACCGTGAGTGACCTTCCGCCTCAACATATTGCCCTGAGCCACATCTCATCGTAGCGGTAACGCTCGCAGATCATCACTTCGTTGGCACAAGCCGTCGTCACCACCGAAGCGAGGAAGGAAGGGCGCAAGCTCTCGCCCGAAAAGATGGCCCAGCGACTCGAAGAAGGTACCTCCATTCTGAAGGACGTCTTTTCGCAACTTCCTTCGTATGATCTAGTCATCCCGGCGCTGATCGAACACGGAATCAGCAACCTCAAGACAAATTGCCACCTCACCCCCGGTACGACCTGCTCGCTGCTTCTGTTTTCCCTCGATCTTTCAGCTGATTCTCCCCATGATCCATCGAGCAGGTGTCCCTCTGAAGCCCATGTTGGCGAAACCGACGAAAGCCATCTCCGAGGTGCTCGATCGTTTCGAAGACAAGCTCTTCACCTGCGAATACAAATACGATGGCGAGCGCGCCCAGGTGCACTACCTCGAGGACGGCTCGATCAAGATCTTCAGTCGCAACTCGGAAGACATGTCGCAAAAGTACCCCGACATCATCGAGCAATTGCCGGCTTGCATCAATAGAGAGGCGGGGACGACTTCGTTCGTCATCGACTGCGAGGCCGTCGCTTGGGATCCGGACGAGAAGAAGTTGTTGCCTTTTCAGGAGTTGAGTCGTCGTCGACGCAAGGATGTCAAAGCGGAGGAGATTACGGTAAAGGTTCACCTGTTTGCTTTCGACTTGTTGTATCTGAATGGCAAGGTGAGTGCGAACCCCTACTTTGGAGCATTTCCCCGTTGGAGGTGTGAGACTGACCCGCTTGCTTGTTGCGCCTGAAGGCCCTCTTGGGCGAAAACCTGATCGACCGTCGTCGACTGCTGCGCGCGCACCTCTCGCCCGTCCCGGAGCAATTCGATTTCGCCACCTCCAAGGATGCGACGACCGTGGAACAGATTCAAGAGTTCCTCGATCTGAGTATTAAGGGAGGGTGTGAGGGTCTGATGGTCAAGATGCTTGAAGGTGAAGGCGCGACGTATGAGCCGAGTCGTCGTTCCATTAATTGGTTGAAGGTATGTCTCGATCACAGGGGAATCTAGGTACAGAGTAATGTCAGAGACTCACTGGCACGTTACCTACTTTCTTACAGCTCAAGAAGGACTACCTCGACGGCCACGGTGACACCTTCGATCTCGTCGTCGTCGGAGCCGATTTCGGCTCCGGCAAACGTACCGGAGTTTACGGAGCCTTGCATCTCGCCTGTTTCGATGACGAGACACAAACGTTCCAAGCGATCTGTAAGACGGGAACTGGGTTCGAGGAGAAGGATCTCGTTAGTCTTCATGCGAGGTTGACAAGGAAGACGGAGCATGGAGACGAGGGGGATGAAGGGGAGGGGGAATTGTCGTCGAAGCCGCATGATGTCGACTTTGGGAGAGTCGTGCCCAAGAGTTTGCCAGGTGAGTCGTTGGACGGCAGGACTCAGTTACTTCCGTTTACGAACATGGTCTGACTCTCTTTGCCGCTTTTCCACGTACACCCAGATGTTTATTTCACCCCCTCAAAATCCATCGTCATCGAAGTCATCGCTGCCGATCTCAGTCTCAGCCCCGTCTACCCCGCCGCAGTGGGCAAGTGTGATTCGCGTGGGATCTCTCTACGTTTCCCTCGCTTCGAACGCGTTCGAGACGATAAGGGTCCTGAACAGGCAACGGACTCGGATCAGATTGCTGAGGCATATCGCCGGCAAGCGATCATAACCAAACCGGGAAAATATGGTGGTGGGGGCGACGACGGTGGTTTCTACTGATCTTGAATTTGGCGCGTCGCCAAAGTCGCGATGATGCGGTATTTTGGGAAAGAGAGAAGTCTTGGTCTGACGATTGCGACTTTGTGCTCGATTCGCTTGCTCTCTTTCTGTACAAGTAGCTCCGTCACTTCTGTACCAGTGTCAATGTGAGCCCATTTTCGATGTTCCACGCGCCAATGCTCCCAAAGACGAAGAATGTACAAGAGCTGAACGAGTCGCGGTATTTTGCATTGACATCATTTTTGGTTTCTGTCTTGGAATTCGTTACTGCTGAAAAGCTGGAATTGTGAATCAACTGTCCATGGGATTGAAGCAAAGGTATTTGGGCTGCCGATGAAGATGCAGTCCTCCTTTTTTTGGTTGGCCCTGGCTCCACGTGGGATCTCTTCTTCCTCCCCTGGCCCCTCTTCTCACTGCTCCCACTCAAGGTCAAGTCCCTCCTCATCACTACTATCCTCCAAATTATCGTCCTCGTCGAGCTCTTTCTCATGCCTATCCTCCACCTCCATCTCCTCGATATACGCGCGATCCCACACCGATTCCCCCTCTTCTTGCCTCTCTACAAACCCCTTCCACTCAACCATCAGCGCGTCCATACCCCTCACCCCTTCCTCCTCCACCAATGCTTCTAATTCCCATTCCCCCTCCTCATCCTTCTCCAAAAGCGCCTCGATCAAACTCCCCACGATCCCACCGCAGTCGATCCTCATCTCGTCGTTGGACCAGATTTGCGCCAAGCTCAGGCGGGACGATTGGCGTCCGTTGAAGCATTTTTTGAGGGATTCGATGAGCTTCTCGGAACGAAGAGGTTCGGAAGCGCTGGGGTGGGGTCGGTGGGTATGCGTTTGGACGTGCACGTGAGGCGTGCTCAAGGTTGGTCGACGGGCAGTGAGACCTGGACGTGTCGTGCTTGATGAAGGTAACGCTACACCAGAGGGTACGATCGCAGCCACCGGTGCCATTTCGACGATCGACTCGGTCGTCGGGGAGAAGAAGGGCAATGGCTGCGGCTTGTGGGATCGCGGCGAACGTTCGACCTCGTTGGGAAAGATGCGAGTGAAGATGGCGATTTGAGTCGCATAGAATGTCGAAGGGTCCGAAGGAAGAGATTTCGAAGAGGCAAAGTCGCGACAAGCTGGATGAGCGTCAAGCGAAGGAGGAGGGAAAGGGATGCCAGCGTACGGCGGTGCGTGACTGCCGTAGTAATGCGACAACGAGCCCACACCAGTGAAGGTGACTTGGTAGTCGTTCTCGGCAGCAACTTTGTTGGCCCAGGATTGAAACTCGTCGATCGTGAATTCCAACTGGTGATCGTCATCGCGGAAAACTCGGTTCGTACGGCCCGTCGGGTCGGGAAAGCGGTTTGAGTCCTCGTCGGATTTGCTGGTCGCAATGAAGTAGGGGTTGAACTCATGATTCGGGGTGGTCACGACGACTAGTCGGGGTTGATACATTCCCAAGATTGTCTTGGCAAACTTGTCAAACAGGTGCGGTGGTAAATGCTCGATGACCTTGATCACGAACAAGAAGAAGGGTCAGCTTTGAATTCCTTGTTCCGTTTGACATCGCGCATTCGCACGGACCTCGGTCGCTATCATAGCCTCTACACCTTCGAAGACTTGGTTGTATGATTCGAGACCACCTTCGTAAAGTTCGACCCTACACTCCTCCCACCTCGAAGCATGGGGCGAGGCGCCCCCACCCTCCGGATCGGTGACGCGAGCGGCCTGCTGCAGACTCGACCTGAGGATATCGACACCGATGACCCGACGCAAGTGCAGTTCCTCTTCCTCTGGGTTCAAGCGTGGTACCCTGCGCAGCTGTTCGAGCTTAGCCTCGCGGGGACTTGAGAAACGGGACTCGGATGACAACGAATGCGAAACGGGATCGGGGGCGTAGAGATCGGGAAACGAATCGAGGTGGTAGGCCGGGGAGATGAGCATCTGCAGGACGGCTCCCTCGCCGCAACCGATGTCGACGACCTGGCGGTGGAAAAGAGATCGAGATTTGTCATGTCAGTGTCGATCACATGGTACGCTTCCCCAGCCGTGGTCTTTGTTGTGTTGTTGAAGTCAGCGAGGAAGAGGGATGGATTAGAGGAATCGGGATGGGGTGGTGGGCTCAGGGGATGGGGCGGGGTGGGGTGAAAACGCATAATGAAAGCTGCAGGATACATGCAAGCGAAGAGGAAAAAGAGAATGCGGGGTACAGGCACGGTCCTTGAAGTCAAAATTGGCCGTGGCGCGCGCCTCGTGACCCCCGTCGGGCTCGATTTCGAGGGCGCTGTACGAGCTCGTGTGCAGAAGAGATGGCAGGAGGATGACTCACGGAACGAACACCTTCCTTCTTGAGGGCCCTAATGCATGCCGTCCTTCTCGCGAGCCACAAGGGTGGGTGGAACACGGGGTGCAAGTCGAGCTGGGGACGTGGTTTCAAGCTGGCTGCTGAGGACGAGTACGAAGCAGGCGCCTCGAGCTGCGGGGTCGGGGTCGGTGACGTGGACAGGCTCGAGGGTGCGGCACCATTCGATTCGGCAGTACCGGATTGGGTCACTGCACTC
Organism: Microbotryum saponariae; assembly: GCA_900102585.1. Lineage (NCBI taxonomy): Eukaryota > Fungi > Basidiomycota > Microbotryomycetes > Microbotryales > Microbotryaceae > Microbotryum > Microbotryum saponariae. The sequence continues at coordinate 1,280,852 of FMWQ01000049.1, read as the reverse complement.
CGTGTAGGCTCCTCGTCATTCGTGGCCATCGAGCTTCCCTACAAGCTGTCCTTGAGCCGAAAGAGCCTGGGATTGGATGCGACGACCGCCTGAAGCTGAGGAGCAGGGGTTGAAGGCAGGAGGTGGGGAAGCGCGACCACAGCGTGCCTTTTTGGGGCTCGGTTCGTATGAAGACTTTGTGAAGCGCTTTAGCTCGGCGCTGGCTTGCGCGGTTCAACCGACGAGGGATTTCAGCTCAGGAAAAGAAGTAACACGAGTCTGGTGAGGGTCGGAACAAAAGGAAGAGGAAGAGCGAAGAACTGGAGCTGTCGCTAGTAATCGAGCTGGTTTAGGTTCGACCAAGACAGCGGCGTCGTCCCCACTAACTTAAAGAAATGCAGAAATGAATCCGGTCTGGAGAGGAGCCTTTTTCTCCCCCACTTGTGACCAAAGGCACTTCCGCTGATCGACGGCTCCATCCCGATCGAGTGAACATCATCATCAACTTTCGGGACATCACAAAAGCGTTCGATAAGAGGACATCACAATAACGTTCGATAAGCACTTGAAGACATTTCTTAGGCGATAAGCACGATTGATTGGCAGTCATCGCACGCGTACGCAAATCAGCAAGTTTTCCATCGCACTTAGGTTCCGGGATCGAACCTAACTCGACTCGATCTGATTCCTAGACTCTTTTATCCTCCAAGGAGCCGATGAGCCGATGCGAGGTACAGAAATCACCTCAGGTCGTTCTCTGCGAGCTCGATTCTACTTACATTGCGGTCTCTCATTGCTCACGGCATGCAAGCGTACATCGCCGGCGGGGGCGGAGCTACTATATACGCGGCGTGCAAACTCTGATCGATCAGGCTGAAATTCGCAGCAAAACCCAGAGTGCCGCAATGATCCAGAGGATGAGCAGAGTCGTAAGGTCAATTCGAAGGATACATAAGCTCTTCGTATATGTCGGCATGTTTTCAGACACCTCATTGGCGGTGAAGAGCATGCAGTGGTCACTGATCCGCTCGAAGCCGCTCGAAGCCGCTCGAAGCCGCTCACTGCCGCTCGGACTTGGGCGAGATGATCGACGACGCGCTCAATCCGAGTCTCGGCGTCTTCCTCTTGCGCTCACGGTCCCATCCACGTGCAGACATGGCGGCCTCATCAACAGGAGCTGCAGCAACGAAGCTGGATCAGTTCCTATATCAACCTGCGATTGTGCCCTACCCTCTCACGCTCGCATTCGCCGTCTTGCTCGGTGAGCATCTACGAATACTGTCCCCCACCCGCGAGGGATGGCATTCCGCAATGTGTCATCGATCGCTAACCAACGCTGGATCCTTTGTATCGTTCACAAGGCTTTCATGGCTACAGAAGTGCGTCGTTGAACCGCTCGGGTGCTACGGCGGCGTGTATCCTTGGTTACATCACCCTCGCAAACCCTCTCAAGCTGTTTGGGGTCGCTTTGCTCGTCTTCTACTTTGCTGGATCCCGCGCGACCAAGGTCGGTCAAGGTTGTGAATGCCAGGTTCAATTGACCTTGTATTGATTCTTCGCCGTGTCATGTGTCTGCAGGTCAAGGCGGTGCACAAGCTCTCCCTAGAAGATCGCCATACGCCGGAACCCACCGCCTCGGCCTCCACCCCAAAGCGCCCCTTCAAAGCCGGAGGCAACCGCGACGCCTTCCAAGTCGCCTGTAATGCTCTCTTCGGTGCCCTGTGCGCCATCACCTGGCGCATCCTCTACGGCGGCGAAGTGCTCGAGTTCAGTCAGGATCGTCGACTCGCGATCTGGAATGCCGCCAAGGTCGGCGAGAGGTGGTGTGTGGTCGATGAGAGGGTTCCTTCGAGTAGGGCTTTGGTGTTGGCCGCTATTGCTTTTTGGGCTTGTTGTGCCGGTGATACAGTCAGTCGATTGTCTCCTCTCTCCTGCATTCCTGCATTCCTGTCGATCGAGTGCTGAAGCTTTTTGATTCCCCCCACATCGTTGGCTCGGATCCCCTCTGTTCCGCAGCTCGCAAGCGAGGTTAGACTCAAACGCTACGGGTAATCCACAATTTTAACCAATACGCTAACGTTCCATCGTATCGTCTTTCGTACCCCTCGCAAAGCTCGGCATCCTCTCCTCCACCCCACCGCGCCTCATCACCTCTCTCCGTTCCGTACCCCGAGGCACAAACGGTGGCATATCCCTCTGGGGCCTCTTCGTTTCCCTCCTTGGTGGAATCCTCATCGGCTTTGCTGCGGCTATATCATTGGCTTGGGAGAACCCGGAATGTTCGGGGCTTGAAGTAACGAGAATTGTGTGGGGGGGTGGGAAGGTGGTATTGAGTTTGCCTTGGTGGGGATGGATCGTAGGGTTGGGAGCTTGGGGTGGGCTAGTGGGGAGTTTGGTGAGTTCTTTCCCTACTCAAACGACACCCTTGACCGACCCGAGGAAGACTACCTTGCTGACCAACTCATACGCTCCCCAGATCGACTCCCTTCTTGGCGCGACCCTCCAACCCTCCTGCTACTCCCTCACGCGGAAAAAGATCGTCCATTCCTCTACGAACCCTAAAGACCCGCAAGAAGAAATCATCCGAGTCCCCGGATCGGGGGTCGCGATCCTCTCGAACAATCAGGTCAATCTGATCTCGAGTGCTTTGACGGGTTCCATTGTTTTGGTGTCCAATTGGCCGAAATGAAGCGGGGCATGTTTTAGTATCGCGGTCAAACAAATTGTGTGCAATGGAAGTGTCTATCTAGAGAAATGTATCTCACAATGAGGCTCCTCGAGATGCCTACCACAACGTGAAAGGAAGGTTCCACGAAACCCTTCTTCGAATAGACACCAGCCTCACCACTTCTTTCCCTGTAGATTATACAACTCCCCCAACATACCCTTGACCCCGTCCCTACCCCCACCCTCGAGATCGTCCCCAGCTCGTGACCCCTCTCCGACCCCTTCCTCGTGCGCCGAAGAAGACCCATCGAACCGAGCCACAAACGCCTCCCCATCCAATCTCGATTCTTCCAAAATAGGTGATTTGTTCTCCTCCGAGTCTTTATCGATCGCTTGACCCATCCGAGCTGCGACGCGCGGGGTGTTCAAAGGTGTAGGTCGATTGCGACTTGGCTCGCCGACGTGCAGGTACCCGCCTCTTCTTGCTGCACCGGTCGGTATGGGTTGGTTGGTAAAGATTCTTGAGCCGCCGACGCTGGATGTCATATTCGCTCTTGGTTCTAATGTCGTCGACGCCCCTTCCTCAACCAAATCCGCGAACGAGCGGTTGCCCGCCCCTGCTCCCACCACTCCCTGCCCTGCACCCGTCGTTGTCCGATTCGAAGTGGTGCGATGATGTAGAGGTGGCGAGAGCAGACTCGATCCCATGAATCGAGGATGCGCTTGCGCTTGTCCCAAGAGATGACTCGTACTAACACCGAGATGCATTCCACCCCCCACACCACCACCGCTCGCACCGAAGGAAGGTGATCCAGGCCGATGAGTAGGACTAGTAACGTCGATCATTCGACTGAGGAACAGGGACTGCGTTTGGTCCCTAGGTACCCAGGCTGGGTTATGCGCCGCAAAAGTGAGCAGCGATTTCTCCATCTTGCCTTCGGTCGATTGGAACCGCTCGTCGCGGACTTGAACGGGCGCGCCGAACTGAAAAACAAGATGGACCGAGGTCAGCTCTCGAGTCCTTGTCGCTCTCAGGCTCCGATACCGTTCCACTCTCACCTTCGTATCGCCATGCCTCTTGAAGTCAAACACCGCGAATGAGCACACATATCCCAACCCATCGACATGAATCGTAAACTCCCTGAAGAAATCCACAATCGGTCCCGCACATCGAGGAAGGGTATACCACAGCACAAAGGGTGTGACAATGACCGAGAGGATCTCCTTGACGAATAAGGCGATCTTCATCTGGAACAGACTGCCGAATTCGGCGTGTACGCCGGAAGAATGAAGGTTGTCCTTCCATTCGTTGGGGAGGTAATGCGTGTGTTGGACCAGTTCACGCATCGTTTCGGCGGGGTCGACGATCTTGTGATCGTCCGGCACCATTCCTCGAGCGACGGCGAGGATCGTTCCAAAGACACCGATGTAGAACAGAACCGTCCGTCCCGGCGTGATCTCGAAATGGAGGAACGCGTCAGGGTCAATTAAGGAAAAGAGGATCAAAACGGCCGCAAAGGAACCAGCGAGGAAGGCGACAAAGCGTGAGATCAATGCCGTACGTGCTTTAGGGTATTGGTTGATGTAAGAATCGGCGAGAGGGTGGGCTTGGGCGAGGCGTTGACCGAAGAGGTGAGGGAGCTCGTTGAACTCGCGGAATTTCCAGCGCGCCAATGGGGTAAACTGTCGAGAGCCGATCGAAGACGGATTTTTGTGGTACTCCTACGCGAGTGAGGTTCGTCGATGTTAGCAACGGATCATGGGAGTGCAATTCACTAAGAGCGCCGACCCACCTCAAAGTACCGGAAGAACGAATACATGAGCAAGTAGATCACAATGAACGGCGCAAAGACGGCATTGATCAACCCCATAAGGATAAAACGTCTCCTCAGCGCCTCCACCAACTCCTTCTTATTCTTTTCCATCAAGAACGCCCTCCTGACTTGTCCATCCCTCCCAAACAAGAAGCCAACGAGGCAAAAGCTGAGGTTCCATTCTAGCGTCTGCGTCAGCATCGAAGCCCCCCATTTCGGCGACCGACCCGCCAGAAGTCGATCGAGAAGAGAAGGCAGAGGGATGGAGAGGTCGAGCACGTCCTTGTTGAACAATGCGATGAGGAAGTTCTCCTCTCGCATTATGCGGTTCGCGACGTCGTGTGCATCGAGCCGGGACGGCGTGCCGCCCTGACTTTCAGTGGCCGGATGGGACCGAGATGAGAGTGCAGCCGGATGAGTCGCTCGAAGCGCCGACAAGCGGGTGACGATGGCGTGCCAGGGGATCGCTTGGATATCATTCTGCACCAGAACATGAGTTTCGGTCGTGTGAGCAATACTCCCTCGAGCTGCGGATGTCTAGACGGTTGTGCTGACCTCAGGTATTTCGAGCAATTCCGTGAAGAATTCATGCATCTCCCACAACTTGCCTACACCCATCCCGAATCGCACGATGCGCCAAAAATAAAATGCGGTGAAGGAGACGGCGATTAGGAATGTAAAACCAGAGAATCTACGGGGAGTGATTTCCGTCAGCCTGCGAGGGAGCAGTGAAGAGGAGCACGTGAGACGCTCTCACCTCGAGATACACTTTGATACAACTACTTCTGAGAGATGATGCGAGTTCCACAGTATGGAATAGTCGATGCACCCCATGAGGAACGTCGAGAAGGCGATGACCCATCCGACCGTACTGCCCCATCGAAAAACCTTTCCGGTCAGCCCGCAGACTTGCCGCCGGGAACCACTGCACTCGCGCACCCACTCACAGCAAGTTCAACAGCCGACTCAGACCAATCGCAACGATGCCTTTGCCGACGTAGTAGATGTAAACCTGCTGCAGAAACCCATCTAAATCCTCAACGTTGATCCACCTCCACAACGCCCGTTCTTTCGCCGCCATTCGCCTGCCTCCTCCTCTCCGGGACGAGCCTCCCTCGGATGCAGCGGAAGCGGTCGATGCGGTGCCCAGGATACCTCTTCTAGGTCCCGACCGACGACCACCGAGTCGTACGTCATGACTTGGGACCCAGGACGAGGCCGTTGACTTTGCCGAAGACGAGACTCGCTTCTTTTGCGACGACATGAGGGGCACTCGGGTGGTGAAATCCGGTGGGGCCTCGTCGTCGTCTTCGTCTTCGTCGTCGATGTCGTCTTGATCGGACATGTGGGACGAAGGTGGTGAAAGCGCTGAGGGTGGTGGTGGCAATGACGCGGCCAGTGCTCTCGATTCGCTCCTGATTGGTGGGGAGCCCGAGTGAGCTTGCCGGGTCTTGCTATCAGTGGACGCGGTGCACATTCACCAACTCACAGCGACAATACATCCCCCTTTGCGATGGCTTCCCGCAAGTCCCGACTCTGCTCCGTCCCGTAGCGATGCTGTGGCCGGTGTGTCGAGCCCGGCGAGCTGAGACGACGAGGTGAGGCTTCGGCGATTCGTTGGCCCGACAAGAGGTGCATCAGGCTGGGCGAGTTGTGAGTCGACATGGACTCGGATAGGTGGTGACCCGCGAGCGTTCTCTCGTGCGGACTGGCACTGGTCGTCGCATGGCCGGACCGACTCGGCGTGGCGGTAGGAGGAGTAAGTGGGGGTGGCTCCGAGATGGCCGACGCGGAGGACTGCGGCTGTTGTGGCGATGGACGCGCTTCAGACGGGGAGGGGATCTGATCCGATAAGAATGGGGATGTTCTCGATTCCATCAGGGCCGACGTGGTGGTCGTGATCGGTGCCCGAGTCGGATCAGCGACCATTGCGGCGGTCGGCGCGTCGGCGGCTCGGCGCGTTGAACGATCGAACGGCCGAACGCTGTTGCTGCTCGGGCTGTTATCGTGCTGGAGAGCCTGGTGGAGCTGAGACGGTGAAGCAAACGGATCATCCGTGTCGAGTGATGCGTTGGCTTCCACCGGGTCGTGTCTGGGTGCGTGGGCTGGCGGCGATAGGTGGTGGTGATGCTGCTGACTCGGGGACAAGGGAGCGCCGACGCCGTCCTCCTCGTCGAGATCGTCATCGAGGTGCGCGTACACCGAGTCACGAGGTAGAAAGATGGAGCCCAGCGCGGCCTCCATCCGCTTCTGGGCCATCGTCCAATGACCGGAGAGCACCTGTGGTCGGGGCGAGACCGAGGTGGGGGGCTTACTCGTCGCTTTGGGTGGTGGGACGAGCAAGAGTCGGGTCCGTATCGATCCCGTGACACGCACACTCCGCCACACGCCACACGCCTCCACACGCCACCTCACGCTACTGTAGCCGCCCGATTTGGGTTTATTCACGTGACACGGTGAGACAATGCTTGAGACCCAGAGCAATATTACAGAAATTTCAATTTCTAAGCGTACAACTGGTGTCGAGAACAACTCCAGGCTCGACCTAAGATTGCAAAATTGTGCCGAGACAGGAAGCTAATCCCGAGTCTTGCAATGGGCCGCCGTGAAGTTCCTGCACCCCCGAGCTCAGACCACGAAACTTCTCCAGACCAAACCTCCCTGCCTGACCACCTACGAACTTTGGACACAGTGACAGGCTAAAACTCGAACCCGGGGCTGCATCAGGCTATGTTCCGCAATAGCCATATGGCTTGGCAAGGACGGCCCATGCAGTGAGTCTCGAGGCCCACTCGAACAAGTTCAATTCCTGCAGTGTTGCCGAGAATGTGCCGACGAATTGTTGACGGTCGGAGTGATCACCCTGGGAGCCATGTAGCTCAAGAACCCGAAGCGCCGCTTTCCAGGGTGCAAAGCAGAGCGAGGTACTGATCCCATCCATAAAATCGAGCGATAGGTTTGTCAGGAGTTCCATGCGCACAAGCGACTGAATCGGGCCTCCGTGCCGCCGAGCGCAGCCTGCGCTCGTGACGACCAGTTCGATGACCTGCATCCTGGACGCGCGCACGGAGCTGATGGAGAGAGACTTCAAGTGATTCGGTGACCAAATTCCCCGCGCCAGTCGGGAATCGGTATCCGCTGCGGATCTTCCGGTTCTTCGAGTCGAGGGCGATGGATCATGAGATCGGACTCGACGTGTCGGATTTGGGAAGGCGAGTTGATGAGAGGCCGGCAACTTGTTGCAGGCAGCGCCCTGCCCGGGTCCAAGCAGGGTACAGGCTGGGTTCCTTGCGCAAGTACGCCCAACACTTTGCAGTATCTCGCCGCCTGATCGCTGCTTGACAGGGGCTGACAGCCTGACAGGAGGATGCAGACAGCGGACTCCGAGCTTCTCGGAGTCGGGCGCGGCCCAGATTGATTTCGGAAATCTGCCAATATCGCTGGGAAGTCACCGGCAGAGCGTGAGTGAGCCTGTTGTCATTTTTATTATTGAGTTTGACGGTAGCAAGTGCTTCGCCCGTGATTGATGGGGTCGCACCGAAACTGGGGTGATGGCTGACATTGGCCGGGCTGCTCGGTGGATACCCCCAAGAAGCACCAGGAACGACCCTGAACCACCCCCTTTCTGAGCGGGCCGGTTGAACAAAGCGCGCTGGCCGACTCCTTCCTCTCTCTCTCTGCCTACGCACCACCACCACCACCACCACCACCACCACCACCTACCAACTCGCTCGTCGTAGACTCGAGGCTACCATCGAGCCACCCAGCGCGCGTGTCCGACATGTCGTACCACGATGGCCCCACCTCAGCCTCCACGATAGCCGCCTCGTCAACGTCGCCGTCCTCCTCCTCCTACTTTGCCTCGTTGACGTTGGATCATACACTCGAGGACCTGTGCGCGCGGTTCATCGTCAACTTGCCGACGGAGGAACTCGTCAGCATGGATCGGATATGCTTCCAGATCGAGCAGGCGTGAGTTGCTGGTTCCATCGCTGGGGATCCCGGGTGGGGAACCATCGTCTGGTCGGCGACCTGGGGCATGCGGCGTCACGGGAGACTGGCCGCAGACCATGGCGAAGAGAAGCAGCGTCATCAACAAAGGACACGATCGGATGAACGCGGGTTGATGCTGGGCATGGCATGAGGGGGCAGAGGGCGTCGTGTCCGAGGCCGTGCTACGTCGTGCTACATCGTACAAGGGCACGGTGCACGGTACTCTTCAACCGACCGACTGCGCAAGCACCTCAAAGATGCTACAGGACACGTCAACTCATCTGAACAACAATCTCCACAGGCATTGGTACTACGAGGACTTCGTCCGGCCATCGGCACTCAACCCACTGCCCTCATACAGCCTCAAGGCTTTCTCTCTGCTCATGTTCAGATCGTGTGCACTCCTACATGATGCAAGTCGATTAGCTCTATCTTCTATCGACGAACGGCCGTTCCTAACAGCCACCTCCTTTCCCGACGGGCCACAGTTGATCCCGAGCCATCAACAGATTTGGACCAGCTTCATGGCCTACAAAGAACGGGTGCCCGTCTGCGGCGCCATTCTCATCTCGCAATATTGGGACAAGGTACTTGACGAATTTTGTTTCAAACCTCCCGTGCGTGAATTGACCTAACTCTCCGCTTGCCTCCACCCAAGGTTTTGCTCGTCAAAGGGTGGAACAAGGGTGCTTCGTGGTCGTTCCCAAGAGGCAAAATCAACAAGGGCGAGCCAGAAGGGATGTGTGCCGTACGAGAGGTGAGTTCATACACATCAAGATGGATCCGAACCAATGTCTCCGGTGCGAAAAGCGGCGCTTACTCCCCAAATCGACAGGTCTTGGAAGAGACAGGCTACGACCTGTCTTCGGCGTTCCCACCCGAGCAGCTTCAAACCAACTACGTCGAGCAGGAACCCGCCGAGAGAGTACCCTACTACGTCGAACTCGTCATCAAGGAGCAGAAAATCCGGCTTTATCTTATTCCTGGGATACACGAAGACACCTACTTTGAGACGAGAACTCGGAAAGAGATTTCGGTGAGTAACGACGATTCCTTCCAGCGAATTACGTGCATAATTGACCCTAGTCGTACATTTATGTCCACAGAAAATCGACTGGTTCAAGCTGAGCGATTTGCCAACATGGCAAAAGGACAAGAAGGGCAAGAAGAATGCGAGCCAGATCGAGGGCAAGCAAGCCAAATTCTACATGGTCACCCCATTCATGTCGTGCGTCCTCCTTCCCTCACCGGTCTTTTGGATGTATGGTTACTCAACCCTTCTTCCTCTTCACCAGACACCTCAAGCTATGGATCGAGCGCAACAAGCCAAAGAACGTGCGCAAACGAGCACCCGTGTCTGCAATCCCCATCGCCCCAGCACCCACATCTAGGGCGGTCATCGACTCTGAGCCCGAGCACGAGCTGTCTACATCGCCATCTGGATTCGGATCGACGACAGAGGACGATGATTTGACCGACCTAGAGGTGTATTCCGCCAGCGCCCCACTCGCAGCGAAGAAGTTCGAATCGACCCAGGAGGCGACAGATGCGTTGAATGCGTTCTTTTTCGGTGGCTCGCCGCCCAAGGAATCGGCTGTTCAGCAGCCTCCACCTCCCCCGCTACCATCGACATTCCCTCCGTTCCAATCCGTCGCGCAATCTGCCGAAGCGCGCGAAGAGTCGCCTGGTCTCAGCACAAGAGAAAGGCTTTCAAGTGCGGGCACGACTCTTCCCCACGTCGCGTACGAACGGCAGTCGTCCTTCGTCCAACCTAAACCCCAAACTTCCACCCACCAGACCGACAAGTTGCTCGCCTTGCTGGCGAGTCAGACGTCCCCGCCTCCGCCTCCACCTGCCAAGCCGCCTCTGTCTTTGCCGAACAACAAGATGAATCTGCTCGGCATCCTTCGGGGCCAAGGCCAGTCACGCAGCGTGTCGTCACCGAAGCCGAATCCGAACCTTTTGCCCGATGCGTCGTCGCCTCTACAGACGAATGCATCACCGTCGATGCTGTTCGACAACTCACAACCGCCTCCCGAGGCCGAGGGCTTTGGTGTTGAGCACGTGGCCACCCATGCCGAACGAGGGCAGGCCGAACGCCAGGAGAAGAGGAACGCGCTGCTGAGGGCATTGTCAAGTATGGCAGCCGCACCTGTTAGTCATCACTCGCCCACAACTCCATCGTCCACAGGCAGTGTTCGCGCGCTCTTCAATCCTGCAAGTCCCAGTCGGCAGAGCACTGGAGTCACGCCTCCGGTGGTATCGTCCTCGCTTGCAAACCTCTCGCTCCAGGATGACAATTTCGATCAGCGTGGATGGCCTATCACGGCGACTGAGAAGCAGGTGACGGAGGCTCGAATAGGGTTAGGTCGCCAAGGCACTTTGATGCCTCTCGAACCCGAAGAATCGGGCGAAGAGCGCTGGTCCTCGTCGGCGGGAAGCCAAGCACGAAACACGAAGCAGGCGTTCGATGAACTTGACGCCGCACGCGATGATTGGATCGAACAAGGCCGCCCAGTCGGAGGTGTGCATTCCCCGTCGTCAGAGAAGCACGCGGTTTTGCATGAATCCATGCCGTCGATGGAGCAATATTCGGCAAGCTTGCCTTTGCCGCTCGAGTCTAGGCTCTCCCACCATTCCGGTTCGAGTGATGGAAGTCGGCGCGCTGTCGGCACACCGCACACTGCTATCTCACCTTCAAAGGGCGTCAATCTCCTCTCGATCCTGAACGGCAAGGCTCCGACTCCCACCACTTCGCTCTCGTCCGCGACACCGCAGGCCTATCCACAAGGGGAGGCAATGGCGCAAGTCTTGCCTCCCGTATCTCAAGCGTACCAAACAGCTCCCGTCTCTCAACCTCCGCCAGCTGTGATGCAGCAGATACATTTGCCAGACCTTACACGACCGAACGCGACACCGTCGTTCGGAGGCGAAGCGCTCGCGAACCAGATCCCCTCCCAACCCTCTTTGCCCCCTGTTCCGGGAGGATTTTACGCGCAGCCTAGCTACGTGGTCTCACCCCACATGCAACACCCGCCACAACCGCCTCCCCAAGCCTCCCACTCCCACTTCGCCCCCGGTGGGTATTACTTCACACCCCAAGCGCCCTCCGTCCCTAACTATCAGAACCCCTACCCTACGGCACCCGGTTCGTTCATCCCCCCGCAACAGCACCCACCTTACGTGCAACACCTGAGTTATTCGAACCGACCTCCGCAAAGCATGCATTTGCAACAGCGTCCCAACGTTGGGTACCAGTACCCTCAACATCCGATACAAAACCCTCAGGCAAGCAGCTTTGCGAGCGCTTCTTTTGCCGCTCCTGCTACCCCCTCATCGCAAAGTATGGTCCCTCCCTCATCTGGGATGTACGCAAACCCTACTCCTCCGACAGGTTTGAGGACTACCGCACATTCAGGCCAGCTCTTGGGCCTACTCAATGCGCGTTCCTGAGCCGGCGTAGCGGCACACAAAGGGGCGTACGCCCGGGCCTGTCGATATAGGAGGAGCTACCCTTTCTCGTGCCTGGCGGGTTTCCGAAGTTTCAGGTCTCGACTCTCGATGCACCGTTGAAGTTTGGGTAGTTTTTGGGTTTAGGAGGGTTGGTTGTGCAGTTGAGGATGATATTGCGAAAAAGACGGATGGGAGAGAGCCTGAAGCTGAAACTGGATGTTCACAGCAGGGCGAATCCAAGGGTAAATAGTGAAGGCCTTAAAAAGCTGTGATATGATAAGGTCGTCCTCAGACCGGAAGTGCCAGACTTGTGGAGTTGGGTCATTGCCGTGCCTACTTATGTGGCTCGGCGTCGAGGATCTGAGACCTGACAAGCCTGACACACAGGTGATGGCGCGGTTGGACGCGCCTGCCAGAGCGCCCAGAGAGCCCAGAGCTCCGGGCGCGTCGAGGCGCGTGCACGACGAAGGTTCGCGCTAGGCAGCGCTCCCTCGGCGTTGCGCGTCCGGCCGAGAGGCGCTTTCCGCTGTCAACGCGTTCCGAGTCTCGCCTGCACCCTGGACTCGTATCCTGTCCTGATCTCATTGCCACCTCGCTCCCTTCTCGCGTACGACACACCCCAGCACAAAAACCCGCACCAGCATGCCCTTCATGCGTGAAAAGGCTAGCTCGAGCGAGCTGCGTGGGTTGATGAACGACAGCTCGCCCATGCTGTCCAACAGCGAGGACGATGGCGAAGACGGGTACCACCACGCCCTGCCGATGCATACCAAAGATGACGGCGCGGACGATCCGATCTCGTCCTCGACCCGTGGAACGATGAGCTGCTGCTCGTGTGGCGCCTCTTCTGATCTCTCGTCATCACGTCGTTCTCGTGACGGCTTATCGAGCAGCTCGAGCTCGACAAGAACCGGTCTCCACGTGTTCATCATCTTCTTTGGGCTCATTGCCGGCCTCGCGGTCTTGTTCCAATACACCAAGGAGCCGACATGGTCCTTCCATTCCAAGTCATCGTCATCAGGCTTGAATCGAGTCGCGCAATGGGGTCCCGCACCAGGCAAGGATGTGCAGGGCGTTGAAGAGATCTTCTTGGGCAACCAACGCGTCGCCCAGAGGATCCTCATCAGAGGCAAGACCGATCGCGAAGGCTTGGGCTCCCAGTTGAACCACATCAAAGGATCCATGTACGTCGACACTCTCGGTCGGCAATGAAATTTTTGTGACGGAATGGTACTTGGTACTAACATTTCCATCTCATTCCTCGCGGTTTTCTCATGTGTGCAGGATTCTCGCAAAAGCGCTCGAGGCCACCTTTATCCTTGGCGACTCGTACAGTCATCACCACTATTCAACCTCGGACATGATCAATGGACCCATCTACAGGGACTCCATCACGGCACGACCACCCGTCTATGTCCCTTTGGGACAAACGTGCGCATTATCGGATCACCTTCCCTACGAGAAGCGACAGGAGGTCATCCGCGGTTGGTGCTTGGGCAATAAAAATGACCAACGTCCGATGCAGCGCATCGGGTACTCGCTCGCCAAGCGCAACTGCTCCATCATCATCGACGACGTCTCGGGTCGCGACTTCTACAACGATCTCAATCAGTGCTACACCGACGTCTTGCGCGAACGCCTCGGCGGCATCGACGATCGACGCAACACCCGACCAGACGGATCCGGCGACGCTGGCGCCTTGACGGTCGGTATCCACGTCCGATGGGGCGACACGTCAGGTAGTGACAACGCGACCGAGTTCCGAGGTTCGATGCCCACGGCCTCGGTCAACGAGATCATCCACGAAGCGCAGAAACGCTTTAAGCGCCTCGACATCCGCATCGCGATGGAATCCCACAACGACCACGTTCTCGAGGGCTTCGAGTTCGATTACACGCTCGTCGACTCGGGCGACGTCATGGCCGATCTGCATGCCTTGGCCGATAACGACCTCTTGTTGATTGGCTCGTCAAGTTTCGCGATCCTGGTGCATATGATGGCTGCTCCTGATGGCGTGACGATCCTCGATGGCAATGATCGCGCGCGCAAGTTCCCCGGTACCCAACGCACCTTCTTTGGCACGTTCGAAGCTGGCTTCGATCCGAGCATGCTCGATTCATTGCCGCAACGCTTCCCTGAGGTCGAGTTGGTCTAAGCGAGGGAACAGCTTGCGTTTCTTTTTGTTGGTCGTCTTACATTCGCTGTCCACCTCTGTCATTAGGCTGTAGCATTATACATTTCCGCGAGACCGGCCCGTTCAAATATATAATAGTTCCCCCATCTTTGTCCTGTCGCTTACTTGCTCCCAAAATTGTTTACACCCCAGCTTCTTTGGAATTGTACAACATACTCATCATCCGTTACAACCACTCTGGGCTTCATAGTCTCCAAGGGCAACGCCATACTACGTCCAAATCCATCACATCATCGGGGATTTGGTGTGAAAAAAGTAAACAGGGGCCTACTCTGTGTTTTGACATCGTCAGGCAAGCAAGCTCATCGTGCGAAAAAGTCATTGTTCTCATTGAGGAAGTCGATCGCGGGTTGGCGCTCGATGTCGCGGCCGACGATCGCTCGACCGGCTTTGGTGAAGTGGAGCGTTTCGCCTTTTTTGCTGAAGCGAGGCCAGGGGGGGACTGTAGGGGTAGAAGAAGAATACCAGTCAGATGGGGGTGAAGCGCACTTTACTGGATTTGCGTGTGCGAACTTACGATCCACGCCATTTGGGTCGAGATGGGCGACGAAGTTACTGCGGGAAGAGAGTTGGAAATCGGTGGCTCAGGATGTGGCGCTCAGTCGACGGAAAGATCGAGACGGACTCACATGAGGTAGGCCGACATGATCCTTGCGATCTGATCGGCATTGGGATCCTTGGGTCTCGGCTTGCCGAACCAGTCCGGGAGATCGGCACCATGGGAGACTGCACGGTGGTGCCTCGGCAGCTCAGCGCGGTGAGCTTCGGACACGAATATGCCACCTGACGTTCACTCACTGCCGGCCTTGGGATCAAATGCAATAGGCGACTGATATGAATAGAGGTAATTCCACATCGACTGCTTGCCGCTCGCGGTAATAGTCGACGCGACGTCTCTCATCTCATCGAGAAAGAACAGCTTTGGGGCTCGGAAGAAGAGGTCGCCTAATATGGACGCTGCGCGTTTGTACGCGGGTGCGAGGCCGAATGTTTCATGATCGGTGTTGTAGGGTGAACCCTGGCGCAGTACGTCGGGGTATAGCTCCCACAGTCGAGAGAGAAGGCTGTCTTGCACGTTGTCGAACACCCAAGCAAAAGACCCTGGTTCGTTGTAATCACAAGGTGAGCAGGTGGGTACCACTGCATTGACATGCCCAATCGGCCTGATCACTTACTGCGCAGCGCATTCTCGATGCTCGCTTCCGACTCCATACCGGCGTCCGTAAATCTAATATCCTCTCACAACTTCAACTAACGTCTTGTACAGCCGGGGAAAAAACCACATCCGCGACTCACTTGGTCCCCTCGTCTAACACCGTCCCCGTAATGAACGGCACGCGCCTCGACCTCACGCTCGCCATCATCTCACTCGGTTTCCGTGTCAACCAAGCGTCTTTGAAATTGCTCTCCACCACAGGGTACCAAGGGAACTGATACCGCTGCAGACCGATGGTCGAGCGCATCAGGGAATCGAGCGGGAGTTGGCGGAGGCACTTGATGAGATTGAGTTCGTATGTGCTACCTCTGTTTCCGGGCGCGGCTTTGGGACATCCTGCCGCTTCCTCCAAGGTGTGCGTCGAGCGCCTTGCAGCTTCGTGAGGCCATGGTACGGGGAATCTGAAAGGAAGCCGGGGAGGGCACCTCGTCAATCACGCGCTGCTGGACGAAATAAAGCCCGTCAACTCACGAAGTTGGCGAGCCTGACAACATGAAAGCTGGTCCACAGAAATCAAGGTCAGTCGATGTCCTAGCAGCGATGCTGAGGATCGGCACAAGCTCACCTCCACGGAACGAGCCAGGGGTATACAGTTGATGGAGTCCAACAGCGATGGCACCAGCGCTATGTCCGGCCATGGTGATCTGCGAGACGGAAGACATCCGCGCCGAATCAGAAATGCCTACTCCATACGTGCTGACTGCTCGGTTGTTCGCAGAACGGCAAGTGGGTTGTTACCTTTTTACGATCGCCGCCAAAACTCTCGATGTGTCGTTTGACCCAGTCGAGCGCCGCGAGCTGGTCTTTGAACCCAACATTCAAGTCCAGGGCCTGGTCGACCGCGCGGTTTCTTCCTCGGGATGAACTGCCCGCTTTCAGGGCGGCCGTGGTTGAAGAAAAGCCGAGTGATCCGAGTCGATAGTTGAACGTGACAATGATAATGGGCTCCTTCATCTCCACGCTGCGCTTCATCAAGGAGGCGTAGTCGTATCGTGGAAGAAGCGACGATCCGCTAGCCAGGCCACCTCCGTGAATCCAAAACATCACCGGTAGCAACTTGCCGGGCTCTTGACCGGCCGGAGCAAAGATGTGAAGTTTGAGGCAATCCTCTTCGCCTTCCCAGACACCTTCCCTTCTCGGGTTCTTGATCCACCTCGGGCAGCCTTGTCCCGGATCATACGCGTCCTGAATTTCAACCGCATCCCATTCCTTCTCCTTGACGGGTCGCGTCGTAGGTTTCACCGGTGTCGCTGTCCGAAAGCGAAGTTCGCCCGTCGGGGCCTGAGCGTATCGGATTCCTTTCCACGAGACATAAACGCCGTCGTCGGAGTGACGACCTCGGAATTTCTGACTGGCAGCTCGGACAACGGGATCGATAGGGTCGAAGTGGGACCATGAAGAATTGGGGATCGGATCGAAGGATTCTGAACTTTCCCATGTGGCGGGGTTGGAGACGGAGGAGAGTTCGGTCGTGATCGACGACAGCCACGATGAGAGCATCAGGTAGAGGAGCGATAGTAGCGCAACAAGTCCCAGGGGAAAGGTTCGTGGTAGCTTGGTCAAGAGCGCTAGTGTTGAACTCGGTGGACGAGCTGAAAACACCGTTGGCGGAGTCGAGGACGAGGTTGAGCGAGTCGTCGTCCCCCACGACCCATTTTCAGCGGAGTAGCCCTCCTTTTGGTGCAAGAACGCCTTCTCCTCGGATCGATACCGGTCTTGAGGATGCATCCATTGATTCGGGTTGGGTGAGAGGTCCGAGTCTTGTCCACCACCGCTGCGCGAGGATGAGGTCGAGCTCGACAAGCTTGATGAATCGCGTTCGGCGACGAAAGGCCGCGTCGCGTCCAACATTCAGCACTGCGCGCTCGTCGAACGGAGACCGGACAGGTTGAAAGGGGACGAAGAAAGTGGTGGGAGGAGGTGAAGCAACTCGGTAGCTTAATATAGATGTGAGTGCTGAGTGGAAAGCTTTCAAAGGGACTGAGAATCTAGGCGCTCGAGAAACGCGTCCAGCATCCAATCGCAATAGTCGAGCGAGTCCAGATCAATCTAGTCAAAAGAGAGCCAGCCGTTCAAGAGGCGACCCTCCGCTAACGTGCGGGGGCGTCTTATAAAGGGTTTAATAGACCCGAGGTGCACGTGCCGCCGCCGAGCGTACCGTATATCCTTACAGCCCTTCGCTTCGGAGAGATCACACGAAAAAACGAACGTAGGTAGGTAGGTAGGTATCTAGGTGTATTTCTACTCTATCAAGGGGCTTTGCAGTGGGCTCGATGTGCACCATCCCGCGCGGCGTGGTTTTGTCACGTGACCCTGGATGAGAGGGCCGACAATGAGGAAGGCATCCATGCATAATGCCGCGACCAAATGGTGCAACTATAAATTACGCGCGCGCGTTTACCCCCGAAGCTTGACGCATCTACCCCCGGTAGTAAGGTGCAAAGCTCACTATAGTGCATTCTTCGCGCAAGTTGGTGCGGCTGCTCCGGAAAAAAGGTGCGTTTACCATTCAGACGAGGAACTTGTCTAATTCCGGGCTCGGGGCCTCAATCGTCCAGACCACCCCTCACTTGAGGCTTCAGATTCCAATCTCGGTTTTAATGTTTAAATCCATATATTCCAGCTAGTCTTGTTTAAAGACAGAATCTAACAAATTGCTAGATCCGCTGGACCACCATATTCATGTCACGTAGGCCGTCACCTTGCTGTCACCAGGACCGATGCCCCCCATTCCAGGGCTTACATCAGTCTTTCCCTCGTCCAGCTCAGCGCCCGCCCTCAAAGGCAGGTGGGGAATGCCGCCACCACCGCCTCTGTCACTAATGCGAATTCCTTTGCTCCGTGTTCCTTTGCAGTGCCCACCACTTCCTCATTCTCGCCGCCGATAACCGTCCGGCTCCCTTTATAAGCTCGTGATGCCATGTCCGATCCAGCCGCGTCCGAGATCGCTCATCGAGGGCCCAGTAGATGTCAGGTTTTGGGATCATCGGCATCGCATACCACCATAGATGTCCCGTTACTAGCCCTGCAGCGAAATTGGAAAGCTCGTATACTTGTGCTCCCGTCCATTCGTGGTGTCTCATCTCCAGTTCCCTACGCGTCATCTGAAACAAGTCCTGTCCAATTCTTTCCCGCAGTCCACGACCTGCCTCGCACTCCCTGAAAACATGTTTCTCTGTCTCCTCTGCCAATCCACAAATAGTACACAAAGACGACGTACCGAATCGTTCTGAGCATCGCGAGGCGGTGGGAAGGATGTGTGCCCGCAGCTGGAGTTGTGTTTGCGCTGCGTACGTCGAAATTGCGCGAAGGTAAGGATACCGTCCTGCGGAATGAGCGACTTGGAGTAGCAATTGAACGTCGTTACCGATCTTCTGGGGCAGCGATTTGATTTGCCATGCTTCTTGTAGGTCGTAGATTTTCTTGATCACATCACCCTCTATCCAAGCAGTTTGCTCGCCAAGGGATGCCTGGATTGTCCATTGTGGGAGTGCAAAGTCCGGGAAAAGCACGAAGAAGTCAGGTTGAGTGTGTGCCGATTTCGCCGCCTCATCTGCTCGAGTGTTTGCACGCGATGCTTCGTCTCCGCCACCCGTATGGGCTTTAACGTGCCGTATTTGTATCGAATCACTCGTTCTCAGCAGGTGTTCGAGCCAAGTGTAGTGTGCAAATGCGGCCCTCGGTTTCTTTGGTGCAACTTGATCTTTCTTCAGATTCTCAGCGAATTTGACGGAGGTAAGGTGATCTGCGACAACCTGAATTGCTGACCCAAAATGTGAGGTCTCTAAGTGTGAGGTCAGTGCCGCTATGATCAGGGCTGTCACCTCTGCCTGCATGATAGTCGCGCCCGCCGGTAGTGCCGCACGAGCCGCCGAGTATGGCCCTACAACCGCTGCCGCCGCAGATGTGAGTCCTGTGGGTAACACGATGAGTGAGCCATCCGTAGCCCAAATATTCTGGTCTTGTTGGCCTCGAAAATTTATCAGGGAAAGGAGTGTGATTTTGATCTGCTGCTCGGCGTCGTTTTGTCGCTGTGCTCGCGTCTTCAACAACCTAACCGGCCCGTCCGCCAGTAAAGTTTCATCAAAGCGATTAGACCATTGTCGCACCAATCTCGTGTTCGGGTGCAGCCATCCAGCAAAGAGGTCGGGTCTATCGCGCTGTGGGCCTCTCCGTAGCACTTGGAGGTCCGTCAGGCCTGCTGGAAGCGCCGCCATGGCTTTTTGTAGTTGCGGTTCGTTTCGTTTGGCCCCTCCGCTTTGGAGGTATGCATGTTCCGCACTAATACCTGAGTCGGTGCGATTCGACTGGTCGGTTTCGAGTACTCGGAGGTTCCCGCAGTGTTGTAGCGCACCTAGTGCCGTATTCCAGATCTGAGGAACCATCTGCTGCGAGTGCTTGAAAGACAGGGGCTTAGGGTTCAGGAGCGGCGATATACAGCCATGGTGTTGGCATTGTAGGTCGGCCAGCGTTATTCTTGCCATCTGTGCGAAAGCTGGAATATGATGGTTCAGGTCTCGTAGTAGTCCATCGACTGCCATAGCCCCGTTCAGTCGCCACAGACTAGTAAGCTCGAATCCAAATTTAGCGACGGGGAGGGTGACCAACTTAGCGCTCGGTGTGAAAACCCATCCATAGTACTCTTTGATCCGCATTGCTATAAGCTGGTCTAGCTTAAGGGCATCGTCCGGTCGGATAGGACATAAAGCCAGTCGTGGCCTCAGCCTGCTAATTAGTTGTTGTTCGATGAATCGTCGTAATGCCGAGAGCGGGAGTCGCCTCGTTGGCGTGCTCGGGAACCCGATCGATCGCACAATACTTTCCAGCTGAGTGTATTGTCGGTCCGGCGCAGCGAACGGTGTTTTGAGAAAAACGTGTGCTGGGTCGACAGTGACCTGTCGTCTCCCATGAGGAGTGGCAACTTGGACTGTCCCTGGTGTATCAGACTGGTTGCCGAGGCCCATTATGATGGCTCGAGTCTTTGTACCCCAGTCGGTTTGGGCTCCGTAGGCTTCCTGGAAATGCTCCATGTAGAGAGTCATCGCTGCCAGCGTCCTTTCACTCTTGGCCAGTAGTATGGTGTCGTCCATCGCAGATACCTGAGTAATCTTGAGGGTCAGTTCATCCGCTTGTGTATGGTTGTTTGAGCGTGCCCTGTTCTGTGTTGTGATGAGTAGTGGGTCCTCGAACGCTTGTTCGTCCAGCCAGTAAGAGCCCATAGCCATGGCCAAGGAGAAACGAAGAGGATTCGGGGGATCCCCTTGTTTCATCTGCCCGTCCACTTCGAAAGGTTCCGCGAGGCCGTACGGTGTCTTGACGATAAAAGCGCCGTGTGCCAATCGGGCTCGGTCAAAAGCTTCTGCGTTTGGGCCAAAGCCGAAAAAATGGTAGGCGTCATACCCAGCTTCTGGTCTGAGCAGGTCGAAGCCCTTCTTTTGGTCTCGTACTAGCCCGTAGATCGGAGTTTTGGCCCGGAACGCCCAGGCTTCTAGGTTCGCTAGGAAACTTGTGAGGTCGCGCTGTTGTACACCGCTCTGGACGGCCACCTGTGTTTCTGGAATCATGTGGTGTTTCATTGCGTAAGCTTGCGCCTGACGTGTAAACCATCCAGCCGCTGTGACCGCCAAGAAATTGCCAAAACAGACCGCTCGGTAATTACTCAGTTGGGAAGACAGTCCGCGATTTTTGAACATCGGAAGCAGATAGTGGTCGCGCAGCTTGTCGAAGTAGTTGTGCACCAGTACATAGTTCAGGAGTGCCAGAACAACAGACATCGCTTGGTCTCCAAGTATCGTTACTGTCCATTTCTCCCATCGGTCCGGACCGGGGGATGGTTCCCTATTGCCTTTGCCGAGGAGCGCCCGGAGGTCGCTGAGCATCAGGGGCCTAGGCCAGACAAATGGGTCGCGTTGCGTAGCCTCCCGAAACTTCCGGGAACTTTCCGTATTCATCCAAGGTTTGTCTGTCAGAGCATTGTCATCCTCTTTTTGGAATAAAGCGCTAAAATACTGCTTACACGTGTTCCGTACCTCTGTGGGGTCAGCGGTAAGATTTCCATCCACAGTTTCTACCGCACGTGGTTGTATCAGTGACGTACGTGGTACCAGGATTTTCTTCACTGAACCTCCGTTGATGACATTCTGTATCCGAAAATTATCAGACCTCTGTGCCAGTTCTTTACGCTCCCGCTTCTCTTGTGCGTGTATTCTTTTGCAGAGTTGGCGGCGCCAGACAGTCGCGGTTTCTAACACTTCATCCTCGGGGGGGTACCACACTGCTCTGCCTGTTTCTTGTTGGAGACGTTGCAATGTCGCCGTTTCTAGGTCGGTATGGAGCTCCTCGAACCATCTTCTTGTGTCCGGTTTGTTTCTCAATATATGAATGGAGTTAGTCTTGAGTGCGTATATATAGCGATTCATATGGTGACGGTCCTGACTCAATTGTCGTAACTCTGGCGATCCGACAAACTCGCGTTTCCCGACCGCTGGCGATCTTCGTTCGCCGAATATTTGGAGGGAAGTGTTTACTATTAGATTGGAAAATTCATCGTAAGTCGCATTCCAAGCCTCTTGTGAGGCTACTGTTCCATCCTTGGCAACTCGATTCAAAGACTGCGAATTAGCAACGCCATCTTCCATCTCTTGCCGAAATTTTGGCCGAGTGTCGCTATTCCGCGGCGGAACTTTAACCCTCCGAGGTCCGTCGTCGCTCGCCTCCTCAATTGTCGCACAGAGACCCGGGAACCATAGTCTGCAATGAATTGGTCTGTGATCAGTGGCCATAACCTGACGCAACGTATGGATATCCGCATTCCCCGCCGGCGCTGACGTTGCGAGACGGTCTATGATGCTGATGGTTTGCGCATCCCCGTATGCCTTATGTGTCCAATTTTCCGCGAGTGAAACCGACTCCATTTCATTCCACACATCGTGGCCGTTGGTCTGGCGTAAGAAGCGGCAGTATTCTACCGCGGTGGGTCTGAGTCGTGGGAAAACCATTGCTGTGGTCTCGCGAGCGTCGAGCACTGCATTGAAGTCACCCACTATGGCCCAGTTCGGTGGTCCTGTTCGTATGAGGTCCTGGAGGGCCGCCCAAAAAGCGTTGATCGCATTACCGTCACCTTCCGCATTGCGTGCGTATCCTCCATGTGGGCAGTAGGCGGATACGATCCGGATTGGCACTATCCTTGCTCTTCCTTGACTTCGAATCAATACGTCCGCAGCTGCTACCCGTCCTGCCAGCGGTCCATCGGTAAAAGTATAGGAAGCCAGTGGCGGCAGATTGTTGCGAATGAGAAGGAGCGTCCCCCATTTCATGACGGAACCCGCCCGGATTGATGGGGTGAGGACCGGTTGGAACCCCCCAGTATTGAGAGGAAGCTGCGTGTCAGTTCTGAATTTGAGCTCAGTAAAACTGATGACATGGTGTTCTGAGTGTAGCAGATTATTCTGGACTTGTTGGAGCTTGATGGGATCTGCGATTCCATTTATGTTGAGGCTGGCAATTGATATTGGCGTTGCTGCGTAGGCCAACTTATTGTTCAAAACGATAGCGAGGAGAACGGTGAGGCATTTCGCCGGTGCTGGTATGGTGGAACTAAAAATCGTCATTGCAAGTAGACCATACGTGCTGAGTTTGCTATACACCCCAGGGTGGTGGCGGAGGTGCCAGCTTCGGAGTTCGGTCTCGACCTTCACGAATCCTGCGGTGGTGATTGTATCATCAGGCGAGCGGCGTTGGAGAACCTGCCACCAGTCACTTACTATAGACATTCCTTCATGCTCGCTGCGACTCTGTGGCTGGGGGCTTGTCGTGTGCACGTCACCTTCTTGATTGTGTCGTCCGCGCTTGCTCGGCGAGCCTCCGGATTCTTCACGTTCGTCCATCGCGTTATCTGCGGCGCCGCTCGCATTGTTGCCATTGGGGATGGTTGGACCGTCATGGGCCAGTTGCTGCAGGTATACGGGACTTGCTTGTCGGAGCGCCAGGGTGACTTGGTGTTGCGTTTGCTGGTATGCCGCCTGTGCGTCGCACACCGTCCTTCGTGCCTCTTGAACTTCTCGCGCGAGTTCTTGGTATTCCTGACTGTCCTTGGGATGATTACTGAATAGGAGCTCCATCCTGAGATTGCTGAGTTGGGTACTGGCGGTCATCACAGCGAATTGCGCTTGACCTGACGCTTGTACGCCCGATAGAGATGAAAAGAGCGCTTGATTGCTCATGTGGAGCGCATGCATCATTTGCCGAGTTTCTTGCGCGATCTGTTCGTTCCTTCGCTTGTCCTCCGCGTACGTTGTGGCGAGGGTCTGGAAGACGTCCTGGATCATGTCGATCCGATTTTCGATGTGTCGAGCACTTTCGGCGATAGCCCCTTGCGACTCCGACGTGGCCTTATTGAATCGGGCAGAGATAGCATCAGCGCGCTCGTTGTCTAGGCAGACCTTGATGACTACACGTTCGTCGCCATCATGCCAACTCGTGCCGAATCTGTCGTGGGCCGGCAGAAAAGGTACCATCTGCACGATGTGTGTTGCCAGGGCGGATGTGGACACTGAAAACCGAAAGACCGCTTTTTGGTGCTGGCCCGGGCCGGTAGCCGGCTCGTAGTCCGTCGTCACAATTGTGCCTTTGGGTCGCGTAATGGGATCCTGGGGGTACTCGGCGGCATGTCGAGTCTCGGCATCCTTAAGGCAGCTCATCAGGTACGAGGCCACACTCTGGGGGTCCCTGTTCGATTTGGCCCATAAGACGACGATTGCGAAGGGCTCTCGCATCCCTCGCGTTTTCACGATGCGTTTTCAAACCCCGGTGATGGTTTGTTCGACCAGCAGTGGTTCCGTAGTCACTTGTGGCGTCAAACGAGACGTGGGTCGCATTGGGATGTTGACCTTTGCACTGAGGGTAGACCGGTCCTTCGTGGCTGTGATCTTGTCCACCATAAAAGCACTCGCCATACGAACCGCGACCAGGACCTTGCATTGATCGCCGCGTGTACCTGAATCGTTGGTGACCGAAATGCACGACTCGGCGGGGACGTTCTTCATGTCTTCGAAGTGTTTGTCCAAATGCGCTTTTATCGCCTTTCGAATTGCTTCTTCCGGGGCTCGCTCGATGGTGTCGTAGCTCTCCTTGCCGGAATGCTTTACGGAATCAAAAGCTAGACGGACCCATCGTACTTCGTCGTTCTCCTTCACGTCGGTGAAATGAGCGAAAAGAAGAGGCCAACGGTGATTGTTTTCGTCGACTAGCTCGGATTCGAACGAGGAAGGGTCTGGACGTTTGGAAGTCTGGGCTGTCAGAGGCTGTTGTAGTGAACAGGAGAGGGTCGGCGTTCTTTTGTTCCACTCACAGTACGGCTTGCTGTCGTTATTCAGAAAACTGAGGATCTTGCTGGTGAATTCAATTTCGTCCTTGGGCCCGATGATCTCAAAATAATCCGTGTTTAGGGCCTTGTATCTTGATTGGGGAGGGTCCGACAGCCCGGTGAGGTTAAGGACTTCGTGCGACTGAAAGAAAACTGGCTGCTCATTGACGCTAATGCCGGCTTGGACAAGTAGGTGTTCAATGGTCCCTTCCGCCGTCAGTTTTGCGATGTTATCAGAAGTAGCAGGAAGGTTAGAGATGACGAGTCGATGTGCCAGGGGTTGGGTAGTCCGAATGGCTCTGAAGTCGGTTTCTACGTAGGGTCTGGGGACCATCGTGTCGTATAAGCGGTTGTTGTGTGGGAGGGGGCAAGGACGAGGTGAAACGAATATGGGGTTCAAATTGCACCGGACGGATGGAGTATGAAACGCTTGGGCTTCCCAGGGGGCACTCGATGACGTGCTCAGGGGTGGAGAAAATGGGCCGTTATTCGTTACCAGGCATTGAACGGGTGGGAAATTAAGCGCTCGGGCTTTACAAGAGGTGATCAATGACGTGCTCAGGTTCGGTGTCAGACAGGGGTAGCTTCTCCTAGTTAAGTGAGTCGCGCGCTGATTCAAGGAGTAGGTCTTGGGCTCAGCGCCCGAGGCGGTCCCTCGTGGAGCGAGGGCGTGTGTGGCAGGCCTCAGAACGCCTGCTCCGCGATACAAGTATGTTATGATCGTGCTGGATGACCTACAAACCCAGAAAGAGGACGTTGTCGACTTCCAGTCGAGGTGTGGTGCGGGGCTCTGTGATTTATCTAGGGTGTGGGAATCGTCAGGCAACCAGGTGGTATGGAGCCGCCGGATAGCAGTGAGTTGGTGTTTGTACGGGTCATGAAGCAGGTCAGATGCGCGTTCCGTCCGGCGAAGGTATCGTAGAAAATATGTCTGGGTGGTACTCTCGGCCTCGAAGAGGCATCTAAGGGGTCTCCTATCCTGTCCTTCGGGCAGCGCTGGCAACAGTAGTCCTCGATAGTGAACATAGGATGTCATAAGAAAGGAATGAGGGTATGTTAGGACGTGCGTGTGTATGTATATGTTAGCGGGTAGGGTAGGGTTGGGTAGTTTGAGGTGCGCATAGCGTCCGTGCAGTACTCGTCGTTTTAGGAGGAGCGCTTCGAAGGCTGGCATGGGTGCATAAAGCAAATGATCAATGGAAGAGAGACGGTTCATAGATTGGCTAGTGGTTATGTAATAAGGTGGAGTCAGATAGCACTCGCCACCTCTGGGCAAGGTTCTGTCTGCACCGCTAATCGATTGGTGGGTTTCCCCGTCCCTTTGCCAAGGTCGGCAAGGGGGTTGAGGTGGTGCTACGGCACTAGGCCATATGCGATAGAACGGCGAACAGGTCCTATAGAGGACGGTCGAATGCTGCTGAGGAGATGTCAGCGTGTTGTTGGGTGGTGAATAGCGCGGGCGCTGGGGCTGGGCTGGGGTGGACGGGATCACCGCGTTGGTTGCGAGGACACGTGTCGCGAGACGCCTAATGTGCATGTCGTTGTCGTAAGGTAAGGTAAGGTAAGGTCAGGTCAGGTCAGGTCAGGTAAGGTCAGGTCAGGTGGCCTGAGCCCACAGATCGCCGGTGCGTTCCTATGTCTCTCGATCAAAAAGCCCCTGACTCCTGAATGTGACCAAGTCGGTCTGTCGCTCGCCCAAAGATATCCGCCAAAGATATCCGAGACCGGACACTGTTAGAGTTGGAGTTGAAGTGTCCTAGGGCTGGTATAAATGTCAGAAGTCTTTGCAAGGTTTGCGCTTTTGACATAATAAATATTAGAAAAATGACTATCCACGTTTGCACGTATTGCTGGCACTCACGTCATCGAAGTGGACCGAGCCGGGAAGTAATCACTCCAGCGAGAACTATAGAATGAGAGCGATTGCTTCTTTAGATTAAAATTTACTTAGTGTTAGGTAGTAGGCAGGTATTAGGATACTTACTTACGCTGGGTAAATCATTTAGGAAGCTCTCGCGCTCGCGCCGGTTCCCTGGTAGATGGCGCTGACACGTCGCGGCGCGTCGAACAATGACGCGTCGCTCGCTAGTGCCCAGTGAAGCGGCAGCGCCAGGCATTGATCGCGAGTTTCCCACTCACTCAACATCAAGTTTCATTTGTATCAACATGGGGTCTGTCACACTGCTACGAAATCAGGTAAGAACTCTACGAGTTCAGTTCTCGTCACAGCCCGGCAAAACTCGATTAGGAGAGGCCGGTGATCACGCCGAGCATGAACTTCGAGACGCCCCTGACGCGGGTTTCAGGGAGCCGACAAGACGTGTCACTCGACTGGCGCCGCGGCGTCAGACTCGCCTCCTGTGGGTTGGGTGTGAAGTTGCAATAAAAGTTACTTCTTTCACGCGTACCTCCTGCAAGTCTCGATAATCTCAGACACAAGCCGATAGTCGGCGGTTGACCCATGTTCCAAAAGTATAAAAGTTGTCAAGGCGATAGCCAGGCCCTCTCCCTGTCGGGTGACATCATGCATAAAGGGAACCAAAGCTTTGAGTGCAGTGCAACTACAAAGTGCAGTCGTACCTACACAAGCTTGAGTTATATCCTGGAGCTTGTGAAACAAGGAGAGTGGACGCCTTGTCTCAATTGTGGACAAGGCCCGTGGGAGGGGCCCATGATCCCTCACAGAGCTGGACGCAAACTCCGCCTTCGACTGCAGTGGGATAGCCGTCGCCGGGAGTCGGGACCTCCGCAGCAACTGGCTCCAGGAATTGGAATTCTCTGCGAATCCCGAGCCAAGCTGATCACTGCATCGGTGATCGAGGGCGGCTGCCGCGCGTCTCTTGAACTTGAGCAACACCAGCGCGTAAACTTCTCGCTTTGTCTCGACAGGTCTCGACACGCGCGACGGTGGCTGGGCTCGACGCGCGCGCGCTTTCGGCTCTCCCAACCACGAGCTTGAACCCCGTCTCAAACGGCTCTCCTTCGCGGCCGCGCAGCATCTGCTCCCACCGACTGACATATGGGCATGATGATGTCTGAAAAGTCGACTTCATCCTTACCACCGTCACCCCCGCTGATCTCAACTCGACACGGCTCGCCCCCCTTGCAACCGCCGCGCAGCCCTTTGTTGATCCCTGGCTCGCCCGGGTTCCCGCATCAAGCGCATTCCTACACGAGCTCGCCCGACATGGACGAGTCGTCACGGCCACTATTGTCCCGCGTGTCCTTCTCCTCGCCAACCTCACCGACATCTGCGACCACCTCGGTGCACCTGCCCCGGTTGCCGTCGCGGCGGCGATGGCCGGTGTTGATGGTGCTGCTGGTGCTGATCGTGTGCGGCGTTTGGTTGCAGCGCGACGGAACCGCCTCCGTTTCGCTACGACACGCCAAGACGGGTCTCAAACACCTCGGCAACAAGCTCAACGACATGTCTGTCGTCAGCCCGTGGTCAGGTGCAGGCGCAGGGGGAGGCACAGAAGCGATCGCGGCCGACGACGCCGATTGGGACGACACGACCCAGGCCGACATGACCAACCCCGCCTCCTCTCCGTCGAGGCCAACCGAGCCCGAACAACTCGAGGCCGTGGCCGAGCCCGATATGGAGCCGGAGCCAGAGGAACCGTCAACGTCAGAGACGCTCGATGACGATGGGGCAGATCGGTCACAGGGCCTCGACATGCCCTTGGACGTCGATACAGGGAACAAGCAGTCTCAGGCGGACGAGACCACAGTCACGGGGAGCCAAAAGGAGATCGAGGCGAAGGGAGAGGCCGCTGCGAACGATGAGGACGCGTCGGAAGCAGCGCGTATCACACCCTCGGCAGGCAACGATTCTAATGCTAATGACACCGAGGCGATGGAGCAGGCCGAGGAAGAGATGGAGGAGGAGGACACCACCCTCAGCCAGCATAAGCTCGAATCACTGGTCCACGGGCGCATACTCAACGTCAGGCCGTACCCGCGCGACCCGCCCAGAGACCCCAAAATCGCCGCCACAAAACGCTACCTCGCCTTTGACAATCATTCCGGATTCCATAATCGTAAGGGAACGAATCTCGCGACACGCTGTCGCACCTCATGCCGAACGCGGGCAGACGCGTCTCAGGTAGAGAGAAGCTGACTCATTCGCCCGTTAATCTTTCCACAGAGCGCAAATCTCTCGTCAATGCGCTCATGCTCGCCAAAATGCTGAATCGAACGCTGTTGTTGCCTCCCGTCCGACTCGGCCGAGCACTCGCGTGGGGCCCTGATGTATGGCGCCGCATCTTGTACGACGAAGAATGCAAGGCCGGACTCCCCAATCCCGACGCTGTGCATAACCCCTGCAAGCAGGAAGATTCGGACAAATGGACCTACGTCGCATGGTCGTATCTTATCCAACCAGGCTTGGTCAAAGACCGCGACATCGTCGACCGCTGGAATTCGTCCATGAAATGGGTCTTCCTGCCCTCCGAAGAAGGCGGCTTGGGCTTGACCGAATCGGACGTGTACACCTTTGCCGACCCCGTTCGAAGATCATGGCAATTCTACGACGATAGCAAGACGCCGACCAACCTTGGACCGTTCGCGACTCGGGTGAACCTCGAGGAGCTCTTGACGGGGCCCATGAGCGAGTATCGCATGATCAAGTTCGGCAGCTTATTCGGTGGTGGACGCATGGTCACGACCAAACCCGAGAACGTGGCCGATCGCAAAACCATCGATAGTGCGATGATCCTGCAGCAACCTGTTTTGGATTTGATCGCCGACAAGGTTCGCGATCGACTCGGCTCCTATTCGGCGGTTCACTTGCGCGTCGGAGATGGATTTTTCCTCGTGAGCCTCACTCCCGTTTCGATGAACACTCCCACATCCGGGTCTTAAGCTGACTTGCTCTACGTGTCGTCTTTCACAGCAAAATAAAATCAACAGCATGGCGGGTGTCTTCCGGAAAGCCGTCAAGGGCATGTTTAGGTTGCCACAAGTCGTCATCACGGCTCTGCTCGACGAGACCGAAGAACGACAAAAGGCTTTGGCCGAAAGCAGCAAAACTGACAAGAATGGCAAACAGGTGCATACGAAACGCTCACTACCCGACATCTACGCATGGCACGGCCTCGCCGAAGAGGACGACGACGGGGACGAACCCTTCGAGATCGAAGAGGCGTTCGTGCTTCCCCCTCCGAAACGAAGTCGGCGGTCGAAGCGTTCCTCGGCACGGCTGACGAAGCGGGCGCCCATGTCATCGACGCTCACTTGTCGCAAGCCTTTACACACCGAAAAACATCTGCTCGCTCTCAACAGTCCCCTCTACATCGCGACCGATTCTCGAAACCCTCTCGACGACCCCGCCCTGCTCCCTTTCTTCGACCATTTCCCTTGCGCTTTCCTCCTCAACGATTTCGCCGCCGTCAGCAAATACAACTCTGAACCCGTCGAGGAACTCGTTCACCTTGTGGAGGGTAGACTCAAGAGCGAATGGGACGGTCAAAACCTCGCGCGATACTTCTTTGGTTTCTTGGAAGCCGAGATCGCGGCGAGGGCCACCAAGGTCGTTGGGACACCTGGTTCGACGTTCAGTGGGTACACTAGCGGAATCCTGCACAAGACCTACGTGGCACATGGGCTTACGTCGCCGGCGGCGTGATTACGACGACGCTGCCTACGTAGAGCAAGGGGCGAAACGGTCAATGACGACGATGATGATGATGAATGAGGAATGATTTCACCGAAGGAGAAGGAAGCGGAGATCGGATCGATACTCCGAGACCTTCTTGAGATGTGAAGTGTGTTACCCTTGGAACTTCTGCCTTTTCATTCTCCCCTTGCAGATTCGATCACCCACCCATGTATTAGGTATTCTAGCAAATTCCCTTATCTATCCCCTAACCCGTACTCACTCCACTCCCTATTGTCTCTAACCTCCACGCGGGCTTTGCTGGGTTGTATAGATTTCTTTCTCTCTATGTTTCCACTTAAGTATCGGCTGGACCTTTTCTCTTCATACACATCGCTTTCTTCGCTTGCTTTATCCATTCCTCTTGGTTCTTGATTTCCGCCCTCGCATCGTTCTTTAAACCTCTCGTCACCCGTATTTTACATCAGAAATGCAACTTCTCCTTCTAACTCATTTATTCACGAGAACGTTCATCCGACCTCTGCTGAATGTCGACTCGTCTGTATGAATGACAACAGTGATCTCTGCTCACATGTAAGCTACGAAAAAGATTATGCTATGGCCCCTCACTGCCGCCCTTCAGAACTTCTGCACCTCCTTCGCACAAGACACACTGACGATCTTGGCCCCTCTTCGACCCAAGAACTCAACGTCCTGTTTTTGGACTTGTGCATCTCCCTCGTCGTCCTCGTCGCTCGCTTCTTTGACCCCCTCGTCCGCATCGGCAGCGGCTTCCGCCGTCCCCTCCTCGGACAACTTCTCTACGGCAGTGATGACCGGCCTCTTTCCCTGGCGTACTCCCAAGCTCTCCCGAGCCCGAGCCGAATGCTGAACGCCCGAATCGAACCCTTTTTCCAGCTTCCTCCACCTCCCACTCCCAACTGTCTGGCCCGCGTCACCAATCCGAGCACCCGAATCGAACCCCTCAATAACCCTCCACTTCCCTTCCTTCGCTCCACCCGCCTCCTCCGCTCCCGATAAGGGAAAAACGAACGCGCTTAATCTTCTGCCATATACGCAACCCGAGTCCAGACCGATCGAATAGTCTTGTTTGTCCAAACCCCTCCCTGCCCAGTGGCCATAGATAACGTTCAAAGGCTCGCACCCCTTTTTGACGTTTTCGTCCCCTTCTTCGTCCCCTTCCTCCTTGCTCGAATACACCGACGCCGACTCCTTACACGTCTTCATCACCTCATTCCATACCTCGGACCAAGGCGTCCCGTGTTTCTTCCCTTTGCTCACGCCGTAATCACCCTTACCCCTCTTGGGCAATTGCAAAGTGCGGAGGTTGAGCATTGTGAAAGGGAGGGTATTTTGTTCGATTTGGAGGGTGGAAGGGATGGATTCGGTTGGGACTGAGGAGAGGGGCTTGAAGGAGAGGTCGGATTGGGAACTGAGCGATGTGGCGGGTGATTGAGTGAGGGCATACGTCGAAAGTGGTGTATGAGGTGACTGGGCTGGTACTGCGAGTCATGCGTAGACATGTCAGTCAATAGCCAGGTGAGCACGCCTTGGAATGCGACTCAAAATTCACCCAATCCAGCATGCACAAGAACGAGATCCAACCCTTCCAACCTCAGCGTCAAAGGCAAGCTCCTCAAATATTCGAAATCGTCCTTGGGTAAATGGCGTGCGATCTCGAACCATTGGCCTCCCCACTCCCATCCATTGGGAATGACGACGCCAAGGTCATTCTCGACTTGCTTTTGCGAGAGCTTCAACCATTCGTAGCCGTGGCCGAGGAGGTCGCCGGAGACGAAGCTTGCGGGTGCACTGAGAGGTGTGTCCGATTCGGCGCTCCCTGAGATGGCTTCGGCGCCTTGCTCCTCCAAATCGGCGAATTGAGCCGATTTCTTGTCTTCTGCTATCTCTTGCGCTTCCTCCTCCTTTCCCTCTGCTGTCTTTTGCTCGTCGGCCATCGAAGACCCCAAGCCAAACCAGCCCCTTTTCCCTGCCCGCGGTCTCCTCTCCTCAAGCGGATCATCCCCAAGCGCTACCCCATGCCCCAACTCGCCCACCTCTGTCACCGTCTTTGCCTCTTCCGTAACAACGTCTCCCTCGGAAGTCTGTACAAGCTCCCCATAGCTCTCCATCCAATTCCTCCATTCGATGACCCCCTGATCATGGTTACCTCTTACGCCGCGCACGTTGTGCTGTCGAAGGAACTGCACCGCCGCTAGGGAGGACTCGAGGGGTGCTTTGGATACTATGTCGCCGACGTGGAGGAGGGTATCGACTGTGGGGGTGAAGGCGACAGAGACGAGGAGCGAGGCGAGGGAGCGATGGGTTCCATGAATGTCGCCTGTGAAGAAGCACGGGTCAGATGATCGTGAGAACGAGACAAGTTCTGGTGACCCGACTGACCAACGATGATCAATCTGCCCGGCCCCGTCGTGGTCATCGCTGCAGTTTCGGCATTGACGATCGACGTGTTCCAATTGTCAATGACCTGGTGCCAGGTATAACTCGAGAGCTGGCCCTGCTTCCTCATC
Organism: Microbotryum saponariae; assembly: GCA_900102585.1. Lineage (NCBI taxonomy): Eukaryota > Fungi > Basidiomycota > Microbotryomycetes > Microbotryales > Microbotryaceae > Microbotryum > Microbotryum saponariae. The sequence goes on along the minus strand of FMWQ01000049.1, from coordinate 1,248,024 downwards.
GTTTCGACCGTGTTGGCTTTGAGCTGCGAGAACGTGCCCACGCTCTGCTGCGTCTGTTCGCTACTTTTCGAACTCGTCTCGACCTGCTCTTTCTCTGTAGTGGTTTTTGCACTCGTATGCGATCCATCGCTCGCGTCCGAATCATGCGAGCCGACGTATACGCTCTGATAGTTCGTCCAACCGAAGCCCTTGACGTGTTCCTTGTCGATCTCGGATGGGGCGAGTACGGCTTCGTAGAGAATGACGGAGAAGAAGAGGATGATGATCGCCGTCGACAGCGTTCTGCGGATTGCGAGGGAGGGCAGCAGAAGTAGAGGGGTCGCCGGGTCCTCGTCGGCGTCGTCATCTTCGTGGTGGTCGGCGTGAGGTCGGGACATTCCTGACTCGTATTCGGATCGGTGTGTTGGAGGTGCAGTGGAGGTACTGAAGGGGCACGCGCTCTGGTCAGTCCAGCTGAGCGCAGATAAGCGCGAGCTGCAGGTCCTCGGCGAAAGGGTGGGTGTGCCCGCTCTTAGGGCTGGCTGAGCTCTTGTTGCGACTATAATAGAGCCGAGTTGCGAGATGAGGCGATGCGATGCGATGCGACGCTCTCGTCGTGGGTTGCGGAGGGAGCTGAGGCCAGCTGAGGCCCCCTGTACACAAGCAGTGCGCGCTTGCTCCCCGGTGTTGTCCAGACTGAGCAGGACTGAGCCGGCCGACGTCACTGTGCGCCGAGTCGCTGGCTGTCGGCTGTCCCTGGCACGCCGCTCGCCGAGTCGCGCCTCGGAGATGCCGTCGCGAATGTGCGGAGGGTAACCCAAATTATTTAATGCTCGGACAAAGAAAGCGAAAGTTGGGGGCTAGGTCGAAGTGGTTGTCAATGAAGGAGCAAACGTTTTGGGTAAAACCAACAGAGATGCAAACAAGATCGGGTAATCACTGCCGTGCTCCCGTGCGACATGTTCTCCTCTCGGCGGGGACCACTGCATCCGAGTCGAGGCCTGTCGAGGCAGAGGTCGGAGCGACGAATTGTGCCTGGGCTCAGGCTGACTCACTCCGGGCTCGGCCTTAAGACCCTCAACTTGTGCCGTGCGCTCCATCTCGACCTCTCTTCCTTGGCCTCTGGTGGCCTAGTGGGCAAGCAGACGATGCCCTCACTACCAACAACATCATCCTCAGCTTCACGCACGCGTACCCGTCCCCGTCCTCGTCCTCGCAACAGCAATGACCACTCGCACTGGACGACGACCCTCCTCGACCCCTGGCGTCGGACGCTGCACTCGCTCATACGGGTACGCCGATCCTCCGACCTCACCCGTCTCATCTGGAAGTCCTACTCGATCGACCCGCGGTTGCCCGTCCGTGTCCGTCCAATGATGGCCCTTCTCACAGCCTCCAGTCTGCTCGTGCTCGCTGCACTCGGCTTCCACCCCACGTTGGCGTCCAAGATCACCCCTCCCGTACCCTTCTCGGACAAGCTGCTGCATTTCGTGAGGAGATAGGAACGATCAGTTACTTTTTGCATCGTCCTGGGACTGAACTCCGACGATGTCTCCCACAGGTCTGCTTCACTGCCGCCTCGGCGCAGTTCTATGCGATCTGGAATGTCGATCAAGCCGTGAGAACTTACTGGCATTGGAAGCACTGGAACGAACTCGTGTCTATCCTCGTGTGTGGGATATGTGCGTGTCCGCATGGCTTGGTGCCCGCGTGTCAACTCCCTCTTGGATTCACGCGGACTGACACCGGTATCGTAACTCTCCTCCCTCGACTCGCAGGGGGCAGCATCGGTAGCGAGTTCGTTCAGTCTTTACTACCGTACAAAACGGTGCGTTCTACTCAATCTCAATCTCAAGCGCAAGATCTGATCCAACCCCAGTCAAATTGCGACATTGATTCCTATTCCTCCTTCCTTTCCTGTGCTGTGCTGTGCAACGAACCCAACCCCCTACTCCCATCTTCGGCCACACCCAGTTCCAATGGGGTGACGTAGTCGTAAGCCTTTCCCTTCCCTCCCATCCCCACGATCCCCTCGATCCTCCTCACCCCAAACTCACCCTCTCACTCCCCTTCCTACCACCAGGCCAACATCCTCGGCACGACCCTAGGCATCACCCTCTCCCGATCCTGGACCCGTCACCGCGAAAGGGCCCAACAACTTCGACGCTTGTACCAACCTCTACACCTCGAACAGAGTGATGATGCCCTTGACGACGAAGATGACGGAGACGATGGGTCGAGTCTTGCGTCTTCGATTGCGGGCGAACGGATGGAGGAGGAAGGTACGAGAAGGGGGCAAGGGATGGTGGGGGGTGGGGTGGGGAGTAGGAAGAAGAGGAGTGAGAGTAACCCTTGGGACGACGCGGAGGACACGGGCAGTATATTCGGAGTCGGATTTGATGGGGAGGAAGATGGGAAGCGGGAAGGGGATCAGGGACGGCGATCATCGGCCGAGGAAAGGGAGGAGGGACGGCATTGAGCTTCAGGGCGGGGAAGGGTATATAAGGCCCCCTTGGTGGGCTGCACTTGGGTTCGTAGGGAAAACCTCTCGCATCTGGTGTCGTTATTGTTGTATCGATTGCATCGCGCATCTTGCATGAAAGTCCTGAATGCGCAAGCAACCTAAACGAGAATGAGCACTTCCCGAGCGAGTGTCGTCATCTAGAGAGAACAGGTCGTGATACGATAGAAATTTCATCATAAAAAGGGGAGGTTGGAGAAGCAAGGAAGAAGGAGCCATGAACAGAGCATATATGTAAAATAGGGCAAGAAGACGAGTTGGAAAAAGGCGAAAGGCTCGGGAGCGAGAGGAACGTGAGAAATTCGAAGAACGAATTGAAACGAAGAGCAACGAGGTGTTTGCGAGGTCGAGGTACTTTGACGAAGGAAAGAGCATTGTCCGTGTCGAGTGCGTTGATAACGAAAGAATGGCAGAAAGGCGCAGCCAACGAGGTCCCCAAAGAACGCGTCTATGTCTCCATCTCTATTCAAAGGGCAGCAACGACCAAAGCCGCAACCGCAGCAAAGGCACCGGACCCAACGACGACGGTCGAAGCGCTCGAAGCGGCCTTGCTGGTGGCAGCGGCGGCGGCGGCCGAAGTGGCGGCACCGGCAGCCGAAGTGGCAGCACCGGCGGCGCTGGTGGCGGACGCACGGACCGAAGTGGCCATGCCACTGCGAGCCGGAAAAAAAGCGGGTGGTGAGCACTTCTCACGATGAACCGACTAAAGCCGTTCCCCTTGTACTCACGCGGCGGATGCAGTAGAGGAAGCGGCAGCGGAAGCGGCGGCTGAAGAAGCGGCGGGAGAGGCGGCGGAAGAGGCGGCACCGGACGAGGCCGAACCGCCCGACGCGTTGACGAGAGTGCACGTGCTGCTACCGGCTTGAACAGTGACCTTGTCGGAGTAGTTGGGCGTTCCGGACCTGTATTCGTAAAAATTGACGACAACAACCGTCAGCAGCCGAATTTGAAAAACTCGATCGATGCCTCCGAGGGCCACTCACTTGTCGATGACCTTCATGGTGACGGACGTGCCAGCCGCGATGTTGACGGTCCTATTACAAGTTTTGAATTGATCCGATTGACCAAGCGATGTATAAGCTTTTCGTATCCCAGATGATCAAAGACAGCTGCAGACCCCGCGAGCCGGAACCTCCGTAACCCGAGCACCGCAACAGCACAGCACAGAACGCGCCTCGACGCGGCGCGCACGAATCAGAGGCCGAGGCCGGGATCGAAAACAGCGAGCGAGCGACTTACCAGGTGAAGGTGGTCGAGTTCAAAGGACCACCTCCGATCTGCTCAAGAGCGGCTCCCGAAGCATCGCCACCGGGGATGGCGGAACTGTGTAGGGTAATGAACGCCAAGCGTTCCGAGTCAGCAATTGCATGCGATGCGCACCCGATGAGGCCCAACTCGAGGCGTCGAGTTGGAAAACCCGAGTCGCAGCCGGCGGCCGCAGCGACACGTCAATTCGATGGTCACTCACACAAAGTAGGGGGCTCCCGCACCAGCAGTCCAAGCTGTGGAATACAGTTCATGTTACGACGTGGAAAGGGGTCAGTACTGCCTTCCATCTGGCGACGACGAATTGCACCTCGATGTGATCGCGTCTTTAGCGCGTAGGCCGGCAGGAGTCGTTGCGGAGTCCGCCCGTGATCATGCGCGCAGAAACGGCTTGGACGCGTCCAGAGGCGAATGGCACAACACTTACCTAGAGCGATGGGTTGGCACTGAATGAGACTGGTGGGGGTGCTGATGGTCGATTGGGCAGACACAACGGCAGCGACGGCGAGGGCGACGATGGCTTTGGCGAACATGTTGCGGGTAGTTTTCTGGGTCGGGTTGAAAGAACGGACACGAACACGAACCGGACGAATCAGCTGGGGTCCTCTGTCAAAAGGGTATCGCGGGTGACTGTATCTGAAGTATCTGAAGGAGAACTCACTCGGGAAAGGTGAGAAAGTGGGTGAAGATTTGAAGAAAGCAAGAAGTTATGAGGGTGGTGAGGTGCGGGAGGAGGAAAGAGTCGAGTCCACGCTCGACAAACACGCCCGGCGCCCGTCGACTCTCGAGCGGTCTCGAGCTACAAAAGGCGCCTCGCTTCGCGCGCGCCAGCGCCAACCCCCGCCTTCTGGCGCCTGATCTGGCCGGAGAAGCCGTTGCTCGAAATGCCCTTCCGCCGCTCCGGCGGCGCCACCATCACATTCACCAGCTGCATCATCACCAGTAAACCAGTCGACTATTTCAGTTAAGCTGCTTAGATCTCAATCAGCTAAAGAAGAGGTTAAGGGGCTTCTCCCATTCTGCAGTCGTGAGTCGTGACTTCCTTTTCGAAGCTGTGAATTTACGAAATTCGACGCGCCTCGGCGCGCGCTGCAACCAAAGCCAAATCCTGATGAGACACACAGAGCTCGCCAGCGCGCGCCAGCGCCTGCCAGCATTCCTGTAGAAAATATGAGAGCTCAATCTGACCTCTCTGATAGAGAAATTGCTCAGCGTCCGGGATAGTCCAGATGTTCCTTCAGGCATGAATGTCGGAGTTCAAGACGAATCGAAAATTTTAAAAGGTGAAGCAGCACTTCGATGCCAGGGGGCCCAGAAACAACAAGCTGCGAGCCGGATCCGACTGGATGTATGCGCATGACAAGCAACCGCAACAAAGGCATTTCCGGCTTGCTGTAAAAGATACATCCCAATGGCAGGATTTCCCAATCCGATTGAATAGTAAACTAGGGCCAGATTACTGTTCAGGCTCTGTTGTATGCTTCCCTTCCCAGACTTATGCCGATCTTTTACATACTTATACATCATTCGTGGGGCCGGGACAGTGTCTCTGCGCGGGCGCCTCCGCTGACCGGCTCGGGAGTGTACATCTCACTTCGGACCGAGCCCGGTCGCAGCGATGAGCTGCGGCCAAGCGTTTTGTAGAACATTGACGCGGTGAGATGTTATTGTAACGATCGAAAGGGGGTGACCTTCTGGGATTCGGGGTGTCCTCCAGACTGACGGCGAAACGAAGTCGAGCACAGCCTTCCGCAAGCTCTGCGGAATGACTGCGTCCATCTTGATTAGTGTCATGGGTTTGAAGATGACTGACGACAGCCTAGGATCATAGCGATGATTCTTGACCAAAACAAACGAAAATATGAGACATGATGTCGTGAGACTTTTGGTCGGCAATGCGGCGGCGGGTGAACACAACTTAAGCTCCTGAAAGCCCCGTGTGAGACAGTAGGGCGGCCCCTGCCTTCGCTAGCCGCGCATCACCTCATAGGGCTTTTGAGGGACAAGCTTCCACGCCTTTGCTCACTTCCAAGTGGACCTTGTCGTCAGGCTCCACGTTTTCCTCAACTCGAGGAGGGTCAGAATTACCCATCTCGACAAGCGATGGACGACCTGCCGGATCTCACGTCATTTGTGCGCAAGACTCGCGGGGCTGGGCCCCCTTCTCCTTTAGTAAGCCCGCCGGACGACTCAACTCCGGTTTCAGACCTGGTCCTCACCGATTGCTCACTCATGATACACCCAATATCATCTTTCGACCCGCCACTAGATTGGAGCGACGACAACGGTTGTTGGTGATGCATTGTATGTGTTTGGGGGGCGCAGCGCCGATTCACCGGCGACAATCTCGGCCGTTCTCTATCGCCTCGACCTGGGGACCTTCGCATGGCGACGATGCCCGAATGGTCCTTCTCAACTCGTGCCTCGGTGCTTTCATTCCGCCAACGCATTTGGTGACAAGCTCGTGGTGTTTGGTGGACAAACCCCAGCTCAAAACTGCAGCATTGATGCACCACACGGTTCGTCCCCGCTTCGGTCAGGAGGGGATCAAGGTCCAACCGAGCACCCCACGCCTAGCCTGCCGGAAACAACGGCAGCCGAACTTCGCGTCCTACCCGAGACAGTTGAGAGACTGCCGAGCACGCTCGCTTCTGTCGCCGTGTACGATACGCGGACGGAGCAGTGGTCATTTCCAGAGTGTGGGTGTGGCACAGGGGTGACGACTATACCCATGGGTCGATATGGCCACCTTGCGGCGGTCACCGAAACGACGATCGACATGGCGCCCGGATATACGCCCGAAGCGAAACTCTCCCGGTTGACCATCATAGGAGGGCAGAATGCGAACAACGAACACGTTTACTCGATCGCCGTTCTCGATCTCAACTCGATGCAATGGATCGACGAAGCCAAGTTTCCTCGAAGGGTCGGAAGCTACCGTGCAGCTGCAACCTCTTCATTAGTCACGATTGAGCCCATGTCACAGAACCTGATGAAGACCGTCGATGAGCATGGGACGATGCAATTTTCCGGATCCGTGCACTCGAGCATCGCTCGACCTTCGGATGAGGAACAGCCAGAACCCATCGTCGTGTTCAGCAACACAAACTTCGCCGAGTGAGTCGGCAAGGTGCCGTTTATATACACTACTAGGTATACACTATTGTTCTGGCTAATACATGCGATTGTCTGTCCCGACCCTCTCCTGTGCTTCGGAAAACAGCCCAAGGCGAGAAATCGATCTAGTCGCCGCCCCTGTCGATCAGCTGTCGAACCCGGCGTTTATTTCCGTCCGGAATCGAGAAGGGGCTGCGAGTGGTCCACCCGGGCTCCGCTTCCCCTCAGCTCATATTTGTGGCCATCACATGATCGTAACCGGTGTTCACGTCGATCAAGCTGGCACTCGACTCGCGATCTGGTCACTTGATCTAGGTCCCACAGGCGCCTCGGGGGCTCTTTCGAGCTCGGGCCCGCTACGATGGGAACAAATCAACTCTCATATAATCAAATCAGGGAGCTGGAATTTGACCGTACTATACAATAACATGCTACTCCTCCTCGGTTCGAAGGAAGCAAACTCCGCTGACGACTATGCGCATCGTCGCTGCAACTTCCAACACGTGGCCATCATCGACCTCGAGGCGTTTGGGATGCACGAGCCACCTCGGCAACTCCTTTCGCATTCCGAGCAGTCGTTCGGTCTACTGGTCCTCTCCCAAAGCTCTCTGAACGATTTCGTTGTCATCTCACGGGATGGCGAGCACACCACATGCAGCCGCTTGCTATTGACGACGCGTTGGCCGTGGCTGAAGGCCGAGTTAGCCAAGTTCGAAAAGCGAACAAGCGAGTTCGAGATGCGCTCAGATACGGAGGGCCATTCGGACGACAGCGAAGTCTTAGATCCGATCCAAAGAGCCCGAGCTCGATATCGCAAATCCCAACACATACATCCTTTGAGGCTCGACCCGAGTGCCTTTCCCCTCACCGAGGATTCGCTGCGCCTCCCCTTCGACTCGTCGACGACCCAGGCACTGTTACAATTCTTCTTCACCCTATCCCTCTCGACCCCTCTTCAGAGGTCCATCTCGACTTTGAACACCCTTCTTTGGATCGTCAAGACATATCCCGTCTTTCCTCCTTCTCTCGAACGGCTCACGGTGCACGCTCTTCACGAGTCGCTTTCGCCAAATACGGCGGCCAAGGTGTTCGAAGCGGCCTCGCTAGCTGGTGCCGCGGCCTTGCGCTCAAGGGCTGCACGAATCATGTTGAAGGTGAGCTAAATGCTTTCGCAATGTAGAGTGGCCATCCTGAACTGCTTCCACTCTTACAGGCCAGTGCTCCATCAACAACCGAGTACCACAGTACATGGGGATCTTCCTCGGTCAGTCGAGGAGAGGAGGGCAACACACGGCAAACAACAACTCAGAGCTCCTTACCTAGCTCATTCGTGTACAGGGTCATTATGGTGGCTCTATGACTGCGTCATCCGCACGCCCTCGCTCCGTCGACAGCCTTGCTTCGAAGCCTTGGATGTCGAACGAGGTGAGTCGCCTGTACAGGTTCACTAGGTTTGGAGATAGTCTGACGGAGCTTCAGTACATAGGGTCAGAGGGAGCGTCCGTTACCGTTCTTGAGCGACCCCGCGGTTGAATTCCCCCTGGTCTCCGAAGCACCACAGACCGCGTTCGGCCATCATGGTCAGCCGCGCTCTGGCAAAGATTCCCCGACGGTCGATCGTAAGCTAATCATGACCCCTTGATTGAGTCCTCACCTCGTAGCCAATTCGAATCCCTCCTCGAGCATCAAGACACGCTCCATCTCTTCACATTCCCACAATTCACTCGTGTTCCCAATGGTGCCGGGCCCGCCCCGCAAAGGAAGTCTTCCACCGACGAGCCCCTATGCGCCACCTGCGATCCCGCTTCCAAGCCCGCCCGAGCAACCGTCAGCCTCTCTACATCGTCTCGAAGCTCAAGACGAGCGTTCTTGCTCGCACAAACGATCTTTGCCCCGCTTGAGGGATACTCCTCGTCGCCCTGCAACTGCACCTACGGCTCCTGCGGCGCCGCCGGCTTTCGGGAGCTCTGTAGGCGTTCGCACGCCAGGTTTCGCTTTCGCGCGACCGAATATCAATCAAGCGTGGATTGAGGGTGAGCAGAGAGATCATCTTCAGAGGATTGAAAATGCACGGCTACAAGACGAGGCGCGTGCCTCTTCGAAGCATTCGGCGACTGTGGCTTCGTCAAGACCTGCCACGGCTACAACTCCCCAAACTGTTCCTCCACCGCATTGGCTCTTTCAAGCCAACGCAACGCCCAAAGGGAGACCGTCGGAGCCTCCTCGCGACTTTGCTCCACTCCACCCTCTCTCCTCGGATGAGGAGAGTTCATTCCGATCCGGAGATGATGTCTCTTCCTCGCCCATCTCCAGACTCGGATCGCGTTTCCAGCGCTTCTTCAGCTCTTCCTCAATCCCTTCAAAAACTTCACCCGCGTCCGCCTCACCAAATCGAGGCGGGATCAAAACCCGAGGGGTCGGAGACGTAAGAGGGCCCAGCTCGATGGGTTTCACTCAACGTGGACTGAGGAAAATGGCTTCCGAAGTGCGTCTTGGTTCGCCGAGGGATACGCCGACCCTTGAAGCCGTGGCGGAAAACGGTGGTGGACGTGCCCCGTCTCCCACGCCTTCCTCTTCGGGTTCCTCGATCCGACGCGGTGAGTTCTCTTCGCATCACTCTTGACAGTTTCTTCAGGGAATCTCCACAAGGTCCCAACCAACAGAGACCAAGGCCAAATCTCGCCACCCCTTTTCAACTTTTGCCTGACTCTTTGGCCCTCGGCCCAAGCCCGTTCCCTCTTTCAGGTCCACCCAAGGCCGTGGGCGCGCAGTACACGTTCGCTGCTCGTTCCCGGACAACGCTCCCAGGGCCAAAAGGGAACAAACGAGTCGATCCCACCGGTTCCAAATTTTTTGGTACCTCCTCATTTAAGCGTGGGATAAACTTGGACGGCGGCAAAGGAACGGGACCTGCGACGCCAGCGGTGAAATCGCCTCCGACTAGGAGACCTCCTTCGCCTGTGCTCTTTTTTGCGTGAGACACCCTTTCGATCGCTGCCATATATATCTGTTACATTCCTTTATCTGGTTGGGTTTATATAACAAGGAAACCCTTGGTGTAAATGACGCGGTCCTCTGTTTCACTACTCAGCCCCGGGGAGGTTGCTTTTTCGGGTAACGCGCGCGGCACTGCAGCGAGTCAGGAGATCTTATGTTCCAGCTGCTCGGAGTGATCGCGCACTTCAGATCCCGAGGATTATTTCAGCGAGAAATGAATCGTTCCAACAAGAACATGGTACAGGTTAGAATGTTTTGTGAGCATGCTCGCACACAGACTCTTAACGCACGCTGCCGGCTTTTTCTGCATCGCATCGTGTCTAAGAACTGAGCTCCGCAATGGGCTTGGACGAATTCACATCAAGACACAGGGCACAAATCGGTACACTAAGAAATTTTGCAGCACTATCTACACTTCGCCTGGTGGTTTCGTGATCGCCCATAGCACGTAGAAGGTATCCGACCTTGCCGCTCCTTGGAGCCTATAAATCGTCGAGATAGCTGATTCGGCCGCCTGGGAAAAGGGGATGGCGGTCGTTTGCGCAAATTCCAACTTGGGACGTCGAAGTGAGCGGTAACGTCTTCATTATACACGAAAGCGCAGCGAGGTGACGCCAGGGTACAAAAGCGCAAAATTCGGGGTCCCACCGGAGAAAATCCCGAATCCGCAGCACTCCTGCGGGGAATGCCTAGTTTGACTGGCAGACGCCAGTGAAGCCTTGATGCAGTAATATGAAGTTATTTTCACTGGCAAGGTTCTGCGGTTCTGTGTACGACAACTTATTTCAGATCCTAGCACTGGGTCGTTTCCTCTTCTTGGCCTTCTCCTTCCCTTCCTCCTTGCTCTCCTCGTCATTCCGTTCGGACCCCTCCTGTCCGGGTTCTTCATTCCTATCCCCATTACCCACCGCCTCCCGAGCCTTCTCTTCCCCTTCAGACGGACCCTGACCCTGACCCTGAGTCACCCCGTCCCCCGTCGGAGCAACGTTCTTCTTCCCCACGATCCCGACCTCGACTTTGGCGCTCTTCCTCGCGTCCCTCCTCTTCTCCTCCGGAATCTTATCCCAGTACTCCCTCTCCAAATCACCTTTCAACAACTCCGCCACCACCAACCTCCTTCCCTCCCCTAAAGGTCCGACCCCCCCACCGTGCAAATCCTGCTCCTCCATCCCTTCCGGCGGCGTCATCGGTTCCTTCTCAAAGCTGAAATAATCCCTCCTCGTATGCCTCGTCGGATTCTGCTCAAAGTGCGTCCTGACCAATTGCGCATGATGAGGCGTCGAGAACCTCACCTTGGCACTCTCCAAACCTTTCTCGTAATCGACGAATTCACACCCCTTCCCACTCCCTTCTTCGAGACGGTCCAAGAGTTTCGAGAAGAGGGTTCGTAGAGCACCTTTGGTGGAATTTTCGTGCAGGTTACGGACCCAGAGTACGCAGTCGAGAGGGTAGGCACCGTGCAGCTTGAGGGCTGCGCGGGAATCGAGCGCGGGCAGGGGTTTGCCTGCTCGTGGAGCTGGGGCCGGAGGGGGGAGGTCGGACGTTCGGGGTTTCTTGTGAGGTGTTGAGGAGGCAAGCTCGTTCGTTGAAGGTCGTTTGGTCTTGGAGTTGAGGTTAGATGACGAAGCGGATGAGGAGGAGGGGATTCGTAGATGAGGTGGTAGGTCCTTGGAAGGGATGGGTTCGCGATCGTCATACCCGTTGTAGTACGACTTCGACGAGGAGCGGTAGCCTTCCTTCTTCAGACCTTCGAGAGCTTGTTGGTAGATCAGATACTCGGCTTGGAATTCGAGCCATCGCAAACTGTGGTGTCATCGTGTATGATGAGAGTCAGCGACGGCCACGCCGAAACGGACACGCTGGAAAACTCACTAGGTGATAGCCCTCATTCCACCCTTTTTCGCCACCTTGACCAAATCGACCTGCTCTTCCCCCGCCCGCTCTTGATCTTCCACCTTCACCTCCACCTCCATGCCCATCTCCCTCTCAATCTCACTCTCCAACTCCTTCTCCAAAGCCTCGGCTTCATCCTGCTCGACCTTATCCCCCTGCGCGTCCCAGTCCCAATCCCATTCGCTCAACACCCTCTGCGCATCCTCCACATCCTCCACAATCACAAACACGAACCCTTTGAACGTCCCTCCACTCTTGGGTAATCTCAACCCTTTCCCCTTGCCCTTCTCATGGTCCTTATCCTTGGCTACCGATCGGGATTGATCAAACAATTCAGACTGGGTCGGTCGATCGGACGATGGGGTGTGAAGAGCGTCGCTCGAAGGTGGGTTCGAAGGGTCGTAGCCCGGTGGAAGGATGATGCGTTGGATTGTGGTGCGCAGGAGTTGGGCCAAGAGCTCGACGAGCGGGAGCGAGTGGTGCGTTGGGGAGGGGACGTGCTCCTGTGATGAGCCAAGAGGAAGAGGTTTTGTTTCTTTTCAGCTTGCTCCCCGATTTAGGTGAGATGAGGTGGGGGGGACGTACGAGGTACAGGATACAGGGATCCCAGTGACTGGGTGTGAGGTGCTCGAGTCGATCATAGTGCAACGTGCGCTTGACGTGCAATTGAAATGGATCATTCGGATCGAGCTGGTAGACGTTCGAGAAAGGCTCAGACTCGTGCTTTCCCAAAAAACAGTGTAGGTGACCAGAGGGACGAACCTCTACGACTGATGAAGTTTTGTGGCGTAGAGCCTTTTGCAGGTCGGCTTGGTTGTTGGTGAGGGCGATGATGGGGTCGAGGCGCACGACGTATTGGAGGTGCACGTCTGCGTGCGTGTGTGGGGGGGGGGGGAAAGGGAAGACAGGGGTTGGTTGTTCGAGGGGAGGGGTCGAATACAGGTTAGAGCACAGACGGGGGGTCAGTGTCACCAAAGGCACCGCATCAAAAAGGACAGGCCAAGAATGAACCGACTTTGATTTGGGTCCTGCTTGAGTCGTTGCAGCATGCCGTTCTGGCGCTGATAGGTGCTCAACCCCCAATCGGAGAAGGACGACTCGATCGTGGCCAACAGCGTTTGCAAGCGGTCCTTCTCCTTGGTGCTGAGCTTGGGATCTGGTCGAGGTGCTACTGTTGGAGGTGCGGCGGTCGAAGTTGAGGCGATCGGAGCTGGGGGTGGTGGTCGATCGTCGTCGAGCGAGAGCGGAGCGTGACTTGTGCCGGAGCTTGCGCCGAGGGACGCACTGGCAGTCGGAGGTGGTACTACATTCCGTGTGGTGGATGGCCCGGTCTTGTTGGCGACCTGCCTCGGTTTGAACATCTGATCGGAGCGGTATAGCCTACACCGAGTAGGAGCAATAGCCGGAAGGGAGACTTGCAGCGCGACATTCGCAGCCAGCCAAATGCCCCTTACTTCCCATTACGCGCATTATTACGCGCATTACGCACATTAGAACGCGCTGGATATGGCCAAGGGCCAAATGGATGACCTCATCCCTCACGGCCTCCCGGCTGGCTCGCTCTCTCTCTGTCCCCCGTACACGACCGCACCCCTACAGTCACCCTACAGCCACACACCACACATGGGAGGCTGGTTGATCATCTGGGTCGGCTTGATCGTCGCCGGTCTCGCTGCGGGCGGGTTCATCTCGGTGCGCAAGGGCGAGAACCAAGTGTCAGTCCGGGGCCACCGACTGGCTTGTACGCGATGGCACAGCACACAGCGCACTGACCTGTCCCGTCTCGATACAGTGTGATCCGAACGAGCATCCTCTTGGTCGTCACGTGCTGCTACCTCATGCAAGTCCCCAGCGTACGCAAGCGGGCAAACAAAGACCGTCCGAAGCTGACCCGGGTCGTGCTCCCCGACTCTGCTGCAGGTGGGCCATCACCTACCTGGCCCAACTCAATCCTCTCATTCGTCAGTTTGCTCCCAACCAAGCGTGGCTGCGCAAACTGATGCTGGGTGTGTGGTTTTGCAACAGGGCCAAGACGATCGGACCTACGCCTGCAGCATTCGGATTGAGACACGCCCCATCGCCGACTGTTCTCCGTTCTCCATTTGCACCGGATCATCAACGCCGATCTGGGCCACGGTCGATGTCGACAGCGCGAGATATGCAACAGTGGACCGCGAGCACTAATATGCCACGCCACGCCACGCCGGCACGCCAAGGATCGGAGGGAGAGACCGTTTTTGAAGCGGGTGTATGATTTTATGTAACCCATTCTTTTTCTTTTTCTTCCAACGTATACACACAATCGAAAGAGAGTGCCGACCATGATTGGGGCTCGGCTGGGCTCGGCTGCTGAGCTGGGCTGCTGAGCTGGGCTCGGTCGATTGTCGGAGATTGGCTCGATGGGGACAGCTCTCGCGCTTGTGGGCGGTCTTGCTCCAGTGTCTCTACCTTGTCCCATCCCCAAGCTCGCGTTCACACAGACCCCGGACCGTTGTCTACTACCTCCCATCTACGACCGCTCACTGATAGATCGAGCTGACAACGATCGCCGGCACCTCTCGTCCGAATCGGGGCCAAATACAGATCGACCGTCATGACCTCTGCTACGAACCCGACCCCCAAACTGCGCATCGGATATGGTACGTCCAGGGTCACTCTCGCACGTGCTCCTCTGTTTCGTCGTCCCGACCACTGACGCGAGTTCGCCTCTCCGCCGTCCACGCTCGCAGTGCCCGAACATTTCTCCTCCCCTCTACTCCAACTCGCCGCTCGCGAGCCCAGTATCGAACTCGTCTCATGTCCCAGTACGCAACCCCCCAACCCCGTGCACCTTCCCCCGCCACTGACCTGCCCCGCCCGACTGCTGCTCAGGTGGAACGGGCCAAATCATGACCGCCCTGAAGGAGGGCCACATCCACCTCGCCATCGCCTTGACCGAAGCCTTGACCGCAGGGATCGTCCACAAAAAGGCAGAGTACAAGATCGTGGGCACCTACGTCACCTCGTACGTACTTGTCCACTCTGCGCTGGCAGCGAGAGCATCGGCAGCTGAATATTTTGAGACCATACGCCTTTTGCCTTCAAGTCCGTTGAATTGGGCTGTCGCGGTCGGAAAGGAGAGCAAGTATCAGACCTTGCAGGACCTCAAAGGGGAAAAGATTGGCATTTCGAGGATCGGAAGGTCAGTTTGGGAAAGAAGCGTTCACCTCCCTTGGGGTGAAACGAGAGCTGATCTCGGAATGGATCTCTGTGCGTTCGAATCTGCAGTGGGAGTCAGGTCATGGCTTCCTACAGTAAGCTTTCGAACCATCCTCGTACAGGCTATCAGAAAGATGAACTGAACCCATCTTGCTTCGTTTCTGCTCAGTGGCACTGCAACAAGGGTGGGTCGACGCCGACGGCAAAGTTGAACCCCTCCAATTCGAAGGTCAGTCACCATGCGCATGGTCAACATCGGAGTCACAGTCATCTGACCGACCATATCCCATCTTTCCGTATCGTTCCAGTCCTCGATACCTTCAAGGTCAGTTTCCAATCCGGGGGTGCCTGTGATCGGCTCTCAATCTGACCGCCCGGCCCCCGGCCTCCATCGCAGAACCTCCGAGACGGCGTCAACTCGGGCAAAGCCGCAGCATTCGTGAGGCCCACACCCCACACCCCACACCACGCTACTCCACCTGACGCTGATCACCACCCCCTTCCTCTCTCCATCCAGATGTGGGAGCACTTCACGACCAAACCCTACCTCTCTGAGCTGCGCTTCATCTCGCACGTCCCGACCCCCTGGGCCTCATGGATCATAGTCGCCTCTTCCGGCGTCCTCTCTACTCCCTCCCAAAAAACCCACCTTATCTCCTTCCTCAAAGACCTCACCCTTTCCGTCGAGGACTTTGATTCCGAGGCTTCGAGGAAAGGGAAGAGTAAGGAATTCGTGATGAACCAGTTCGGCTACCCAGAGGTCGATGTGGTCAGTTGGCTGGAGGGGGTGAGCTACCCCAAGAACGGGGTGCAGAAGGTCGAAAGGAAGACGATGCAATTGACGCTCGAGTGAGTACGAGTTTTCGAGCTGTGACTGAACAGGGTGCGGAAAAAACTGATTCGCTCTCACTTTCTGGCTTCATAGGACTCTGGAACAAGCGGGCGTTTTGGAACCCCCTGCGAATGGACAGGGGTGGGATCTCGAGGACTTTGTCGATACGAGTGTCGCTCAATTGGTCTAAGGAGTGTCAAGAGCTTTTGGGTAACAAACTCTCGCACTTCCAGACTACAGTAAGATGGGATAATAAGACTGAAAGCACAAGGCCAGGTGTGACAGAGATGCCAGAACGACCATCGCCGGACACAGAGAGAAGAGCTCTTCAATCCCCATCCAAGCATGCGATTCCTTTCAGTAAGCGTGCAGCTGGAAACAGAGGTGTAGAGATCAGCACGCCACGTCCTCGTTAACCTTGTCCCAGAGGTCACCCTCCCCACGAGGAGCCTCTTTGCTTCCCCCGGGAAAACCTTTGTAACGTACCTTCGCTGCGATCCCCGTCCACTCGCCCAACGACCTTGCATACACATCCGTCGCCAGATCCGCCGCACTATCCGGATTCCACAGATCGATCGAGGCAAAGGACGCGATGGGGAGGAGGTGGATCTCGTCCCTTGCTAAGGGGGCCTCGGCAAAGTTCTCGATCTCGGGTTCGGGTTCGGGTTCTTTTGGGGTGTCGGGGAGGGAGGAGAAGGAGGTGGAGAGGGAGACGAGAGTGGAAGGGATCGTAGTCGTAGTTGTCGAGGTTGAGGAGGACTCGATCGACTCGTGGGGCGTATCGACCATCGTCCGTTCTTCTTCCTCCTCCTCCGTTCTCGCCTCCTCGACCTCCTCGACCTCCTCCCTATTCTTCATCATCTCGTCCTCCCCTACCTCATTCCCCTCCAATTCCTCATCCGAATCCAACGAATATTTGACCACGACCTTCTTCTTCCTCGGACTCGTCCTCGTCCCCTTCTGAAAAACCTTTCCCCCTCGACCTCTGAACGAACCCCCCATCCGACCACCCTCAATCTTAGCCTTCTTCACGACCCTTTCCTCCACACCTTTCCCCGACTCCGTGGAGATCGTAGCAATCGTAGCGGGCGCCGGTTTCCTACTCTCCACGACCCACCCCCGATAACCCTGGGGTAACTCCACTCGCGACGAAATCAATAACCTTCCCCTAAAAGCCGCTTCGGAATGGAGTTCCAACGTCCCATCCGAACGTTTCGTAGGCGTTGAAGGATGGAGCGGGAATTGGGAGGAGACGTCGGTTGGTCCGGCGTAGGTGATGGAGAAGGGGAGCAGGGAGATGGAGGGGTGATGAGGGAGCGCTTTGAAGGGGGAGGTGGAGGTGGAGGTGGAGGTAGAGTTGCAATTGGGTGGGAGGTCGAGGAAAGTGGGGTAGGATGCGGTTGTAGAGCGTGTCGGGGTCGGTTTCGACATGGCTCTCGTAGTCAGTCGAAGGCTATTGGATTACTTGTGTGCGGGCGTAAGGATGGGAATGGCGTGCGTGAGGAACGGCCCAAAAGTTGCGCGACGAGAGGCACAGCTCAGACGCGACGCGACGTGACCAACCCTCAGAGACGCTCGGGCCGCAAAGGGCTTTCCCGACACCACCGCGTCCGGTAGGCCCGCGACGGAGCCGGCTCAGAACCACAATAGGTATAAAGATATGTCACGTAGTAATAAAGAGCTACTCTAGTCATCCTCCCCTGCATCCCCATTCTTCAACTTCTCTCTCTGCGCCATCCTTTCCTTGACGTTCGCAAAGTTGTCCCCGGTCCATTTCTGCTTGCGCTCCTCGGTCGACGCGAAGCCCCGTTCAAAGATCTGGCGAACATGGTCGTCGAGTGTCTAGGTCAGCTTCCAGAAGCGATGAAGCAATACAACGCCCAAACTGACCCTCAACAATCCTCCAATGAACGCTTCCTCGATCCCACTCCCAGGCGAAGCGATACAATACCTCGAGCAATCACCCGAAGCGGCGCTCCTCAACCCCGGACTAGCCCCCCTCTTCTCCAACTTGGTCTGATCGATGAACCCACTCCCCTGCATCGAACTCTTGGGCAGAGGCTCAAAAGGCGCACTCGCTGACCCGCCAACCATTCCCGATCGCCAAACGGACATGCTCGATTCGAGATCGAGGAAAGGGATACCGAACTTGGGGGCGATGAACTTGCGCACGATGTGGTTCTGCATGATCGTTTGCAGGTTGTACCACAGGGTGTGTTTATCGACGAGGCGCGTTTGTGCTTGATTACGGAACAAGACTTGACTTAGCGTCGGTTGATGCTTGTGCGGCGGAGGACCGTCGCCGGGGGATTGCCAATCCCAACTCGCCGAAGGATCGTCCTCGTCCAACGACGATCGACTACAGTCATGGTGCGCCCTCCATCCACCGCGGTAGATGATCAGCTGGTCTTCGGGCGAAGGTGACCCGCGCATCAAACTGAGCGAATCGAGCAACTCGGGCAACCACACGTTCTCGGTGATGTGCCACGCCGCTTCGATGTACCTTTCCGCCACCTCTTCAAGATCCTTCGAGTCGTCGAGCTCGTCGAACCAATGATCGAACGTCTTGTTGTGGCCGGGAAGGGGGAACGGCAGAGGTGCTTTGGCCATGACGACGATGTCGGCGCGTCGTGAATCGGGGAGCCACTGTTGGTTCATCTCTCGGATCCCCGTCGCAGGGTGGGCATAGTTGGGCTCGATGTGCTTGCGCGTCGACTTGAGGCCGTCGGTGCGGCGGTAACGCAGTAATGTCCCGACCGAGGGCGTGCGTCGCTGGCCGTTCTCTGCAATGACTGTCTCGTCCCACGGCTCGTGCCTGTGCAGCTCGTCCGCGTCATCGTCTTCCTCCGATCGATCCGCAGCAGCCTTCAATACCGCCGAGGGAGGTCGCGGCAGACTGAGCCACACGCGTTCGTCCTCGGTCCAGTCCTCGATCCCGGTCCCGGGTTTGGCTTTGAGGATATCGCCGCACAGAGAATGCTCGCGACAGTACAAGTCGCCGTAGCATGACATCGGAGAGAGCGTCGTCCAGTCAAGCAAGAGGTCATGCAACGAGTAGTGCGGCGTGTCTCCGAGAAGGATCGTCGACTTGTGCGAGAGGTATTGACAGAAACGTCGGCGCGAAAGGCCCGGCCGAGCGTTCGAAGGGGCAGTCTCGACACACGTCTTGGACGGTTGCCATTTCCACTTTAGCGATTCCCGGACGTCCCAGTCCGCGTCACTTCGCCTGTTGCCTCCTTTGGACTTGGAGTAGAACTTGCGGTCGCAACTCGCGTAGATCCCCTCTTGTTTGTGTATGGTCAAGCCGACGTTCGGATTCGGCGCCTCGTTCGATCTCGCGTCGCCCAAAGGATCGTAGACCCATTCCCCGTTGCTCGTCATGCAATCCAAATGCTTTTGCAGCGCCTTGGCCTCCGCTTTGGTCTCGATGCCCGTACCAGGTATGCCGACGATCTTGCCGTGAAGCCTGGAGAAGTCGGACGAGCGCAGTGTCGACTCGACCCCGTCCTGCGCTGCTAGAGCCAAGGCTTTGAGAGCGGCGTCCCAGAAGAGCGCAATGGTCGGGGACATGGCTGAAATCTCTTTGACGGAGGGCATCGTCGAAGTGATGGGGATCCTTGTCGGGGGTGGGCCATCGTCGGAAGGCGCTCGTTTTGACTTGGGCGGAGGTGTCAACGGGGGCGAGTTGTTCAATGAAAGCTCGGCTGTTTCGAAGGAAGAGCTTGCATCTGCTTGGTCGATGATCTGATCCGGGTGCACAGCTACGACAGTGCAGGCGAGCAACGCCAAGAGACAGCACTGTGACACGAAGGTGCTCAACGCAGGCCTCCGCCGCCGGCCAGGTGTTGATGAGGGTCGCATCTGTGGCAGAGAATGTCGCTCGTTGAGTTGAATGTCTTCACAAAGCAAAGCGATGACATCTTACAACTCACAGTGCGGATGGTATCAATACGATGGGTAGGACGAACGCCGGCTGCGACGATCGTGGCGCTCGGGGTCGCTCAGGCGCGTCGCGTCGCGCCAAGCTTCAGATATTGCTACCGCTTGGACCTCGTTGATCCGAGGTCAGAAGAATATTGGCGGCGGCTGCGCCAGAGGTCCGCCGTGTGTGAATACAACCCAGACAAAGGGCCGCGTAACGAAGCAGGTGTTCCGGCCTTTACAAATCTTCATATTGTGTTGGTTTTGTTGACACGCAAAGTGAATAAGCGCTACTACGCACAACGGGACAATGGAAAACGCGGGCCGGATAGGCTTTCAACCGTGATATGGTTCGATCGTACTTGCCTGGCAAGCTCGAAGTTGTACTTGTTTTGCTGTTCATTCAAGCAAGAGAAACGGTACTACAATGTCTTCGAGCTCGTCACCACCGGTTGCCGACGACGAGCGAGCACCCCTATCGACAAAGGGTTCTGCGACACGACCGAGCTTCCCGCACCTCTTCAGACCCTACATCGTCAATTACAGAGTGACCCCATCGATCCTCACAATCTGACACATGCCGTCTTGCTTTCGTTGACGACCCTCGCTGTCGAATCGAACTGGTTTCAAAGCCCTCGGCACTTACGCTATCTCGACGATGGAGCGACCGCCGACCCGCCGGATCTCGCTCGCCCACGTCGACCGATCCGTCTTTGAGCAATTGACGTGCCTTTCTGCCGGAATGAGCTGATTCAACTACTGCTGCTCACCCCTCGATTCGTCGTGCTCGATTGTTCGCCACGGCGTTGAGAACTTGAGGCGGTCGAGGGTCGTTAAGTCGCTGCCAGCATCGCTAAGGTTCCTGAGGATGTGTGAATCCATGCAAGGTGGTACAAGCTTTGAATACGAGGAAGCCTTTTGGGTAAAGAGGAGGAAGATCAGGAGAGGAATGGAATGGGTCAAGAAGATGAACATGACACCGACGGACTAGCGCTCGCCTCCGGAGTCTGACGGGTCGTCGCGAGACCAGGGACAGGTCGGGAGGCCTCGGGAACGGATTCGGAAGACGACCTCCTCAGCGAAGGACTATCGCCACTTTGTAAAATTTGACGGCTCTCGCGCGAAGATTCCCATCAGCGAATGGTCTTCTGATACCTTCCGAATTGCACGTGCCTCAAGCTTGGGTCGGGGGCTTGTAAATGGACTTGATGACAGCGATTCGGACGCCGAGGTGCCGGGGTGGGAAGATCGTTTGGGATTCTGGTTTGATCTGGCCTGTTTGCGGCGGCTGGTCGATCAAGCGATTAGATGATGGGTATTTTTGTGGAAGGTGATGCACTCGGATGCACTGCACATTTTCTAAAACGACCTGGCGAGTGTCTACAAACATGTTCTGGCTATAAAGGGGTCCACGGTCAGGCAGCCTCCCAAAGCGCGTGATGACGTGCTGCCTTGAAGGATCGGAGACCGTATCTCTAGAGGGTGGTGGAGAGACTTCTCAGGCAACGTGAAGCAAGACCGAGCGACGACAGGGGCCACATAGGGCAAAGGGCTCACGCCTCGCCGGCTAGTTTTTTGTTCGTTTGTTTGAAGATTGTTGTACGAGCTCGAGCCTCAATAATGAGCAGCACCCGAGAGCGAGGCCAGTTCGACCGACGACGTCGACCGAGCCGAACGATCTCTAAAAGCCGACACTTGAAGTCGCGCGACCGCGCGAGTCTTGTGCGCAGCAGCGGCTCGAGGCTCAGGCGCTCAGGCTTGTTACCCACTTTTTCGAATATTAACGCCGTCAATGCCCACCTTCGTTAAGACCGAGTCCGGCGCTCGTCGCTGCTCGATCGCTGATTGCATTGTTCTACAAGCTGCATGCTTGTGGAGCGTTATAAGATACAAGTTTTTGTTTTCAAGAGCCGCGCGCTGCCCGGCGGATGTGGTGGATTGCCGACCTGTGGTGCAAGATTCTCCGTCGGCGACAAATCGAGAGCCAACTCTGCAGGCCGTCGGTCTGCGCATGCATCGTTGCGAGCCCCACGGATCGTAAAAGTGCCGAGTTGTTAGTATAGGCGTGGCCTGCAGCGAGTACCACCTACAACTGCGAGAAGGAGGATCCAGAGTGAAAAAGTGGTTTATGAGGTCCGAGGTGAGACAAAAGTCTTTCAGAAGGTGTGGCAAAGGGGTGGACGAACATCGGATTCAGGTGAACTGTTTCGGGAGCCGCAATCACCGACGGGGGCGGACAAGCCTGGGTGAAGTGACCGAGTTCTACGAGCCTCAAGAAGTGAAAAGCCAGGAAACAGATGCGTTTCGGGGTGCAAAACCTTGTGCAACTCTTTCTCTTTTCGCGTTCATTGCACGCAAAGCACCGCACCCATCAAAGCTTCGAGATTTGAATGGGTGTGCCGAGTGCTCGTTGCGTGAATGCACGTCATTTCTTACCCACTTCCTGCGTCGAGCCCGTCTGAGCGCGCAACGGGCCGCGGCGCGGGCGCACCAGCCCAGCTCAAATTCGGCCCACTCCCGTGTTCAGAGCTCAAAAGTCGTCGCCGTCCCGGAACGAAAACACGGGCCCGTACCCGTGCCGGGGGGTGGGGGGGCTGGGAGGAAAAAGAAAAAAAAGAAAAAGAAAAGAAAAAGAAAGGGAGGGAAAAAAAGGAGGAAGGAGAGAAAAAAAAAGGGAAGGTTCGAAAGGGAAAGGAAGGAGAAGGAACGAAAAAGATAAGTGGTACATGATATACAATTGCAATAGGAATAAGAGTGTCTTCACAGTGTCACAGCGGTTTATGATTATGTCATTTCTTCTTATACCGAGCTCGACCACCCATCTCAGCCGTGGTCAGCCCCTTGCAAAACCTCGGTGATTTTGGGTTATTCGGATCCCTCTCTTCACTCAAGCCATACATCTTCCCGCAATCCACACATGGGTTTTCACACAGAATCTCCGATCCCTGTCGGGCTGACGCTGATCCCTTGAACTTGCAAGAGGCTTGACCGCAAAACCGACAGTGCCGCATTACTTTCCCGGTGACTACGCTCACTGAACTGCCACTGGTAGCAATCCCTGCACGCGGACCATTGTTGTTTGTGTCCATCGCCCCGGATGGGCGGATGAATGATGTTTGAGGATTGGACGCTTCGACCTCTGCATCGGTGAGCATCCCCGAGACCGGAGGTTTGTGGCCGAGCAACGGCTTGGCGGGCGGCGGGCTGACATTGCGACCGCGGTCGGGGTCGGTGATCATCGCTTGGGTCGCTTTGACGTCGTTCTCGGCCATATTCATTATGGCTTGAGCATTGGCCAGAGACGACCATCTGGATTCCCAACTACTTATGTGTTCCGGCATCTACGTATGAATTTTCAAGCACTCAGCTCGGTCTTAAATTCAGAGGCACGACGAAATAGCGACTCACTTTGTAAAATATATCAATGCCGTTGGCATAAGCGTTCCAGCGCTCGGCGATTCGGATGGCTCGCTGGTCTCGAGAAGTTGATAGTTCCAGATGGGACAAGATATGCTTGTACAGCGCTCGTTCGGTTGGTGTGTGAACGTGCAATACCGCAAACCGAGTACCTTGGCGTTTTGCAAGCCAGGTGTGACGGAGTTTGCGATCGGCTGGCAGCTGGATTTGCATCTGCTGAATTGTTCGTCCCATGTTCTTGTGCAGCAAATTCCGCGGCGACCATTTGAGGGGCTCGAAACGGAAAGCGCCACTCTCGACGCAATAGGGTTCGATGTTGTTGGACTTTTGAGCCACCTCCACAATAGGCACAATCCCGAATGTCTCCGTGGACGGAGCGTAGAGAAGCGGGTTGACAGTTTCCGACATATTCGTAGGGTGGGCTGGGAGGTATGCCGCCGTTTTGCGCCGCATACGATGAAGCTCTACAGTGAGCCAAAGGTCGAAGTGCCCTACATATGCCTTCCCTGTCCGATTAAATGTCCCAACCTGTGAAACAAGCACACGCATAGGTAAAACAAATTCAGTTCCAGCGTGTGTGAGCACGGCTGTACAGACTTACTGTGGAGTTGTGCACGAGCACATAGTCCGAAAGGCAAGCATTGGCATGGTACGGAGTGACACCGGACTTTGGGACCTTTGACGAACGTTTCGGTGGATCCCTCCCTCAAGACTATTTGTGCCGCGCTGGCACGAGTAGACACGCACACCGTCATCCGCCTTTCCGTCTGGTCCTCCGCAAGGCCCACGGTCGGTGTACAGTTCGATGCCAACAGGATCGGAAGCTTGGCCTTTGCGTATCGCCTCAAGACATCGCTTTGCTGCCTCGTGCGCTGCCTTGTTGAAGAGCGGTTGCGTGGTCTTCGCATCGATCAACGCCCCGAATTTATCGAAGACCTCCCGGATTAAAGGCTCGAGAACACTCGGCGGGGGGATCCATCGACGAACGCGCCTCCACAGCTTTTTGTTCCAAACAGGCGATCGGACGGCCTCCTCACACGTGATTCCGAGCTTCGCTAATCGAGCCTCCAGCAGTACCCGATCATCGGAGTTGGGGATGAAAACCGCATCGGAGAAGGCGCGAGCAAAGGCCTTGGCGGCGCCGTGTTTTTTGGAGACGTAGATTTGATCGAAGAAGTGCCAAGGATCCAATAAGATACGCACGGCAACATCGTCGGACGAAAGGACTGATGGATGAGGAAAACTCAAAAGCATGAGCTTGGGCGTCGCAAATCAAAGCCGAAGCTGATGCAGTGCAACTCACCTTTGCTAGTAGGCGCTTTGCCCCAGATGGATTTGCCAGCTGCTTCGGTCTTCTGAATTTGAGTGCCGCCGCAATCTCTGCAGGTCCGGCAATGTCGCCGTCGTTGCGGTCGCGGTCGTGATCGTGATCCTCTATCGGCGAGTCTTCCACTGCATGTTGGTCGTTATCGTTGACGATGTTGTAGGCGCCGGAGTGAATGTTTTTGCCATCGCCATCCGTATTTTGCTGCAGTCCATGCGCATCCGAACCGTTCGATGTCGATTCAGCATGATCCTGGACTCGATCTTGGACTGGCTGTATGAATCCTGCCCATCGTTTGAAAGCTCATTAATGCGACGCTTGTCGGCCCGAGATTGGGTTGCACCGTCGCGAGTGTCGCGACTGGAGCCGATCCCGCTGCCCTGGCTTGATGTTGAGGCTGGCGGAGAAGAGGTAGCGGCAGCGACAGAGCCGTTTCGGTTCCAGAATGAGAGTGACAGCTGCATGTTGTTGGCATGCAATGCATTGCACAAACGGCAAGAAACACAAGAAGGGACGACACGCTCCAGCTCGCGCCGCGTGTCAGCCAGCCTGGGCCAACTCAGGCCAAATCAGGCCAACTCAGGCCCATTGCGCTAACCTCCGATTGCGCTAACCTCGAGGCAGCGATTTGGCGCAGGGAGGTTAGCGCAAGCGCACCCCCCGGCACCGGTACCGCCCCGAAAACCACGGCCTGGCCTGGCCTGGCGCGGGCATGAGGGCCACGCCGGCCAGATCACACGAGCTCAATCTGCCCTCACTGTAAGGGGATGCCTTACAGACCAGCCCCATAAGTAGCCTCTGAGTAGCTAGAACTGTCGAGCTCTAGTTACGACTTGCTTTTAGTCTAGCGGTCAAGACGACAGATTGTAGTTTATGCACATCAGAGGCGCATACCTTACACTCACCGAGAATGCCTCTGAGTGTCTGCCCCTGTCTAGTGCGGCGATCGGACAAGGTCGATCCGGAATCGACCTCTACGGAGCCTATTTTCATTTGATTCGAGTTCCAGTTCGGCGGGTCGGTGGACCTGATGAGGTGATCAACAATGGAACAAGGCTTGCGCATCCACTTTTTCTCACCAAGCCGGAAAAGACGTGGTCTTGCGCAAATGCGGTACATTACACATGCATATGACGATCTCGGAATGCTCCAGCCTTCGCCTTGGCTCAAAGAGTTCTCCGGTGCGGCGTCGGCGCTTAAACGAACAATTCGAATGGCCCTGTAAGATCGCCCTCGGGAGCCAACACATTCGTGTGGTCGTCCACACACCCTACAACGGGACAGCTCGTCCAGTCGTCTACGATCCGGGTCTGCTCGCTCATACTTTTTTGCTTGCCCTTGCGTTTCTTGATGGCACTCGTCGCCGCCGACGCGGCCGCTGTTGTCGTCGTAGTCGGAGGGGCCTTGCGCTTCGTCCCACCGTTCGCGTTGGTCGTCGATGACCCAAAGTCGATGTATTCGAGGTCATCCTCGTCAACGTTTCCGCCATCATGGATGAGATCACCCTCTGAGCCCTTGGTCGACTCGGCGCGGAGGTCGACCTCGGTCCAGTGTCCCATCCGGGCCAGCTTGGCTCTTGAACGAGCCTCATTGACGCACTTGCCACAGACGCAGTGGCCACACCTCAAAGCCCACGGTCGACCATTGCCACTTTGTGCCAACAAGAAGGGATCGAGACACGACGCGCACACGGGTTCCATCTCGACGACTTGCACGTCCTTGGCTTTGCCTCGACCTCCTTTCGCTCCTCCCCTCTTGGACGTCGTCGGTGCAGGTGGCGCGTTGGGGTCGATCGGTTCGACAATGTCCCTCGAAAAGCCGGATTCGACCTTTCTGGGATGACTCATCTTGATGGCGTACTTTTTACCCGCTCGAACTCGATCCTGGCCTCCCCACCCTGCCCTGTTGACGGGTATGACCCCAGCGAGGCCGCGCGCGAGCCCTCCGATGTTGAAGCCATCGCCAAAGCCATAGTCGATGTAGCCAAAGTTCGCCGGAAGTCCAGGGTAGAGAGCAAAAATGTGCGCAGAAGGATGCGGAAACCTCTCCCCTCCTCCGAATGGAAGAATGCCACCGCCACCGCCCCCACCACCTCCTCCGCCTCCGTTTCGAGCCGCCCCGCCGTTGCCCTGCAGGAAATTGAGGAACATGTTCCCTTCACCCGCATTATTAGCCTGGCGTCTTGCAGCTAGTGTGTTGTAACGAGAAGAGGGATCCCAAGTCAGCGATCGCGCACAGTCGTACACCAAAAGGGGTGCAGGTCGGACAAGTTCACCTTGATCTTCAGCAGCGGCCAATGCTCGGGCCATCGCCGCGTCTCCACTGGTATCGTTGTCGTTGTTGCCAATCGAGCCATTGAGGTTGCGTGGAGGTGGTCGAACGTAGCCGTTCTCGTATCTCCGTTCTGCGTTACTTTCTCCATTCTGCGCTTGAGCTGTGAAGTTGGAAAAAGAAAAAGGTGCGAGAGTCAGGGGCTGTTGGCTCGAGAGCTGCGACCACGCGAGAAAGTGCTCACCATTCGCTCGGGTGATTCTTCGGGTCGAGCTGGATGGCCCGCCGACGGGTTCAATGACCTGAATGTCGTCGTCCCCAAAGTCGTCATCGTTCTCCGAGCTCGAGCCCGAGCTCAGCTCGATCGTCATCGAGGGCTGTCCGACGCCGGCTCTGGTCCCCCTCCTCGCCCTCGTGGAAATCGAGAGCAATGAACCTGAGCTCGAGCCTGATGTTGATGCTGTCGGGTTGTTAGCATCTTGCGCCGCGGTCGGTCTTGAACGATGGCCGTAGCCTCCCGGTAACGCCAAACGTGGATGTCGGGCCGGCCGGTGTGGCACTGATCGTCGCGAACTCGAGCCGCCGACGACGGGGGGCGAATCATCCGTCAGGTCGATAAATTCCTGACTAGCAGCGATCACGCGTGAGGCCTGTCTCATCTGCGCCGAGGTGGATGCCATCGCCGAAGACGATGAGGCACCAGCGGCTCTGTGGGCCGCGCTCGAGACAATAGGGTTGAATCGGAGCTGGCGACCTGGTGTGCGTTGGGACGCGGACGATGTAGCACCCGACAGAGCAGATGTAGAAGCAACGGGCTGGGCGCTGTGAGTGCTCGGTGACGGCGCTCGCGAGTTGACGGGACTAGCACGACGGGAGGATGACCGTGACGCTCGCTCCGAGCGGCTGGGCCCTTGTTTTCCGAGTGGAGGACCGAGTGGAGGTGGCGAAGGCATGGGAGGCATGGGAGGAGGTGCGATGCCGGAGAAAAGGTCGCTTGTGGGTTCGTAGTCTTGTGATGAGCAGATTCGCCCGTTAAACGCCTGGCTTGGCCGTGAGATAGCAGAGTCAGAGATTCGGTGTAGCGCACGTCGTCATCGGCTGTTGAACGGGATCAGGAGCGAAGCGAAGACGACGAGGACCCAGCGCTGACGGAGCGAGGGAAGTTATGTGGTGACGAGGTGATTCGAGTGGTCAGCACGAGCCAATTTGCGGTTCGTCAGAGGTGCGGTGTGCATTTGCGTACCTAGTCACCTGCTATTTTTGTCGCTCGCGAGACAGAGCACTGAGCACGGAGCACCTAGCACCGAGAGCTGAGGGAGAGATAGAGCGAACGGGCAAACGGGTCGAGACTGGCGCCGGCCTGACACGGTTCAAGGACGGAAAGTGGCCCAGGGAGCTGCGACGGTGGGTGACTCGATGGGCTTGCTACAGGTATCTGCCGCGACCTTCTTGCTGTGGCTTGGTTCGCTGACCAACTCGGAGCTGAGGCGACGGCGAGTGAACTTTCCCCCCCACTCGGCAGCAGGCAGTTGCTGGCACGGGACGGTGGCAACTGGAGTCTGGGGATTAGCCACGCGAACGCGTCGAGGTGGTGTACACGTCGTCGATCTAAGCGAGGAAGGGACGGCTGGATGGGCTCTCGGTGCCGTTGCTGGTGCTTGCTACGACGCGTGGCCGCCACCGTGTCAGCCGATCACTGATGGCAGCTGACCACTCTGACGAGGACAGGCTGAATGAGCAAGCGAGAGCAGCCTGGCAGCCGTGGCGCAGCGTGGCGCGGAGGACCACTGCACCGGCAGCAGTGGCCGGGCTCGAAAATCAAAATTACGATCGACGAACACAGTCATCTTTGAGCGGCATGGGCTCGTTGTCAAGGTTTCGTTGTTACATTTATACGCTTCAATTTTCCCTGAGAGATTTTGCTGTGTTTCTGTGACTCTACGCACCAGCTGTCGGAAGGAAAATGGGTGCGAGATGGTGCGCCAAAATTGACGAGCTCAGGTTCGCAATCGAGGTCGCGCATCTCGGTTTGCCTCCTGCCTCACTCGTCCCCTCTCGTCCCCTCTCGTTCCCCCCAAACCCCCAAACCCCCAAACCCCCATCCCACCACGCCTCGCTCGACACCCATCCACCGCTCATGACGTAGAGCTCTATCCGTGATACCCTCTCCACAGGATTAATTGGGAGGCTGTGACGGGGTCCTTCGCCGTGCTTGCTCGCCCTCACGGCGACATACCATCCCGCGACGCTTTTCCTGGGCTCTCCTTTTCCTTTTCCTTCTCTGACCCGTGACGAGTTCAACCCGCCCGTGGCAGAGATCATCTTTGCATTCTCCTGTGATGCAACTAGTGAGTCATACTTGATGCCCTCCAACTCCTTCGAGCGAGCCAAACTGACCCTGTGCCGCGCGTCCCCCCCTTTGCAGTGTGAGCTTCCTTTTTCCTCGTTCAACCTTCGCAGCCGTGCCCGACACGATGCGTTCTACCCCACCTCCGACGCCCACCCACCCCACCCCCACCACACACCCACACACGAGCCCACGCACATGTTTTTCAGGGCATTCACTCTTTGCAAAAAGAAAGTGATGACCAAATATGTTTTCTCTTCCCCATCTTATCGACCATGGCGAGAACTTGCGAAGAGACCGTTATGGCTTCCTTGTTGGAGCGTAAACGGTTTTTACCATTAATACTAGCCAGTAATCCTTGACTGATTCTTTCTCCAAAAAGAAGGATGTCTATGATTTACATGTCGCGTGGTGCTCGTTGTTTGTGTGACGGTGGGGTTTCTTTGTCGCTGGGGGATGCATCGGTTGGCTCGGCGCATTGGAGTGCATGCGAAGGATCCTCAAGGCTGACACTCTTTCTCTTTCGGTCCTATTGTACGCTCTCGAACGCGATTAGGTGAGCCTCTCTTCTGCTTCTTGCCCGGCTGCCTCGCTCCGATCGACTCCGACATCCGCCAACCGATACACACCCCAAAAGGGGCCAAACGGGTCTCATGATGAGAGGTTTCGACCTTTTTCTATTCGCAGTTTTCACTCTAGGTCTTCCTCTGTTCGCGCGGAGGAAAGGGTCCTGTTACTCCGATTCCTACGAAAAGGACGCGCCGTGGCGGCGACGACGACTGATCCAAGGCGTTCGAGTCTAAACAGCGGAGCTTTCGACCCCTGGGGACCTCGTCACCCCCGATCATATCCTCGCTCTACCTGTCTGGGTCGTCTCAGAGTGTCGAGGGTTCTTCGTGGGGGATCCATAGCTCCACTCGCAAGAGTGTCGATGTAATGGCTACCTCCATGACCCCTTTGGCGTTCATGCTCTGAGAAGATTGATCAGGGGAGAGAAGGGGAGGGGCGTTTCTAGCCGCTTCGGCGGTGGATATACCCAAGTCGCGAGGTTGCTCTTTGCTGGGATCGACTGTTTCGTCGGTGCTTGGCATTCCGAAGTAGTGGTTGTAGTCGCGCGTGACACCATAGGACTCTTGTGGACTGTTGAGGGGCTTGAAAATGTCTGAAGACTCTTTGGCTCCCGCCTCCGACATGTTCGCGATCGTGGTTTCGACCCAGTTCTCGTCGTTGACCAATCGTGACTGACCCTGTCTTTCTCTTTAAACTTCGTCGGATAGGTAGCATCCTGACACTTCACAGTAGCTTTCTTTCTCTTGTCGTTATTGTTGTGCAACACAAGCCGTGAGTTTGGACTCTTGTTTCGCTGCCTGCCCCACTATCATCCATCGCCCCGTCGCGATTTCTCTCCCCATCGACACCCTCGGCCCGACCGAGCCAGATGATAGATAAACAATCTCAAATGTTTACAACATATAGGAAGTGCCGACTTACACGGACCGCAGTTGTCCTCTTCGGAGGCGGCGGACTCCAGGTTCAGGAGTTCGTTCTGTTTTAACGGAGCTCGGTTTTCCCGTGAGAGATGATACGAGATATCTGTTTTTGCTGATGGTTCTTCTTGCCCGACACCTTCGACATGTTGAGGTTTGCGTTTTGGTGGTGGAAGTATGGGATGGCTGATCAAGTGTCGGACTTGACGGAACTCGCAGATGAACTGTAAAGAGGTAAGCCGGTCCGATCGAGCAGGGGTCGCGTCTTCTTGAGTACTCTCTTTGCGCGCAATACATTTCCACTTCCACATCATGCCCGGAATGTCGTCCCGAGAGCGATCGTATCTTCCAAACACTCCGACCCGGCTATTGAAGAACTGTTTCCTGGTACGCGTGAGAGATCTCGGGAAACGGTCCCCTGTGTCTATGCTCGACGAAGGGATGATCTTAGTGGAGAGGGGTGTGGCGCGAGTGATAGCAGTTTGTGCAGGCCGAAGCCGACAGCCGCGCGCGCGGTGATCAAACATTCTATTTTGGGAGGGGGTCAGAGGGCTCTGTAGGTGCTGTTTCTGTCCTGAGCTGTTCGGCTGTAAGTTGGTCACACTGCTGACTTTCTGAGGCATCAGTCACCTCTGACTACTTACCTGTGAGAAAAAGGCGGCAAAAGGCCGCTTCCCGAGGTCCTGGGCCACCCGATGGCGAGATCGAAGCTCGACGCCTGTAGAAGGTTACACCTCCCGACTCGCCAGGTCGCCGTCAAGGCATCCGAAGTGAGCCCTTGGGGCGGCCAGTGGTAGGCTCGGGACTGATCGAAGCTTGTCATCGGACATTACTCGGGATCCGACTCGCGAGGACGGCGATTATGAATGGCGGGGGACCGGCGGCGATTCGGCGAAAAAGCTCAGAAAACACTTCCGGCTCGCGGCGAAGATGTACCCTGACTTGACATATTTTCACACGGTAGCAAGGCCGAGACTTGGTGAACGTGGGTGAATTGGATAGCGATCAAAGTAAGCTCATGGCATGGTCAGGCTGGAGGCATTTGTACCGCTTCTGACTGGTGAGAATCATCGTTATCCGGTCCGTCGGAGCGGGGAGCTCGTCGATCGGCAAATGGACACCGCCCGGGCTGAACCGGATTGCCTATAGGCTATTGGGTCGGTCTCTCCTTTGCGTAGTCACTTGCTTGATGGAGGCGAGGTTGGTATAACTGGGTATGTGAATCTTCTCGTGAAACGTCTTAGGAACTCAAGTGATGACAGAAGGTGTTGCGCGCCGGAGCGAGACCCGACTCCCGGCGCTAGTGGGTCCGAGCGCTCGAAAAGGCTATGAGAGAGCGAAAGAAAGAGAAAGGCGCCTCCTCTTTGGCTTGGGGCTGCTTGGGCATCGTCTTGGCTCTCTGGAGCAGTCTGGAGCTCTGGACCCGGAGTACTGAACCTTCCCCCAGCATCCCCCCGCCACCTCCCCCCCTTCCCCCCACCAGCTCGAATCTACGCTTAACCTCAATCAACCACCAATATGCGTGGACCTGATGGATCAGCCGAGGTAAGTTGCCGTCCAGTGCCCGTCGAAGCGTCGGTTCTCGCTGGCCATGACCCGTCACTTGGCTTGTGTGGTGCGGGTGCCAAGTGCCCGCCGAGCTGGAGCTGTGCGCCGTGAGTCGGTCGTCATTGAGCGCCAGCTTCGGAGTGGGAACCCCCCAAGTCACCACTCAGAGTAGTGTGACATCGTCCGCTGGCAAGACCTGGTCAAAGTCGACCTGCGCGGCAGCATTATCATAGGCATAGGTTTCTATATGTGTGTCGTGTCCATGACCAGCTGCTGCGCCGGCCTTTGCGTCGACTCGACGTCGGCTGCCACGTGAGGGTTTGGCGCGCCGTGCCCGCCAAGGTGCCGTCACGGAGTTCGCCGAGCGGGTCCAGCTCCAGGATCGAGCAGCCACATTGGCTCGCACAAAGTGTTGGGCGTGACAAAACACCCAGGCTCCTCAGCTTCGAAGTGTTCACTACGGCTCCACCTAATCTATCCCTCTTCATCGAGTATCGCGCTGATACCTATGCTTCCCCTTTGCTATCCCTCGTCGCACCCCGACGTCACCCGTTTGCCGGCCTTATGATTCCCTCCTGCTCTCGTCATCGTCGTCGCAGATCGGACCCGAAGCCGTCAAGGGACAAGGCCAAATCCGTCGCTACCTACAAACCAAAGAGGCTTTGACCGAACGACCGGCACCGCACATCAACGTCGTCGCCGACATCCTCGCCTCGTCCGTTAAGCGCTTCGGCGACCGACCTGCCTTGGGATGGCGAGACCTGTTGCGCATGCACGAGGAGGAGAAGGAAGTGACCAAGAAGGTCGGCAACGAGACAGTCACCGAGACCAAGAAGTGGTCCTACTTTGAGCTGTCCGACTACAAGTACATGTCGTACAACGAGCTCGCGAGCAAGGTCAAGGCCGCTGCTTCGGCACTCGTCGAGGCGGGCCATTCGAGCAAGACCATCTTCAACATTTACGCCTCGACCTCGGTCAACTGGCAGGTCATGGCCAACGGTGAGTTTCATTCAATTTCGAGTGGCCTTTGAATAAGCCTTCGCAATATCAAGGCGAGCAGTGTGAAGCTGACCGAGTCGCCGGGTATTCCTTTCCACAGGTTGCGCGTCGCAGGGCATCACTTTCGCTACGGCCTACGATTCCCTCGGTGAAGATGGCTTGCAGCATTCGCTCGCCGAACCCGAAGTGTATGGTCTGTTCACCAATGCCAACCTCGTCTCGACCGTGGCGAACGTAATTAGCTCAGGTAAGACACCGTCGGTCAAGGTGGTCATCTACGATGGCAAGGACAGCGATGTCAAGACCGGCGCTTTGGACAAGCTCGAAAAAACAGGCGTCAAGGTGTACAAGTTCGA
Organism: Microbotryum saponariae; assembly: GCA_900102585.1. Classification (NCBI taxonomy): domain Eukaryota; kingdom Fungi; phylum Basidiomycota; class Microbotryomycetes; order Microbotryales; family Microbotryaceae; genus Microbotryum; species Microbotryum saponariae. The sequence goes on along the minus strand of FMWQ01000049.1, from coordinate 1,214,551 downwards.
CGATTTCATCGCGCTTGGCAGGGAGAAGCCTCACTCGCCGAACCACCCACAGCCCGAGGACCTCGCATGCATCATGTACACCTCCGGATCGACCGGCGCACCCAAAGGTGTGTTGCTGACGAACGCCAACATCATCGCCGCAATCGGTGGTGCCGAGACATTGCTGCACGACCTCACCACCCCCGACGCTCGCTACATCGCCTTCTTGCCCTTGGCCCACATTTTCGAGATGGCCGTCGAGATGACCTTGTGAGTACGGAAACCGTTGCCCCACACAACGTGAAATGCAATCGACCGAGTTTTGTCCGGTTCCTTGCAGGCTCTACGTCGGTATCCCTATCGGTTACGGTACGGTCAAGACCTTGACCGACACTTCGGTGCGCAACTGTGCTGGTGACATCCGCGCTTTCAAGCCTACCATCATGTGCGGTGTGCCTGCTGTTTGGGAGTTGATCAGGTAAGCTTCAGCACTTTGGCGCCTCAGCTCCTGGAAGGCAGATAAGGTAATAATATGACTTCATTCCGTTTGGCCGGATGTCCTTGGCATCTGTAGGAAAGGAATCATGGCCAAGGTCAAGGCTGGGGGAGGAGTCAAGCAGAAGCTGTTCAACTACGCCGTCAACGCCAAAAAGGCCGCGGGTCCGGGTACCCTCACCGCTAGAATCGCAGACGCGGTCGTGTTCAAGCCCGTCAAGCAAGGCACAGGTGGTGCGCTCAAATACATCATCAACGGTGGTGCCAGTGTTTCCAAGGAGACGCAGCAGTTCCTCTCGACCGCTCTGTGCGACACTATGATCCAAGGCTACGGTATGACCGAGACCTGTGCCCTTTCGTTCATCCTGCCCCCTTCTCTGCTTCAATCGGGCGTCGTCGGAGTCCCGTGCCCTTCGATCGAGGCCAAGCTAGTCGACTTTGAGGAAGCAGGCTACTTTTCGACCAACTCGCCCCCTCAGGGTGAGGTGTGGATCCGAGGGCCGACGGTGACCAAAGGCTACTTCAAGCGCGAGGATTTGACGAAGGAGGCAATCACTGAGGACGGTTGGTTTCAGACCGGCGACATTGGACAATGGAACCCCGACGGAACGTTGTCGATCATTGACCGAAAGAAGAACTTGGTCAAGCTACAAGGTGGAGAATACGTCGCGCTCGAACGACTGGAATCCATCTACAAGAGCACGCCTTGCGTTGCCAACATCGCTGTTCATGCGGATTCGAACGCAGCGAGGCCAATGTGAGTAGACCTACCTGATGAGTAGTTTTGTAAGTGGTGACTGAATTCGCTGGTATCCCACAGGGCCATCATCGTCCTCCACGAGGGGAACTCGAAAAATCTGGCCGAAGCGAACGGCATGGACGGGTCCGACCTCGAGGCGTTGGCCTCCAACAAGGACTTCAAGAAGCTGGTCGTTTCCGAATTGGCTGCCGGTGCCAAGCGCGCCAATCTTAAGTCCTTGGAGCAAATCTCGGTCGTCGTGCTCACGGCTCACGAGTGGACGCCGCAGAACGGCTTGCTCACGGCCGCCCAGAAGCTGCAGCGCAAGGGCATCTTGGAGAAGTACAAGGATGAAGTCTCGGTAAGCATAATGTTGCGACCCTTGACGTGTTGAACCTGATCACTTACGTCATCTCTCTTCTCCCTCGGGACAGGCTGTTTACCCCTAATTATTTCGCCAATCACGACTCCTCCCCTGAAGTGTTATTATATCCTCCCCCCCGCCCCCCCCCCCCCCTGATGTCCAGCCATGTGTCTGTTCTTTCTGACTCCGTTTAAATTTTGATCTCTCACCTTGAACTGATATTATAGTAGTGTCCGATGGCTCTTTGTGTCAATTCTAGCTCGCTTGTCACGGAGTCGCGGAACGGTTCCAGCGTCACGTGAATCGGGTTGAACTCATGTCTACGGCCTTCGGCGTCACAGGCGACATGCGATACGTTCTCTCAAAATTTCACGATGATCTATCAAAGTGACTGTCTGTTCCTCTAGTGTCACAAAATGTACCCGTCCATGATAAGCCATCAAGAGAGGGGAGTCAGACTCGTGGCTAGTACCATACATTGTGAGAAGGCTGGGCGGCGGGAGGCGGCTGAGCGGTGTTACAGGTCATCCGACTCTTCGAGCTATGTATGATAGGTGAGACGGCGCTTGATTGGCACCCACCTCCTCAACTGAGCTTGTGTGGCGGTGTTTAGATGGACAAAGGCCGGCGATCCCAGTCCACTACGCTCGAGACTTCCCAGAGCTACGCACAGGCCGCCCTCCTTTCCAGGTGCCCTTTGTCTTTCTGAGCCGTGGTCCAGCCGACTTGAGCGAGCTCGGGCTTGCCTTTTGCCTTCCTGATCACCTACACTCAACCTATTCATTAGGTGAGTAGAGATGGACATACCTGCGATGCTGATTTCTGGTGCTTATGGGCCATCGTGGTGTCTGTGATCACGATTGAACAGACTTTCGGTTCGAAGCGCTTGGTCCGCTGCCCAATATGTTTCTTCAACACCTCAGCGTCACTTTGCTCGTGCTGGCCACGTTGCTACTGCTGCTCGTCTCTCTTTCGACCCCGATATCGCACAAGATCTACTTCCTGAAGGCCGACATGGCCGTCTCCGTCGGTGAGCTTTCTCGAAACCGAAGACGGGTCGCGTGGGCAGGAAGGGTTTTCCGGCTGACCCCTGCGCTCTTGTTCTTGCGTGCGTGTCACAGCTACGCAAACGATGAAAGCCAAGACTCTGTACCTCGGGAACTGGGGATGGTGCCGGGGAGATGTTTGTTCCAAACCTGCTCTGGGATACAGGATCGACGCCTTATCGAGTGTCAACGGGATCGGCGAGATCGAGACGCTCGTGCGAAGGTTCACCAGTGCGTCAAGCAAAACGTTCTATCTCAATGCGACTGAGCTCTGGTTTGCTTGATCCACTGACTCGCTGTGATTTTTCACAGGCGGTCTTCTGCTGAACCCTCTCGCGTGTTGCTTGTCATTCGTCGCGGCGTTACTTACACTCAGCCCTAACTTGGCGGTGGGAATGGTCGCGGTGTTCGCCAGCGCTTTGGCTCTGTTCGTGACGGCTTTGGCGCTCACTGTGAGTTGACGTCGACGTCGTCTCCATGCAAACGCACCTCTGGTATACTGACCAGTTTACGGAGCTAATCCGCCTTCTCGGGGGCCACAGTTCGACGTGGCCTTCTTCCTCACCATTCGTATCCGACTGAACAGAGCCTCGGACAACGTCCACGCCCAACTCAGCCACGCGACATGGCTCGTCGCCGCTGCCATCGGGTTGCAGTTCGCAGCTACGGTCGCGATCTACTGGATGCGACATGTCCAAACGGCTCTCAAGTTCCGCAAGATTCAACAGATGGTCTAGTCGGCTGTGTTGATCGAGACTCGATGACGGCCCGGAGGTGTCGATAATCGTCGGGTAGTAGATCTGCAGCAGCGCAGTAGTAAAGACAGGAGAGCTACACTTGTAATTTTGAAATGGTCCAATCCATTTTTCGGGTTGGGGATACCCTCAGACGGCTCCTCGATCGGATTTTGCACAATCGTGAAAATTCCTCTTCAAAGGCGAGTGCATCGGCGCGGAGCAGGTTTGTGGCCGCCGGCCGTGTCACTGCGGGCGAACTCTTCGGGACGCTACAGGCGATAGCCGGTCAGGCGTATGCAAATAGACCCTGCCGTAAAGATTTCCTCGATGGAACGTGCACCATGCTCTCCGGGTAGAGAGCCACAGTTAGCACCAGCTCCTCGCAACGTGTTGAACCCCAGCGCTAGCTCCGGTGAAGGATCATTTCGTGTGGGGGGGCCAGTGGGGGCTCGAAGGGGCTCGACCCCGCTTCACGCCTTCCACAACCGGCGAAACGATCGACAGCCTCTCGCGCGTTCAACTCAATAGTCTTTTCGGCCTTTGCTGCAAGATTTTGACGCGGACAGCTCAAGCGCGCTGGTCTCGGCCTAACGGGGCCCGCTCGCGCTTCACTCTTCGAACACGCATTCTTTGGACCCTGTGCCAGCACGCACTCTTCTCGGCCCCCTTGGGCCTCCCGCCTTGCTCACCCGCTGGCGCGCGCGGGCCCTTCCTCTCCCTCTCCCTCGTCGTCCCGCACGCCTCAGCGTTTCGTGTTGTGGTTCCGGCACCCCCCTGCCAGTCTCTACTCACTCAAAGTGGGTAACATCCCTCGTAAGCCCTCTGCCCTTGTTGGACAGTTGGACTGATGAGCTAGCCTGCCACTACGTTGTAAGCAGCCGCCGTACCCGCTGCTTTGCAAGGTCGTATCGCACCCACTGCTTAGAGCAAGGGCGAACTTTTCGAGACTCGCACTATCGCGGCTCGCTGTTTCTAGCTAAGGTTCGCATTCCGGATCACGACTGTCCTTGTTGGGCATGTTGCCAAATTCCTTGTCCTTGTTGGGCAAGTTGACTCATGGGGCTACCTTGTATACAGACCTCGTTTGGCCGCGTCTACCTACCGCGTCGCCTTCCTCCCCTGCCACCGCCCTGCGCTTTTCGAGCAAAGGTATGCCCTATCCCCCAAGTCAGTTGCAGTGTTTTAGTTACTAATCGGACCTGCGCTCTTTGAGCAAAGCCGATCGACCATTTTTTTGAGCTCCTCCCTCCCACCCTACTTGTTCATAACTCCTGTTTAGAAAACCCTCCGTTTGTTACGGAGTGCGGGTTTTTCTCTTATCACTGCAACTCGACTCTTCCATCCTAAAACAAACGCCACAAACAGCGCGCACTATGGAGGAGTCGATCATGCAATTCGTTACTAGCTGAGTCGACGGGCATCTCAGTAGCAATCTGGAATTCAGCAGTAGTGCAGCGCAGGTAGAATATGAAGACCGTTTTGGTTTGAATTTGGAGCTCTGGGGCTGCACTTTGATGTGATCGCGAGTAGTGTCGAATTTGCCCTGCGAACCTCGGAAACTTGAAGGCGAGCCATCTTCCAGCTAGTAATCAACTGATGACTCGTCTCCTTCATCCCCTTCATTGAACACATCTCTCATCTTTTTCGGTACTGGACCAGTAGCTCAACTGTTCATGTGAGTACTACAGCCATACTAAGAACCTCTTCTTCACTCCTTGCATCGACAACTGGTGTGCCTCACTTCCGAGGCCAGCGGCAGAAACGCTCGCGAGCCACGTCCACCAGCCTCCCCAAAGCGGAACTAGTCGCCGATCGCTGTCTGCGCCAAGCCTCACACTCGACGCTGACATGCATGCTTTCTACCAGATTCAGCTCTACACACATTCTTTAGAATCACCACACTCGCTTAAAACGGCTCAATAGGCTTTCACGCCATAACGACCTTCCATTCTCTCTTTCAACCATCGCAACCGACGATAAATTAGCCGATCCAGAATGGGCCGAACACCCGCTTATCACCACACTGGCACAGTGCTGCTATTGGTCGCGATGATCTTGATGCTGGTGGTGTGCATTTCGGCTCCGCTCATCAATAATCTGTACTTGCTTGAGGCAACCGTCGCGGACGGTCAACGTGAGTTGCAACGTCGCTCTTGAGCCCCTTTTTTGAGGTGGCTTGGCCCGGACCTTTGTGTGGGGCGCCTCTTGGAACACCCGCCGAACGCCGGCCGTATCGGAAGTGGTAGTCAGACAAGTTGACAATTGTCTTCATTCACCAAATTTTAGCCGATGCCAAGTCCGTGATCAAAGCCGGAATCTTCGGATACTGTGTCGGCGATTCGTGCACCTCGCCCCAGATCTCTTACGACGCGACTTTGCTCAAGGCGAACGGGCAGACCATGATCGACGACGTCTTCATCTCTTCCCTTACCTGTAAGACCAATACGCCCTATTCTGTTCCCTACCTTGATCAGGGCCTGACCATCGCCTCAATCCTTCGATACAGATGGCCTGGTCTTGAACCCTCTATCCGCTGGCTTCACCTTCCTCGCGTTCCTCTTCGCCTTCGGAGGCCAATCAATCTGGGGCTCGATCGCGACCTTCTTCTCCCTCTGGTCTTTCATCCTCACCGTTGTCGCCCTCGCCATCGATTTTGCCACCTTCGGCATTGCCTCCGAACGACTCAACCATTCCTCCGCAATCGAAAAAGGATCCGTCAAGTTCGGTCGAGCGATGTGGCTCGTCGTCATCTCCGTAGGCTGTCAGTTCCTTGCGACCTTGATTGTGTGCTGTTCGCGCGCTTCGGTGCGTCGCCAGAAGATCAAGGAGAAGAACAACAACTTGCCTTTGACGAGACAGGATACGAGGATGTCCGAGTCGTCCGAGTCGCCGCTCAGGTCGGATAAGGCGTCGACGTACTCGTCGGGTGGAGGCCATTTCCGGAGGAGTAACCCCACTGATCGTCAATAGATCAAATCGTCTCGGCGTCATCAAGCTCGGGCCTTTGGACTTCTGTATAGATTTTTTTTGAGGTTTGACATCATGTGCAATGAACGATTCGCATTATGTCGTGACCCAACCAAATGATCTAGTGAAGAAACCCTGCGAAATCTATCTCCCCACCAACGCACCACTCCGTCTCCCCAGCCTCTGCCTGACCTGTCTCGCCTTGTCACTCTTCCGTCGTTCCTTTTGCCTCCCCACGAACGCCGCTCCATACCCAGCGACCTCGGTCAATCGATCTAGTTCAAGGTTGTCCGCATCCCTGTTCAACGTCACGAGGCGACGCCGAACGCGTCGTCCTTCACCCGCTTGAGCGTCACCCTCGTCATCGTCGTCTCGCGGGCGGACCGTCCCTCGTCCGTTGTTGGTCAATGACGATAGATTGGCCGTCGAGGCGAGTCTCCGAATGGCCCCTGATCGATGTAGGCCTACTCTACCGTTCGGGTTCCCCGGCGTGTCAGACGTTTCGGCGTTATGATCGCGCAACTGACGCCAAGGTGAGGGTACTGGAGGTGGCGAAAAGGGGGAGAATAAGCTGTCCCGAGCTGGGGCTACGCCAGCATCCTCTTCCTGCGCAGCTTCGGCGTAAAGCGATGGCAGAGCCGGCAGTTCGACATCCGAATGTTGAACCGTCTCGCCCGAAGGATGCCCCGTCGATTTATTCCTCGTCGTCGATCCCATGGTGACGAGCCAAGAATTGTCCGTTTCGGGATTGTACCACTCCGACGGTTCCCCAACGAGCCCATCCTCGAAGTCGATTTGCGCATGGGGTAATTGGTCCCACTTCATGTGAGAACCAGAGATCAGCTCCTGAGCGTAGAGGGGGGTGACGGTGGGGAGGGAGGCGGAGTGATCCTGGCTTAGATCGATGGACGGGGAAGGGACGACAACCCCGACGCGAGGGAGGAGGGTCACGGCCCGACGACGATAGTGCCATAAGAGGCCCGTCACTGGCGCCGCGAGAGCGGATTTGCAAGGGGTGCAAGCGTTGACGACGCGATAGCCGAGGAGATTGCCACTGGACAGTGCAGGACATGACCATACGTCAGCACGTCTCCCGAGTCGCGAGATGGGGTTCACAATCACTCACCAACTTCGACAACTCAGATCCGTCGTCGCGCAACCTTTGCAGCCAGCCACGCCCCGCGTGTTCCACGACATACGACCCGTCATTTCGCCGACAGCGCTCGAACACGGTGGCAAATCACTGGCGATAGACTCCTCGAGCTCTCCGCGCCCGGATCGATCGAACACCTTCTTGGGCGCCTCGACCAAACCTCGGGCACATACGAGTGCACCACATCCACTCGGAGAACCGGAGGCCGGGGCCTTCGTCGACGATGCGTGCCAATGCCACCCCGAAGGTAGTGGTCCTGACGAGCCATGGGATGACTGGCCACAATACACCAGCCAGCAATCCTTCTTCTTCCTCATCGCTTGACCGATGGTTTGCGCTCTGTCCTCCGTCGTCCGTCGAGCGTCGGGCCCGGTCCGAGTCGGAGCGTTCATGTTGTCGAGCCGAGCCAGATTGGCAGCGGCGTCGGAGATCCATGAATTATCTGTCGCATAAGAGTTTTGCTGCGACGAAGTCCTAAGCTCGTTGTATCGCAGGATGTAGTTGGCCATCGCGGCTCGTTCCATGATTGTTGGATCCGAGGTGGAAGTCGGGATGGGTGGCTGCTCGACGACTTCGTGCGGGCTAGGCGAGCGCTGTATCTCTTCCGGGGTTCTTGTCCGAGTCCACGAGAAAGAGTACGACGTCGCATCCGAATCGTGGAGCCAGAACGATGAAGCCGGCGTGGGTTGGCTCGAGTTTCTGGCGGTCCTCGTTTGCGAATTGACCGGCGCTTGACGACCGATCGTGGCAGTTCGAGCGAGATTTGCGCCTCCTCGGGGCAGTGGGTGAGCATCAGCCAAGCGTCGGATATCAACGGGCTCGTGCTGCAACGAGATCGGGTCCAAGCAATCGCGGGTCAGCTCAGTAGCTCTCGAAACTGAAGCGACATCCAACGAGTCAAGACTTACCCTCCAAAGCCTGCCCGAATCCTCCGTCGATGGTGGCATCGCCATGGCATGTCGTTCAAACTCTTCCCAGCCTTGCCAGCCCTGCTCGGAACCATCCTCTGCTGCAAGTCCTTGTTCTTCCCGTTGTCGTGGTTGCATCCGAAGTGCCGGCTCTTGCTCCCCATCCTCCGCAGCCTCCCCGTCGGGGTTGTATTCGATCACGTCAAAGTCGACGTAGAACGGTGGGAAGCTGTCCTCGCTGATGATCCTCGAGCGTCTCCTATCGCGACTGGCTTCGCCCGTGCGCAACGAGTTGACAAACATGGTCAGATCTCCTTCATCGGCGCCGTCAACGTCCGTTGGTTCGCCATCGTTGTCGTCTTCGATCTCGGATTCAGACTCGGATTCAGACTCGGATTCGACTGGATTGTTTCTGATCCTGTTGCGGCGCGCTAGGGATCGAGCCGGAAGATTGTTCATAGCCCAATGAGGACGAAGAGGGGCGGCGTGTCCACCCGTGATGCTCAGAGGGCGAGGAAGGCCGGCCAAGATCGAGTTGTCGGCAGGTGGTGGTGGGGTAGGTGACGGGGATTGTCGTGGCGAGAGGATCACGAGGGCGCGAGCGTCGGGACGATCGTCATGCCCTATAGCGGGGAGGGTGTTGGAGAATAGCTCTGGGTCTGGGTCGGTTTCGATCGCAGCAGCGGCTAGTTCTTGGGACGAGGTGTTTGCCCAAGCGGGGGGCTCGGGTTGTCCCATGTCGTCTGCTCGCCGTGTGGCGTCGGTGGGGTTCGCATCCGCATCCGCATCCGTATTCGCACTTGGCATGGAGAGGATTTTTTCGTGAAGCGCTATGCCTTGCAGGTGGCCGTACTTGTAGCAGGTGAGGAGGGACGGTACGGTACGGAGCAGAGAGAGAGAGGACAGAGGAGCCGCAGCAACGGGCGGTCAGGAGGCCAGGTCAGGCCAGGTCAGGCCAGAGCGTCGAGCGAGCAGGCGAAACGGATGGTCCTTCGGCGCTGGCAGGTCCACGGTGGTGGGTCCTGGTTGGAGGTGAAGGAGCACGAGTGCAGTGATGGGCGGGGTGCCTAGCTCGGCATTCGATGGGAAACGGGGAGGCCAACAGGCACGTCGTGGGCACACGCACGCGCTTACCGAAGCAATGGGTCCGAGCTCAAATGGCGCTTCAGCGGCGCTTCAGCATCACGCGCTGGCGGCGGTAAAGATGGGCAATTAGACGTGTCGCTTGGCGCGTTCAACAGGGACGTGTGGCACGCCGCGTGTCAGTCGAGCACTCGAGGAGCTCTCGACCACAGCCGGCCCTCCAACGAGCTCCAACGAGCTCCAACGAGCGGCTCCTTTCTCGGTGGCTGGATCCGCTGGCCGGTCAACCCGTGTAGCGTCTTCACCAGCAGCTCCACACGCAGCCGGCTTGGATCCTGCACGCAGTCAGCTTGGATCATACGGCGCATATACCTGTAGCAGGCGGTCGTCGTCGGTCGAGTGATCATCGTCCACCTCCACGATGAGCTCGTCCGAGATCCTCGCCTCGCACCGCCACTTGGGAGCGAGTGTACCGGTCACCCAACTCTTTACGAGGAAGGAACTCGTCGGAAAGGGAGCTTATGGCGGCGTATACAAGGTATGTGCGACGCGATGCTGCGCTCGTTGCTGTGTCCGTTCATCACCCGACGCGGTCTTTGCACACAGGGTATTCACAATGCGACAGGATTGGTCGTCGCTCTCAAGGTCAGTCAAAGCAGAGCTCATACACCTCCTTCCGGCTGCGCCAACGTCTCTTCCCTTCACGCTTGCTGCCTGCTGCTGCTGCAGGTCATCGACCTCGACACGCCGGACGACGACATCTCGGAGATCCAGAAGGAGGTCGCGCTCCTGTCCGAGATGCGCGATGCCAACAAGCACAACATCACACTCTACCATGGATGTTACCTCCAAGGCCACGAGCTGTGGATCGCCATGGACTTTGCTTCCGGCGGGAGTATACGAACGCTGGCAAGTTCACTCGTTCGTGTTCCCTACATTCCCAGCGTGACTGACCGACCTGTTGGCCTATACCCCCACAGATGAAATCGGGCTCGATAGAAGAAAAGTATATCGTACTCATCCTACGCGAGGTCCTTGTCGCGCTGTCCTTCTTGCACCGACAAGCCATCATCCATCGAGACGTCAAAGGTCAGTCAGCGGCCCCACATCCCCTCCTTGTCTTGGCGATCCGGTCTGACCGAGACCGCCTCCACCCACTCCTCCCACACAGCCGCCAACATCCTTCTCACCCAAGCGGGCAAGATCCTATTGTGCGACTTTGGTGTCGCCGCGCATCTGCAGACCAACAACAAGCGCTCGACCTTTATCGGCACCCCGCTGTGGATGGCCCCCGAAGTCATCACCGATGGCAAGATGTACGACACCAAAGCCGACATTTGGTCCCTCGGCGTCACCTTGTACGAGATCGCCACGGGGAATCCACCTTATTTCGGCATGGAACCCATGCGGGCTTGTGCTATCATTCCGAGAACAGCACCGGCAAAACTCGAGGGTGGTACTTGGTCCGTTATGATGCGCGAGTTTCTCGCTTTTTGCTTGCAGATCGATCCCACAACCGTGAGTAGTGCAATAGAACCGAACGGTCACACTGGGTGGACTTCTGACGAATGTAATGTCTTGTAGCGACCGACGGCCGACGAGCTATCCCGAACGAAATGGATCAAATCCGGCGCCAAACTGCCCATGTCCTTGCTGCGAGAGTTGATCGTGCGCTACGTCTCTTGGATCCAGACCGGTGGTCAGCGGGCGAGTTTGGCGGGGTTGGACAGTATCGCACGCGAGGACACGTTTGAGATCGAAGAGGACAAGTGGGACTTTGATGGCGAGGCAAGTTCGATCGTTCAGCAGACAGAGTGGACCATCTGCTGACCGGCCTTTCATAACACCGCACGCACAGGAAGAGGAAATGATTGAACCGCTCGGCGATGAGCCGCCACGCTCACTCGATGCCCAAGCCGCCATCAGCCAGATCCGACCTCCCAAAGCTCCGCTCGTCGCTCGCAACCACCCGCTGCTAAGGCTCTTCGACGAAGAGTCCAACCCCTACGCGCAACCCACCGCGCCGACGACGATCAACCTCCCGAGCGGAAGTTCCCTCGACACGGTCCGGCCCACAATCTCGATCCCGTCCTTTGACGAGATGGATGACATGTTCGCCTCTTCTGCCCCCGTCAAGTTTGGCGGAGCCTCGGCGGCCGATGAGCTCATGTCACCGGCTGGATCGAGTCCCTTCTCTTGGGCGAACCAGCCTTCCTCTCTACCCTTTGCTCCATCGGCTCCTCGCTTTGGCGCGAGTGCGTCCGAGGAGGACTCGGATGGGCCCTGGGACAATACTACACCCACCGAGTCAACCTTCCCTACGATCCTCGTGCCCCCACCGAGCTCGTCTGCCGTATCGTACCCCGTCACAGCATCGCCTTCGCTCCCCACCGTCGCGCTCGACCGGCAGTTGCAATCGACAACTCGCCGACGGGCCGACACGGCCCCATCATTCGACTACCCTCCGCTAGGCCCCGGCATCCCCTCTTCTTCTTCCGGGTCAACTTCGACATTTACCGGTCGATCGACCTCCACCTCCGGCCACTCTGCAACGACCTCCATCTCTTCCGTCTCTGCGTCAATGTCCTCGAGCGCCGATTCATCCTTGCCCTCCCTTACCATGGCCTCTCCACGATCAGCCCCCAAGTCACCACAACGATCTCGAGCGGGTACAACGGCGGGTGCACCGACGGGGGAATTGCGACGTGGTTTCGTCTTTGGTGGAATTGGTCGAGCAAGGCGTGCGTCTGATGCTCTTTCGTCGAGAAGTGGAAGTGGTGGAACCCAAGGTGCTCCAAATGCGTCGTTCAATTCGATGCTGCAATCGAATGGGCATGGTCGATCGGAGTCGGGCTCAGGGTCGGGTGAATCGTCGGCCTACCCCAGGCCGAGGTTGTTATCGACGTCTTCGATGGTCGATAGTCCTTTCGACTTCCCGACTCCTCTCGCGACAACGAACATCAACGGGATGCACGAGTTCCCTTTTCCCAGTTTGGAAGACGACGAGGCTGAAGGTGCTGCGGGGGGTGTAGAAACCGAACAAGCTCTCGATGTCGACGACGAAGATGACCAAGATGATTTATACGACGACGACGAAGAAGCCGACGTCGACCTTGGCTCGGACGAGATCTGGGCATTCGAAGGACTCGAATTGAAGCCGTTGGATTACCTTAAATTAAGGACCCAGGGGGAGATCAAGCAAGGTCTGGAGGAGACCTTGGCGGGTTTAGGGGAGTGGCTCAAGATTGTTGAAGTGGGGTTGGAGAGGATCTTGGGGGATCAGAATGAGCAGCCTGTGGGGGATTGGGGGAGGACTCTGCAGCAGCAGCAGCAGGACGAAGAACATGTGATATGATACGGTTGCTGACTGTGATTTGATTTGATGTGGCGGTTTTGTTTGTTGTGCATTAGCTGTAATGTTAATAGAAAGATTTGCTTATGTGTGCTCGGGGGTTGCGGCGGTCGCTCACGTTGACATTCTGTGGTGTTCGGCAAACTCTTCCAAACACCACGCACCTCGACCACTTGAGGATCTCGGAAGATTTACAGTGAGGATGGAAGCTTCAGGCCAGTCGTAATTTGCTCGGTGCGAGTGAACAAACCAAGAGCGGTGATCGGCTTACCTCGAAGCCTTTGACGCAGCAGTGCAGAAAGAGGGAGCAGCAGCGGGGAGGCATCCGAGCACTGGGGTTGATGTAGCCTTCCTGCCAAGTGAAAGTAGCATGCACACGATTGGCTATAACACTATGATTACACCCATTTATGTTCATTCGCGCCGAGCTTTATTCGCCCAAATTCCAAACGTGACCCGCTCCCGTTTGTCCATCAAAGACCATCAAATTCCTCACGGGTTCCTCCTTGCCTCCCAATACGTTCAACACGTCTTGTCCTGCGATACCACCCAAAATGGCGGCAGAAGGTGGGAATTCGAAGGCGCTTGTTGATGCTATCCGACTACGGGAGAGGGGGAGGAGACAGGGCTTGGGGGTCAGATGATATTGATCTGAGCAGGAGGGCTGAGTAACGTGTCCGGACGTACGAGAGGATCGTTTCGGGAAGGAGTTCGGTCTTGACGCCCAAGCGAGGTAAAAGTTCTTGGGATGCTGATTTCAGACCTTCGAGCGTGATGGGTTGTCCGGGGTTTGTCCTCTGATATTCAAGCAGAGCTACGCGTAAACGAGATTCGGAAGAACGAATCTCAGCATAACCGCGGTTCGATAAGTAGTTGGTGAGATAGAACTAACTCACCCAGCGTGCCCCACAGGTTCGACTGTGTCTTTTTGAGCTCGCGTGCACGAGACTTTTTCCATGAATGCGAAAATATGCTGTTGAAAGGGGTGTAGGAGAGCGTACGTTTGGTCGGCACACTGACGGTTTCTCCAGGTCCGAGCGACTTGATCACATCGCTGTAAGAAACGACGAGATCAATACGAAGCAGAGTGTTAGTTTGATGCTATCGGAGCCGACTGTTTTACCACGCCGACGACTCACACGACGAATTCGTGCTCGAGCAAATCGGCAAAGATCCATCCGTCGATGCCGACGGACGAAGCGGCGTAGAGCTTCTTGCCGAGTCGACGCGTGGACGTATTGACGCGTTGCTGTACCGAAAGGAGAGAGTCCGAATATCAGTCCCTGACGATGTATGGATCGCAAATTGGAGTCCGTGTTCACGCACCAGTGTCGGAGCGTCGCAGTCGGTGAGGACGACGAGATCGAACTGGGCGAGGAAAGTGTCGTCTTGGACCAAAGCGGCGTCGGTGCGGGTCAAAAGCTCTACCCGAGGGTTGAGTGCTTGCAATCGCGGTGCTCCAACTTGAACTCTCTGAGGTGAGAACGGGTTTGGGCACGAGTGAGTCCTCGTGTGGGCTCTCTTGGCCCGACCTGACGGTGCTTCTGCTCTGAGCGTGCGACTGACCTTCTGACCGACATCGTCCTCCCTCAGGAAGAAGTTGGCGCCGAGATCTTGTTCCTGTACATCGTGTTCGTCCAACAGGGTCACCTGCCCCACTCCAGCGAGTACGATGTTCTTGGCGATCTCGGCCGCGAGCGAGCGAAAGTTGACGATCAACACCTTGGC